>OU342742.1:149098742-149675400 GCA_910589775.1 Avena eriantha | reverse complement strand
CACTAGCGATGTGGGACTAAACTCCCTCCCACTTGCCTTGCCAAGCATGAATGGGCCCTTAGGGATTTTTCAGAAATTGTTAGATGGGCCTAGAGCCCACCCTATATTTCAACAACAAGTCTCAACAGCCCCCGCATTCCCTTTAATGGGCATCTATACGGCCGAGATCTGAAAAATTCTTACTGTGTCTACACGAGTCAAGATATTAAACATTACAAATGCCATCCATTAGATTTGTATTAGCTGGGCTCATTTGATTCATAGGATAGAAAAAACATATGAATATGAAAGACATAGGATTGAGATGTCATGCCTACTAGAATCCTATGGGAAGATGAATTCTCTTTGATTGTGGCAAACGAATTTTCTATGAGCTATGACCTAACGTTTTCTTCCTATAGGATTAGTTCCTATTGGAAATGTTCCTAAGAATTAAATGTATTTTGTAGGGAAATTTCCAAAGGATACTCTAGTCCTATATAATTCATATATAAATCCTATAAATCAAAAGAGCCCTACAGCTTTGGAAGATATAACACTGGTTTTCGCACACGTGCCTGGCCATCAATTACACACAATTTGACAAAAAATATAAGCTAGTTCTATAATTCTTAAATATTATAATGAACTTTTATAAGTATTTTGGAAATCTAGTGAATCAAGACAACCCAGAAACCCAAAATAGTTCATCCACACTAATAAAAAGGGAATGTGTTTACATACGTTCAGTGGTAGTAAATACCATATTTAGTTTTGCGGTGGATGTATGAATGCATCCACATGCATGAATGATTCGATCTTTTTATTGTGAACCTCTTGATTTTTTTTAACATTTTATGTTTTTTCTTTAATTTCTGACTTACTTTTTTGAATAGTTTTCTGGATACATATCTTTGTTAGCACAGTAGTATCATGTACCAACACATCAGTGTTGCTTCTCATTTTTCGTTGGTTGATACATGTTTCAACCTTAGCTGATCCGTGATTGTAATAAATTACTATAACTAAAATATGCAATAAATGAAAGGATGTGTGCATCACTTGATGCAGAGACCAGGGCTATTGACCCATTTCGAAAAAAATGTACCAACACATCTCTTGTAACACATGATCATTCACCTCATAGGAAATGAATTCACCATCTACCTTAGTGTACATGAATAATGATTTGCTCATTATATACCACTTAGCCTTCATCCAACTAAGTAGCAAGGTCTGATTTCCCATACCAGTTCATCATATTTGTATCACTAGCCTATATGCAACAAATAGATTACATGGCGTGGCATACCATTGGGAAGACCAGAGAAAACCACAACAAATGTAAGAATACAAGGCATCGGGGGCAGTGACAAAACAATATCGCTTCATTTGGGACAATTGTAGAGAGGAATGGTAGACTCGTCCGCATGAGCTAAAAGTAGGTAAGGACTTAGTCAACCTCTGCATAGGGCGTAGATGCATTCTATGTTAATCGTAGATCAAGTCCATGATGTGCCTTTTGACCTGCACTTGTGCAACTAGCTTAGTTTCTTTCTTAGGGTAATGGGCTTTAGCAAGGCCATTGTGCCAAAGTTAATCATCTTGGCAGTTTAAAAGAACACAAAAGGACAATTTAGAAATGTGCAATGGAATGTAACCTCATTGTAAAAATATTGAGTTCTTCGATCTCAAAATCCATCAGCTTCGAACTTTTTTTTTGAAACGAGGCAAAAGAGTTGCCTTTTCATTGATATAGTAGAAAAGAACTAGCCCATTTATGAGGAAAAGTAGGCAAAAAACGTTACAACACAAAACACAACACGCCGGCCCCGAGGCCGCGCACCACACGGGTCGACGAACAAAACACCCAAGCAAACAAGGTCGACACCCAAAACACAAACACCTAAATGCAACAAGGCGGAGGCGAAAAAACCGAAGCTGCCGCTCCAACTCCAAGCCGATCCCAGGGTTGCACCACGCCAAGACGAAGACGAAACGCGCCACCGCCAAGCACCGACACACTCCACGGATCCCTCCAGCGGGCAGAACATCCAAAGAGAGGCCCCATCAGGCAAACGACAGAAGAGCGTGGCACTCGCCCAATCCCACAAGGGATCTAGGGTTTCCCCTGGAGAACTCGGGCGGAGAAGAAAGAACATTGCTACGACAACGACTTCAAGAATGACGTGGCGGCCAAGGGCGTCACCATCGTCGGTCCTTGACAGCCGCCAGGACAAGGCTTTCATCTAGCGATGAGCCGCAACAACACACCCGCCCCACAAGGGCCAGCCAAACCACCACGCCAACCTGCACACAGACCGCCAGCCTCCCGCACCCGATGATCACACATCCTGCACGCCGCCACACCTAGGATCCCCGTCGCTGCGATGAAAGCCGCCGTCCGGATCATCAACTTTGCACGCGAGATAGTTGCCCAAGCAACCACAGCGAACCTGGGCAGCCGCCACCGCAAACAGGACCGTAAAACGTACCATAAAAGACACCACTTATTTTTTCGAATGGTTTTCTTGATACATGTCTATTATTACACAAGGAGTATCAAGTACCAACACATCTATTGTAACTCGTAGGTATTCAACTCATAGGAAATGAATTCACCGTCCACCTTTGTGTACATGAATAATTATTTGCCCATTATATAACAGTTAGCCTTGGTCCAACTAAGTTGAATATCCAATGTCCCATTTCAGTTCATCATATTTGTATCACTTGCCTATACGAAGCAAATAGGTTACATGGGTGTGGCATACCATTGGGAAGACTATAGAAAAACCCAACAAATGTAAGAATATGAGGCATCGGGAGCAGTTACACTAACCTCAAGAAATGGAAAAGTGACAAAACGGTGTCGCTTCATTTCGGACAACTGTAGAGAGGAATGGTAGACTCGTCCGCATGAGCCGAAAGCATAGGCGGTACATGCATTCTAGTGTTGGTCCTAGCAGAAGAAAAGGCAAACCACCCAAGAACTTTAAGAGTGGTGTGTCCTATGTCCAATGTAATTTCAATGTCGAGAGTATTCCTATCAGTTTTCCTCTCCCTATGGTTATCCCAACCGTTCCTTGGGGTGTTGATACGGCTCCGGTTCTAGAGACGGTTCGAAGGAAAAGGAAATGGCTCCGGACAAAGTAAGAAAAGCTGGTCCTAGATTTGTCGTAGTTGGAGTCATGTTTTAGCTGCCCTTGGTAGAGTTGACTGATAAATAAGGGCTTAGTTTTCCTTCTTTTCCTTTACCAGAAGCAAAGAAGTTTAGAGTTCGTGCTTGTGCCACGAAGGTAGCGATCGAATCCGAACTATCTTTTTCGACAGAACTTGTTTGACCACCCGCCGCTTCTTGTTCCAGCTAACCTCAGCGATAGCGATTGCATGGGAACACCTTTCGGTTGAGGAGAGGAATGCGGACAACCGGCGAATAGTTTTCAGATGAAGGTACAAATCCCCTCTTCTCCCAAGGCTTTGGATTCACGGATCCAAAAAAAGCAAGGAGCTCCTCGTTAGAGGATAGAGCACAACACCTAGGAGTAGGAATCAACAACACAAAAACTTGATTCGAAATTACCCATCAAGAAAACGTATGCACGTGGGTGCAACGGATTTCGCTCCCATGAGCTCATCCCTTGCTTGTTTTCTCGGACTAGCACTCTTTCCCTCTCTTTGAAGTAGATTTCTCAGCTCCACGAGTCAAACGAAATAAGGCGAAAGGCCCACTACTTCTTCATTCATGGCTTATTGATCGAGTTCCTCATGTATCTTTTGGCCTGCACTTGTGCAACGAGCTTAGTTTATTTCTTAGGCTAATGGGCTTTAGTAGGGCCATTGTGCCAACGTTAATCATCTCAACATTTAATGGAACGCAACAAGGCAATTAAAAGATGTGCAATGGAATGCGACCTCATTGTACATACCTTGAGTGCTTCGATCTCCAAATTCGTCAGCTTCGACCTGTCCAAACGAGATAGAAGGAAATTGTGAGCTGTCGGGCTATCAGTTTCCAACATAGCCAGAAGACTAGGTAATCAAGGGTCGTCTGCAATACAAGCTTTAATCTCTATATACAAGTGGCCAAACCCAGAACAGTTGTGAAGAAGAAACTCCCATTTTGATAGCAGAACCTTCATGTACATATCTCTAACCACGACACCCGAAACTCCAGAGGACGAGCCCGTGTGAATTGTTTTTGATGCTTTACGATATCCATCCGACGTCCGCTGCAACTAGGGATAGTGCCACGGTTGGAACATGACCGTTAGCTTAATTTCCCTAATGATCTCGTACTGTGTGTTTCAAGAATACATTACATTTACGATGCTACTTAAGTTTGGCTTCTTTCGTTCCTTGATAATAATACCCTAGATGTTAGTAGCGTGAATGCTACAAATAGTGGTCAATAAAGCTAGGTAAATCCTCTTGGTTTGTACAATGATGAGCTGAGTTTTCCAAATTGTTTTTTTGCCGGTATATATCCTCTGTTCCTAGTTGAAAGTTGGTTAGTGCTCAGGATTGTCAATTTTAGACTAACAATATATGTGAGTATATATAAGTTATACGGCATTCATTAAATAAGAAAAGAAATGTTGAAAGTTGTTTGTGAAATACATAACTCTCTCTCTCTCTCTCTCTCTCTCTCTCTATATATATATATATATATATATATATATATATATTCATTTTATCTCCTATTTCTCT
Source organism: Avena eriantha (assembly GCA_910589775.1). Classification (NCBI taxonomy): domain Eukaryota; kingdom Viridiplantae; phylum Streptophyta; class Magnoliopsida; order Poales; family Poaceae; genus Avena; species Avena eriantha. Next base: position 149,670,711 of record OU342742.1, on the reverse strand, counting down.
CTCATATACATAAGGAGCATACTATGTTGTATGTTTTATGTATAGCTAGTTTCATGTGATCGTACATGCTCTTAGTCTTGATGGTCACGATAACGATGGTGATTTTGTTTTCTCATATAGTTAGAAAATGTTACTGCCATCTACGTATCTTGCAGTTCTAAACAACATCAACAAAAAGTTGTTCCACTTGGTTACAGACGTCACGTCGGCTGACCCACCATTGAGTCAAACCATATTTTTCCTATAAGAAATTGGTACAAAATGTAGTGGATATGGTTCACTGAAAACATGTGTGCAAGAACTATAAGTGCCATTACTAATGGATCCCAAGTGATTGCCGTGCCTTTATCCTCTTCGTAAGGCCTTTGTTGCGACCACTCACCTCCAACCACTGCTTTGACAGTAAAGGACAATTTTATTCTACACGTATTACTGTTTGAACTCATTTTGGGGTTTCAGTTTTCAAAAATATCACCATAGAAGTATACGTTGCTACATTCAAATAAGTCCCTCCAGCTCTTTCCCCGCCCGACTACGGTGTTAATGGACTAGTGAGGGTGAATTCTTGTAGATCTTCTATACTAGATCGGAAGTTTGTGAGGTTTTGCCGCTATTTAAAATCTTGGTAACCAAAATATTTAGGACCTCGTCGAAACAAAGTTTAATGTCACCAAATTTATATTTTATTACAATTTTAGGTAAATCTCATCGGAAATGTTTTGGCAACGAATATTCGGTACCCACCATCATTTTGAAAAATTCGTTGTGACTATGAACTAAGGTAACATATAGGTGGGTTGTATGCAACGAACCTATCAAAACCACTATCAAAGGAAAACAGAATCCAATTCCACAACGAAATACACAACAGGCCTAACAAGACACACGTTGATGTCACTAAGGACCACTGACCTTGCACAACCTCAATGCGCATCGAGGGCATACTTGAGGTGAGCTCACACCTCACACTCCACCCACTAGACCAGATCTACAATGGAACAATTAGCAGAGGAGATCGTCCTAGTCGATCTGAAAGGGCACGCAAAATATATCTTACGACACTACTGCAGAAAGGTTTATAGCCTCCAGGTGGTTAGTGACGAGCAAAATTGTGCCAGCCACTAATATGTATTACCAGCGACAGGCAAAGATATGCCTGTCACTAGTACAAACACTATTGACGGGCGTATAAAAATGACTGTCACTAGTATTCTTTGCGAAGTCCGGCTGCATGGAAAAATCACTTAGTGACGGGCGTCCATAAATACCTGTCACTAGTAAAACTATGATTAGTGACAGACTTAAAATGTGTCCGTTCGCTAGTACGAAAAGTATGGACATCTCTAAAGACCTATCACCAGAAATTCCGTAATTCGTTTGTTTGAAAATTGTTCATGCATTATTTAATCCATTCTCTCGTGCGTATCTTTTGCAACAAAGAAAAAATTAGCAGTTAGCTCGCCCGTACATGGTCCATTTGGATATTTTTTCCGAGCGGGTCATGCACGCACCAGCACCAACCAGATCCTATTTTATTCCGAGCGGAACGAGATCCAGGGACTACCGAGTAATGAAAGGAAAAACAAACACGCGAGCCCATTGCTTCAGAGGCATACGCTCCTACGCTGGGCGGCCCACCATCTCGGACGAACAAGGTCCAAGCGGAGCCAGGATCGACGCGACAATGCAGTTTTTGAGTCTCGTTCGGCTCATGATTCTCAAGTCCCCAACCGCCGCCGCCGCCCGAGGACGGCGCCCTGCACTCCAACACCACCGCGCCGCTTGATGACTCCGCCCTGCATGCCAACATCGCGCCGCCCGTTCCCGGGACGCGAGGACGCTGCCGCCTGAGGACGTCGCTGTCTGAAGCTGCGCTGCTTCCTCCTGTGCACCGCCAGGCCTCCTGCCGCCGGCGCATCCTAGGCCTCCCGCTGTCGACGCATCTCAGGCCTCCCTCCCCAACGCATCCCAGGTTCGTATTCCCCATTTCTGATGTTACCCAAATACTGCCATAGGAGCGAAAGCATTCTATTGTTCTACGCAAACTGAACCACAAACAATATTCTACTCAGGTGTGCCAGAGGAGGAACTAGAGCGTCTGATGTAATTTTTCTAGGCAAACAGCTAGGGAAAGGGAAAGTAGCTGAAATAACTGCTTCACACTGTCAGTAGCAGGAATGTAAGGTTTTATAGTTCGTAGCTACACAATTCCAACTAATTAAAGCTTAGCATTTTTTTCATGGAAAATCTGTTTGTTTACTCAACAAACCTGGATTATATGTAATTAAATAGCTGCTTTCAGGGTTAAGGCAGTTGGAGCCTTGCAGTTGGAGGTTCCTTGTATGTTGAAGCAGCTTTGTGTTGTTTTTGTAGGACATACTAAGTCGTTTTATTTTGTTCTACTAGAAGCTCTTCTTGCTTATTTTGATGCATGTCCCGATCTCATGGTTTTACTGCTTAACTATTAGAAATATAAGTCAAGTCATTTGTTGTATTTATTTTGACGCGAGCAACCCGTAGAACCATAAGAGCTTGTCATACTGTTGATTGGAATGTATGGTGTTACACTGCATCACTTACACACTTCTAGCGCATAGTAAATAAAACTAAATAACTTGCTTTCGGGATTAAGGTGATTGGTACATTGGAGTTGAAGGTAACTTGTACGTGCAAGCAGCTATGTGGTGTTAGTAGTCAAAGAACATCCTAAGTGGGTTTCCTTTGTTTACCTGGAAGCTGATCTTGATTGTTTTGATGTATTGTGTAATCTCATGGTTTTATGGCTCAGCTGGTTTGACCTGTAAGCGAAGCACTTGTCAAGATACTATTTTGATGTGGCCGTTGGCCTGTAATCTCATCGTTTTACTGCTCAGCTGGTTAGTACTATAAGTCGAGCACTTTTTGTGTTACTAGATATATTTAATTTTCTTAGTGTTACATCACCAGATCACCTCCTAAATAAGTATGTGCCAGGACTTACAAAATGGCTTCTGTTGATGTTCTAAACTGAAATATAATAATATTTTTTCTTCTCCTGTAAGAATCACATTTTCAACAGTGACATACTCAGTTGTTTTCCTTTGTTCTAGTAGAAGCCCTTCTTGCTTGTTTTAATGTGTGCGCTGACCTCATGGTTTTACTGCTAAAGTATTAGAACTATAAGTCAAATCATCTTCAAACTGTTTGTAGGAATGGAAAAATCTTCTGAATCTGGGGTTTTCTGTGGCGGTGATGACTCGCCGGAGGTTCATGATTCAGGCACAAATGCGGCTACAACCCAATTGATCAAGTATGCAGGATCACCGAATGAGGTAAGTGGCATTTTATTCTGTTTATTTAGTTTCTTTGCTTCTTGGATGTGGCCGGGTACTTGATCTGATTCTTGGTTGTGGACTGATACTTGACTCGCTTCTTGGTTGCCCTGTTATGCTTCTTGCTTGTGGATTCTGTTCGTATACTAGATCACTCAGTTAGTTTAATAGGGAACTCGACATCCTCGTCACTGACATCAATGTCCCCTTTCCACATTCTACTCGTAAAATTGAATAGAATTGGATGGCCATTCAATTTGTAGTGCTAACTTTGCCGCCTGTAAGAACAGTCTACCTATAGATACTGGTAGTATAATGTATGTGCATATTTATACGTGGAGGAATACTAACAATTGAATATTTCACCAACTAGCTGTATGTCCGTGAGTACAAAAACGAGTTGATCACATGTTTTCCATGCGAGTCTCTGGGTTGCACATGGCATTGTACCTGTCTCTATATTCTATATTTGTATTTTCTCTGTATACACTTTTTAATACAATTTTGTGACGTTGAAAAGATATATCAGATCCTCTGTCATCACTGGATTACTTTGTGTCTATGCACCCATAGTTGACCTAAGAAATGCGCATCATGTTTTCCAAAATATTTTGGGTAGTTCTCATATTTGGTTTCCACCTGAGAGTGAAACTATAGTAGCTTCATATTGTGTACAAAATGGAGTTTGGCAAATGAATGACTGGGAAGTAGAAAGCAGTACGCAAAACAATGCTATGTTAGACGAATCAGGAAACTGAAAATAATATTTTGACAATTTTGTACCTGTTGGCCTCACAAAATTCAGGCGAAAGCAGGCACTTCAGAATGTATCCATCATGGGCTTGCAGTTTATGGAGTGGATCAAAGTTGGTGATTATCTAAGTAGAAGGTTTCATCATCTTGAAAATGCATAAATCATGAGTGTATAATGGTAGGTAGGTCAGCTGAAACACTGACCTGAGTACCCTTAAGTAAGCACCAAACGTAGCATGTCCTACGGTTATTTGTAGCTGACAACCATACTCACATCCCACATTCAACAAATGTAGATGATTGTTGTCTGGTTCATGAAATGTAATTGCTGCTTCTTGTAATACCGTATATGTTTCCATAGAAATATTTCTACACTCTTATCTACATACCTTTGTAAGATTTATCTCCTTGTTGCTAAGTCCACTCTTCTTAATTCACGGACAAATAATAGAGAAAGCTGATTTTAATGCCACTATTTGATTTTTTGTTTAAAATTTCTTTATTCTCCAACATGTGCTCATCCACCTGGTGCCATTGCTCACAATTATATGCTTATTTCCTTGTTTGCATCAGGTTAAACACATCATCAATGTTCTGCGTGATTTTGGTCTATACAAGGAAGACATGATGAAAGAAGTTGCACCTCAAAAAGATGATGGGAATGTAGAACATTGAAAGAGACCTACAGCTATTCATATGACCATAGTACATGTGCCGTAGTGGAGCCGTTCTTTGGATTTTAAACTGCTTGCTAGATAACTGATTAAGCCTTTGTTATTCTATGATAGTTTGCAAGTTCTGATGCCAATGTGTTATCTGTGCAAATATTATGTCACATTGGGTTGTGAACATATCTTATTGTGCTATTTAAAATATTTGTGGACAGTGCATTTTATTTTATCACATATTGTGCTATCTGCAATATTCGTGGAAAACATATTTATTTTTTCTATTATCAAAAATGAAATTAGTGACGGGCAAGATAATGGGCATGTCACTATAAAGCCCGCAGGGTTGCAGCTATTGAACACAATCAGTGACATGCATCTCTTTTGCCCGTCACTAGTATGCACATACTAGTGACAGGAACTTGCCTATCACTGGTAGCCTCATACCAGTGACTAGTCATCAATGACAGACGCTTTGCCTGTCACTAATGGGTCTTTTGTGCCTGTCACTAATAGCCTATTCTGCAGTAGTGCGATTGTGTAGAAGTCCTGGATTTCAATCTTTAGATAAGATCAGATTATCTTGTTGGTATATATGCTAGGTGGCGAGGAGGGTGGCAATGGGGAAGAAGAAGTATCATCAAGAAGGTGGCATGGAGGAGGATCAATATGAACAGAGGGTGATGTGTCAGGAAACAATAGAAAAGATATGTCATCCACCGAGAAAGAGGAGGAGGAGGGGCGTGGGTAGAAAGGACTCGACTCATCAAAAGTGACATCACGAGAAATGCGCATCCGATGGCCAACAGGATCCCAACACCGATAGCCCTTATGCTCATCACTGTATCCAAGAAAAACACACTCGACAAACTGAGCGGTCAGTTTGGTGCGGTCACGAGGGGCAATAAGAACTTTGAAAACGCAACCAAACAACCGAAGCACCGAGTAATCAGGCGAATGACCAGAGAGAAGCTTGAGAGGAATACCACCCTGCAAAGGGGCAGGAGGTTGAATATTGATAAGATATGTCGATGTAGAAACAGCCTCATCCCAAAAATGAGGGGGAAGGGAAGCAACAATCATCATTGTACGAGCAGTCTCAAGAAGATGACGATGCTTCCGCTCAGCCACACCATTCTGAGAATGCGCACCTGGACAAGAAAACTGAGCAAGGGTGCCCTGGTCAGCCAGTACACCACGCAAAAGCTTGGTGATATACTCACCAGCAGAGTCAGCACGAAACACGTGAATCGGTGTAGAGAACTGAGTAAGAACCATCGATGCAGAGCTCTTATATATGGAGAGAACCTCACTACGATTAGACATAAAGTACAACCAAGTATAAAGAGAGAAATCATCAATAAAAATGATATAATATCTATGGCCCCCTTTCGAAGCGAAAGGAGCCGGACCCCAAACATCAGAGTGTACTAAATCGAAAGGTCATTGAGATACAAACTCACTAGTAGGATAAGGTAACGGAACATGTTTAGCTACCCTACATCCCTGACACTATAACGATACATCTCCTAAGATAGACCCTATAAGACCACGATTAACTAATGATGATAGCCGAGAGCCACAAAGATGACCAAGACGATGATGCCACTGTTGAAAAGATCCGGCAGCATAGGCGACAATAGCAGGAGAACTGGCAGATGAGGTAGCAGCGGAAGAAACACGAAGCCAGTCTAACACCCAAAGCCCCTGAGAATCACGGTAGCGAGGGCCATCCCCAACCAGAGCCTGTGTGCGATAATCCTAAACAGAACAAGAATCGGCGTAAAAAATGACGCGACAACCATAGTCAATAAGTTGGCTAGCAGCAGGTTCATGGTAAGACGAGGAACATGAGAAATATCAGTAACAAAAAAAGTGGAAAGAGTGCCCCAACTAGAGATAGAAAAGGAGTACCATCAGCGGTAAGAACACTAAGAGGAGAATGAAGAGGCCGAATAGAAGACAGAGGGTGTATTTGGTAGCCTAGGGCAACCCAGAAAATCATACCCCAACCCAGGTTTTTCTGTTTGGTTGGTCGGGTCGGTTACCTCCGGCAGTGCCCACTTCATGCAAAAACGGTCCCTCAGCCCTGCCCAGTTGAGAAGCTCAAATTGAGCTTCACAACTCGGCAGTGCTGAGTCCATACCAAAAATCGGTCCAGGGCGCTAGGGGTATCTGGCCCGCATGTCTCTTTCTCCCTCATTTCCCCGAATATCTCCTCTCCTTGCGCTCATTCCTCGCCGCCTCTCCCTGCCATGGATCGCCTTCGCCTCTCCCTGTCATGGAGCACCATCGCCTCTCCCTGGCTCACCCGTGCGACGACCAGCAGCACGCCGCGCCGCCTCTCCCCGCCTTACCCACGCGGCGACCAGCAGCAAGCCGCGCCACCTCTCCCTGCCATGGAGCGCCACCACCTTCCCCTACATCACCCGCCGGGCAACACGCGCGACGACAAGCTCGTCCTCACCCGCGCGACAAGGCACGCGACGACGAGCTCGGCCTCACCCGCACGAGGAGCAGAGGGGCTCGTCACCGGCCATGGAGCAGTGGAGGCGCGTGGTGGTGGCTCTCCGCGGCGGCGGTGGGCGCTCGCCGGTGGCTCGTCTCACTGGCGTTGGTGCCAGACCCGAGCCCAATGCTCCTAGGGACCTGATTGCTTTTTTGGTTTTGTAGTGAGAGACATGATTACTTTTTATTTTTGTATGGCATAGTTCAAGTCATACAGGGTACCAAATAAGATCTCAACTGAGCTCTTCTCCTCTCATACAGTCTAACAAACACAATGAATAAAATACAGTTGCATGAGGTTGGCATTGCTGGACTCAACTTGTATGTGCTGAGATAGACCACCCGGGCTACCAAAGACACCTAGAAAGGACGTATCAGAAGTCATATGAAAAGAAGCTCCAGAATCCAAATCCCACAACGACGTACCTAGCTGTGTGCATGGTGGTGGTCTCGCAATGCCAGAAGTACCTGTCAAAGAAGAGCCTATAGCAGCGAGCAGCCCCTTGAGCCGCAGAATGTCCTAGTCAGTGAACTCAACCGTAGAGGAGCTAGAAGGAGCACGAGGTCTGGGAGAAGCAAACGTCTTCTGCTGACACATATCTCACTCCTTTGTATAGTAGCAAGACTCAGAGTGGCCATCCGCGTCATAGTAGGTGCAGTGATAGCGTGGGCGACCCTGCCCACGACCATGGCCCTGACTCTGGGGAGTGGGTAGTAGTGGACCACGAGGATGCGGGGGAGCGGGTGATACATTGCAAATGTATCTATAATTTTTGATGTTCCATGCTTGGTTTTATCCACTTTCTTGTGTTTTGTTCCAACTTTGGAGTACTTTTCATATGATTTCCTAGACTAACCTATTAGCAAGATGCCACAGTGCCAGTTGCCTGTTTTCTGCTGTTTTTGGTTCCACGAAAGTCAGAAAATCAATATTCTCGGAATTGGACGGGACAAAAGCCAAAGTTCCTATTTTACCAGAAGACTCATGGAGCCCGAAGCAGAGACGGAGGGGGGCCAGGGCCTGGCCACACCATATGGTGGCACGGGCTAGCCCTGGCCGCGCCACCAGGTGGTGTGGGCCCCCTGACACTCCACCGACCTGGCCTCTTCGCCTATAAGAAGCCTCCCGATGCATAAACCCTAAAGAGTCAAGCCTCCAGCCACGAAAAGTTTCGCAGCGTCGCCGCCATCGAAGGGGAGATTCACAGAAAGTCTCTGTTCCGGCACCCTGCCGGGACGAGGAAGTGCCCCCAGAGCCATCTCCATCGATCTCCACCGCCATCTCCATCACCATTGCTGATTCCCATGATGAGGAGGGAGTAGATCTCTCTCGAGGCTAAAGGTTCTACCGCTAGCTATGTGTTCATCTCTCTATCTATGCATGATCTTGTTGTGGTCATGAGCTTTGTAATCTAGTAGGTCTATTCTGCTACTCAAGTGCTTTAATGAATCTCTGCTCTCCCCATGTGTGTGAAAGTGACAACGTGCTCACCATGGTGGCACTTAGGCTAAAGATTACAAATACTTGTTATGAGTTATGTTTGGAGTTGGATGTCTTTATGAAATTGTGGTGTTTGTTGGACTCATCTAGTACTCAAGGTGACAGTTTGGGGTTTTCTAGATGGGAAAGGCTTACTTTGAGGAGTGCCGTTATAGCCCTACCATCGATTAGAGTGTCCAACCGGAGAGTAGTTAAGAGTAGTATCATGAAGAGAATATATTTATATGAGAGAGTGTTCACTAGTGAAGGTATGATCCCTAGGCCTTGTTTCTTAGCATTGATACACCGTTTGCTACTAGATCTGTTACATGTTTGCTTACTTCCATCTTTATTTTAGTCTGCCGTTAGTCTTTTCCAATCCGTCAAGTTATTTTCTATCACCGTTGTCTTATCCATACCACTTGTATTTCACTATCTCTTCGCCGAACTAGTGCACCTATACACCTGACAAGTGTATTGGGTGTGTTGGGGACACAAGAGACTTCTTGTATCTTGATTGCAGGGTTGCTTGAGAGGGAATACCTTTGACCACTACCTCCCTGAGTTTGACAAACCTTGGGTAATCCACTTAAGGGAAAACTTGCTGCTGTTGTACAAACCTCTGCACTTGGAGGCCCAACAACTGTCTACAAGAATAGAAGTGTGTATACATCAAGCTATTTTCTGGCGCCGTTGCCGGGGAGGTAAGGTAAAAGGTACTCACATCCTCCGGTGTGAGTGCTCGAAGTTATTTCCTTTAGATTCTGCAATTTTGTCTTTTTGTTTCTTGTTTTCAGTAGTTAGTCTTAATGAAAAACAACAACAAAATTAGAGAGCTTTATAGTATTTATCTTGAGTTAGGACATGAAGTGTTTGAAGAGAAAATTAAAAAACCTATGGAACTTTATTTGCATGCTAATATAAATGTTGTTATTATGAACTCTTTGGACACCATTATTGCTAATGCTATGGAAAAGTCTAAGCTTGGGGAAGCTAGTTTTGATGAAAATGATCTTTTTAGTCCCCCATCTTTAGTGGAGAAAATTTGCTTTGATGATACTATGCCTCCAATATATGATCATTACAATGATGAATATGATATTTTCAGTCCACCTACTATTGAGGAGAAAAATAATTATGATTACAATATGCCTCCTATATTTGATGATTATGGTGATGAGAATAATAATGATAGATATTTTGTTGAATTTGCTCCCACTACAATTAATAAGAATGACTATGTTTATGTGGAGAGTATTAATTCTTTTATGCATATGCCTCATGATAAGAATGTTTTATGTGATAGTTATATTGTTACTTTTATTCATGATGCTACTGAAAGTTATTATGAGAGAGGGAAACATGGTTTTATGTGTCTCAATAATATTAAGTTTCCCCTCTTTATGTTGAAAGTCTTGAAGTTGCACTTGTTTTGCTTTCCTATGCTTATTGATTTGAGCTTTCAAGACTTGTTTCTCTACAAGATTCCTATGCATAGGAAGTGGGTGAGACTCAAATGTGTTTAATATTTGCTTCTTGATGCTCTCTTTTGCTCTAAATTCATATTTCTTATGTGAGCATCTTCTCAAACTATCATGCCTAACTTAAAGGCGTTAAAGAAAAGTACTTATTGGGAGATAACCCAAAAGTTTTAGATGAGTCTTGGAAGTTATTACTTCTGTAATAACCGCTCCTTATCCTTTTTATTTGCTTTTTTGTGCCAAGAGTAACCTCTAATGAGAGAGAAGTAATGATTGGGAAAGTTGCTGTCCCGAAACAGATTTTTGTGCTTCACCGTAAAACTTCGAGAGAGAGCTCTGTATGTCGGATTGAGCTGTAATTTTTTGTGATTCTGCCCCAGGTTGTTATCTAACTTTAGTTAGTTCAACACTTTTTTATTTGAGCAACAGAAGGTTTTCGAAAAAATTCTTCTTTACCTGCTGGTCTGTTTTGACAGATTTCTGCCATTTTCTGCATTTGCTTCTTGTTGGTTCCTCTTTGAGTTCTTTTGAGGAATTGAGGTTTTTGAGGGAAGTTCTAAAGTAGCTAGTGTTTTAATGGAAGTTTATTGGTGTTATAACTGAACCTAAATACTTATTATCTTGAGTGCACTAATGTTGCTAATAAAGATTGTGTGAAGTTTTGTATGAAGGAAAAATTTCAAGTGTATGGAAGGAATGAGTAATGAGATGAAGGATGGACTAAAGCTCAAGCTTGGCGATGCCACGCGTGTCACCCCAAGAAATATCCAAGAAGTACAAGCGTCAAAGCTTGGGGATGCCCAAGGCATCCCCTTCTTCACCAATAAAAATCTCAGGTTTTTCCAAACGCTTCATTTTTATTGTTTCATGCACAGTTGTGTTGTTCTTAGAGCGTCTTTGTTTTCGTTTTTGGTTTTTTGCTTGCTTGGTTTTCTTAGTTTGCTGAATAAATTGGTTGGACCCCCTCTTTCATACATTGGTTTGCAAATAGTTTGGTTTGGTTTGGAAAAGAGTAGGAAAGTTCATACTTATGTGGTAAAAAGAGCTTGTTTTTGACTATGGCCTATGCTTTGTCATGCCATGCTTGATATTGTTTTGGCTTTATGCTTAGTATTCCTTGTTGTAGAATGACTTGTTATAAACAATTGAGATTTCTTAATGTGCCTTGGATGAATCATGCGTTGTTTTAGCATATTAAAGCATAGTATAGTGGTATTCTCCTTTGATGCTTTATTTGGGTTGACTTGGCGCATGCTCACACCATGTTATGACTATACAAAGTCACCATAGCCTTTATGATTCTTTAGTTTTCAACTTGTAGTATCACTTTATGCTTTGATCAATGATGTTTTGTCGCTCTGCATGATTATGGCCATTATTGCTCTCTTAGTTTGTCGCTCCTAGTCTTTTGCTAGCCTCCACAACAAGTATGAGTTCCACTCATGCATCCAACTCCCTAAACCAAGTTATTATAAAGAGTCCACCATACCTACCTACTAGATTATGCTATTCCAAGTACATTCATGCTTTTGTTTACCTTCCATTTGTTATGAGTAAACTAGTGATTAAAGCTCTCACGAACTTGATGGAACACTTTACTTTACTTGCCCTTAATAAACTTGAACCATTGTGTCTTCTATGTTGTATATGCTTGCACTTATTTTTTGGGAATTAGCAGAACCATGCTTTCATGGGGAACGCTTTCAACATTGCACTTGGTACTTGTACCTAGTTGATATCATGCTCTTTTGTATATGGATGTCATCGGTGTGAAATGAAAGGGGAGCTTGTAAGTCCATGGAGTTATGTATATGTGTTAGAGAAACGCCTGGGCCGCTGGTCTAATCCATGCTGACATGGTGGAAACCTGCAGCGTAACCATAATGAGCTGTCTATGAAGCATTCTTCTTATAAAAAAAGAGTCCTATATTGAGAAAAAAAGAGAAAAGAAAAAAAGAGCTACTATGAAAAGAGGAAAGAGAGAAAAAAGCACCATATTCCCATGGTAAATTAGAAGAATGCTGACATGCTCGTTGTCTGCTTGCCTTGTCATTTTGATATGGGGATTCTTCCGTATCATCGGGCAAGGGGTACCCCATTGGCGGTTCTCTATGATACACATGTACTTACGATGACAAGAACTTACCGGTAACTAAACTTGAGTATCATGAGGAGCGGCCCTCGTATACAAGGGACATGAGATTTCTAACTTATACTTCGTCAAGCATGTACACCATAGTTTGTTCAATTTAACCTTAATCACTTCAAGATGCTTATGATAGGGGCAATGAGAGCTGGAATCTATAAGTACCATAATTTTTGGAAGCTCTTTATGACACTTGAATCCCTACTTCCTTTTACAAAAGGCTTTTCTTCTACCATTATATTGAGTCTCCACCTTCTATCTTTATGCACTTACTTCGAGAGCGTAGTGGCCATTCTTAGTTCTATCTGCATTGTCCCAAGACTAGTTGATTGATGCATAACTTGTTATTGCTTGTTTTAAACTATTGTATCTAGTCACTCTTATGAACTTTGAAGGTGTCCTATGCATTTATATTTGCTACTCTATTGAGGGACAAGCTGAATACTATTATGCTATGTTTTCTTTATGTGAAACAAACAAACGTCTTACAAAGCATTGTTATTCATGAATCTTTTGTTTGTGCCTTTTCATGTTGCATCATAGTTTCTTTGCTTATTGCTAGAACTTTGTCTTTCATGTTATGATTGAAGTACTATGATCCCAGCTTTGAATGTCTTGCAAATACTTTGATCAAGTCTTTGATGGTGCATGTCACCTCAAAAATTATTCTTTCTTCTTATCACTTACCTACTCGAGGACGAGCAGGAGTTAAGCTTGGGGATGTTGATATATTGCAAATATATCTATAATTTTTGATGTTCCATGCTTGGTTTTATCCACTTCTTGTGTTTTGTTCCAACTTTGGAGTACTTTTCATATGATTTCTTGGACTAACCTATTAACAAGATGCCATAGTGCCAGTTGCCTGTTTTCTGCTGTTTTTGGTTCCAAGAAAGTCAGAAAATCAATATTCTCGGAATTGGACGGGACAAAAGCCAAAGTTCCTATTTTACCGGAAGACTCACGGAGCCCGAAGCAGAGACGGAGGGGGGCCAGGGCCTAGCCACACCATATTGTGGCACGGGCTAGCCCTGGCCGCGCCACCAGGTGGTGTGGGCCCCCTGGAACTCCATCGACCTTGCCTCTTCGCCTATAAGAAGCCTCCCGATGCATAAACCCAATTAGTCAAGCCTCCAGCCACGAAAAGTTCCGCAGTGTCGCCGCCACTGAAGGGGAGATTCGGGGGACAGAAAGTCTCTGTTCCGGCACCCTGCCGGGATGAGGAAGTGCTCCCGGAGCCATCTCCATCGATCTCCACCGCCATCTCCATCACCATTGCTGATTCCCATGATGAGGAGGGAGTAGATCTCTCTCGAGGCTAAGGGTTCTACCGGTAGCTATGTGTTCATCTCTCTATCTATGCATGATCTTGTTGTGGTCATGAGCTTTGTAATCTAGTAGATCTATTCTGCTACTCAAGTGCTTTAATGAATCTCTGCTCTCCCCATGTGCGTGAAAGTGACAGCGTGCTCACCTTGGTGGCACTTAGGCTAGAGATTACAAGTACTTGTTATGAGTTATATTTGGAGTTGGATGTCTTTATGAAATTGTGGTGTTTGTTGGACTCATCTAGTACTCAAGGTGACAGTGTGGGGTTTCTAGATGAGAAAGGCTTACTTTGAGGAGTGCTGTTATAGCCCTACCATCGATTAGAGTGTCCAACCGGAGAGTAGTTAAGAGTAGTATCATGAAGAGAATATATTTATATGAGAGAGTGTTCACTAGTGAAAGTATGATCCCTAAGCCTTGTTTCTTAGCATTGATACACCGTTTGCTACTAGATCTGTTACATGTTTGCTTACTTCCATCTTTATTTCAGTCTGCCGTTAGTCTTTTCCACGCCATCAAGTTATTTTCTATCACCATTGTCTTACATCCGTACCACTTGTATTTCACTATCTCTTCGCCGAACTAGTGCACCTATACACCTGACAAGTGTATTGGGTGTGTTGGGGACACAAGAGACTTCCTGTATCTTTATTGCAGGGTTGCTTGAGAGGGAATACCTTTGACCACTTCCTCCCTGAGTTCGACAAACCTTGGGTAATCCACTTAAGGGAAAACTTGCTGCTGTTCTACAAACCTCTGCACTTGGAGGCCCAACAAGTGTCTACAAGAATAGAAGTGCGTAGACATCAGCGGGCAACAATGGAGAACCGCGAGAAGCAAGCACATAAGGAACCTCAAGCAAACCAGCAGCACGTAGGTGAGTCTCCTCAGCATGAAGCTCAGACAACACCTAAGTGTTAGGGACACGACCACGGGCAAGTAGGTTAGCTCGCCGGGGTTCAAACTCCTTGCGGAGACGAGATAAGAACTCGGAGGCGCGATGAAAATCCAAGTCAGAACACACCGTATCACAACACGGGAATGTACCACAAACAACAGTGCGTAGAGAATCCAGCTAATGCCATATAGAAGCACTCTGAGTATAGAACTGGTCAATAGTAGAGTAACCCTGCTTGAGCTCATGTTCATGGCGAACCACAGACAGATAGAGAGCATCCCCTGACGGCTGATACCACTCACGAAGATGAGACCACATGGTGCCAACAGTACCAAGACTCATAAACTCAGATGCAAACTACGGGAGAACACTGGCAGTGAGAATAGCTGCATCACGACCATCATCATCTACCCACTGCGTGTAAGCAGTCAGATCCAGGCGTTAAGCTGCTAGAGCATCAGAGTACTCCTGAGTTTGTCGGACATATGTGGCAACATCATCCTCCTCCTCCTTCTAGGCGGCATCCTTGATAGCTTGAGGAGCATCTGCAGCCACAGCCGGTAGAGTCGGCAGAGTAGGGACCACAGGAACAATGGGGCATGATGGACCGGTGACCTCACCGAAAAGCACACCCCACAAGCGGAGATCACGCATATGGATGCCCATGAAGGCAGCAAAATCAGGATAATTGGTGCCATCGAAAATCACCGGGTAGCGAGGAATCGCAACATACCAGAAGAAGAAGAAATCTCTTTTTTTGTGTAGCCGGAGGAGAGCAGCCGTGCGTGAGGTGTACTGGCGGCGGTGGGAGAAGCCGGGAGAAATGCAGCGGCCAGAGGAGATTGGGGGCGGCAGCGGTGAGTTGTTTTAGTGGACAGAGTCGTGCGTCCGAAAAAAGACCTAAGATGATGCATGATACCATGTTGGAGGAATAACGACTTGTATTTTAGAGGGGCCAAAGGCCACAACATGTAGTACATGTACAGGTGTAAAATATGCAGGAAACCCCGTAACTAGTAGATAAAATACAATATACACATATCTCTCTAACAAAAACCACTATCAAAGGAAAAGAGAATCCAATTCCACAACGAAATATACAACAAGTCCAACAAGACGACAAGTTGATGTCACTAGGGACCACTAACCTTGCACAACCTCAATGCGCATCAAGGTTATACTTGAGGAGAGCTCACACCTCACACACCACCCACTAGACCAGATCTGCAATGGAACAATCAGCAGAGGAGATCGTCCAAGTCGATCTGAAAGGGCATGCAAAATATATCTTACGATTGTGCAAAAGTCTTGGATTCCAATCTTTAGCTAATATCAGATTATCTTGTTGGTATATATGTTACATATATATAGATACTACTTCTTATGTAGATTATATATTATTTAATTTATGCTGTAGAGTATTGGAATTTTCCCTTTTTTTCTTCTTAAGAAAATTTTCTTGTATTTGCTTTTTTGATACTTTGTGTTGATGCTTTGTTTATTGTGTGAAATAATTGTCTAATAGTGCAAAACTCCTTGGTAAGTCTTGCATACACCAACATAATTGTTTTTGCAGTTAAGGGTCGAACTTGTAAAAAAAATGGAGTATATGTATCAAAGATAGAATGAGGTAAACTAAAAATATCATTTACCAATTATGAAGTACCACCACATCGGTTGTAACTCGCCGGCGTTCACCTCACATGAAAATGAATTCACCACACCCACCTTAGAATACAAGAATGAGCCCCTTATATACCACTCAGCCTTTTTCGAAATTTAACATGTTCAAAGTGCTAGCCTATATATACCGAAATTAGGTAATAGTATATGCATATAATGGAAAATACGAGAGAATATGCATAGAGAGAAGTGGTGCAACAATGCAGCTATTTGGAACTCTACGAAGCTCCTAGTAGGTCAAGGCAAGGCAGACACCCTGCCTTGATTTTTGGTGAAACATTTCATATGCACCTATTTCTTCTGAAGAATTTGAGTCTTGAAAACACTCCGTATGTGAAAATTATGCCTGTTTTACTGAACACTGCACAAAACCGATTCCAAATCGAAAATAGAGACTCCATCTAGTCTCGACCGAAACCAACTCTTTCTCTTTGAAATAGCTAATTTAATGTAACAAAACATGACTCTAAACTAAGTCCTATGTGAGTTATTTAAAGAGGAATTGAGGGTATTTATGCCATAGACTTAGCAAGCACCTTTAAATAAGAAGTCATGACTCAGACGCACAATCCAAAAGTAGAAGCCAAGATAGCCAATGCGGACCAAATGGCGTGCCCCGCTGGGTGCACAACCACCCCAAGCGAGGGAAACAACCTCTGTCCTATCTGTGGACCGACCAAAATGGATACTTTTGATGTCTGAAATCTGTCAGGCCGCTGGTGACATAGGTATGCCGAACGGGCACCCGACTCTAGCCTACTTGGCTTGGTCCACCGGGATACCTACTAAATGACCTGCCAAGGTCCATAAAGCCCAAGATAGTTTGGCTGATACGAAACCCATAAGGACACCGACTCCAAATATGCAAGGCAAGGATAGCTCAAGATTAGATTCTACACGAACACCAACTTATAACCAACTTGAATTGGTATCTAAGACCTAGCCTCCCCATATATAAAGGATAGGAGGGTCCAACAAGGAGGAAACGCCATAATAGACACATGAACACACATCGAAAACTCTCCAGATCTCATCTATATATGATAGCCATCTCGGCGATATTGTAATCTTTGATTTCTCAATCAATCAAGAGAAGATAAGAGGAGTAGGGTTTTTTCTCCAGAGGCCTGAACCTGGGTAACCTTGTGTTCCTGTCGTTTGTCTGCTAGCCGATGAAGTCTCCATTGCACCTCTCTTCCCGAAAAACCCAAGCCCATCAAATATGCGCATTGACGTGATCCCCCACGTCAATTGATGCCGTCTCTGGGAAGCCCATGTGCTAATGTCGCGACTTTGGCGGCTCTATCGTCGGCAATCTACAATTCGTCGGTTTATGGGGCGCATATCTACTTCGGCTATCACGCGTCATCATCCAGATGGGATCCCTCGACCATCACTGTCATTGGCCAGGTCGCTGTCGGTCGGTTCATGCGCTTCGGAGCACTCAGACGTCTTCATCAACAACGGAAACAATTTTCATCGCCAGGCAGCTTCGGCCAACTCGTTGCTTGGTATTATTCATCGACACGCTCTACATGCCATCATGCATCTTTGGTCCGAGCCAGCGGCATCAGCGGCATCATGATCTACATCAAACCTTTTTCCCGAAGAACGCAGAAAAAGTCAGTCCTGAACTCGGGGGCTGGACATCGCACATAGCCGCTGATGCATCGTATGCTGATAGATCCTCACATCGCCGTCTTGTGTAGATCCCCCGAGTCCGATAAAGCTAGAAACTACTGACCGGGTACCTTCTATACGCACCTGCGTGAATCCGATTGAGCTATGTATCGGATGTTACCTGGTTCAAATCGGGAAGCTGAAGCAATTACACGAGAACTACTCAGTTTCCAACTATGGATAGAATCGTCCAAATTCTACACGACAAGCTATCTTGGGTCCACAAGGAAATAAAAATAGATGGCAAGTTCAAAGGAGTATTGGGTTGGATTTGACTGCACAAACAAGCATGCAACTGCAAAGGAAATTTCAAGATAGAAAGAGCTCCAAGTGGAAAAGAAAAAGAATACCATCGCAACACATCTACTCCCTCCATTTCAAAATATAAGATAATTTAGCTTTATAAATGGAGTGTATCTAGACTTTTTCTAGTGTATATGTTCACTCCAAACCTAGATGAACCTACACACTAAAAGAGTCTAGATACACTCTTTTCACAAATCTAAAACATCTTATATTTTAAAATGGAGGGAGTAGTTGATAGCACCCTTGCAGATATCAGTTGAATCAAAGTTCGAGATAAAAAAATTATGCAAAGGACTTGACGACCTCACATGGACCAGTTCAAGCAGACGGAGATAATTCAGGTCGGATAAGTTGATCGAAAAAAATTAGTACTAACCGATACAGAAGCAGTGGAGACAACCAGCCCGCTGCTTGACTCGCCTCCGCATCGACTCGTTTGGCCAAACACCGCATGACTCATCCTCCGTGCCACTCTCCGCCGCGTTGATTCTTTTCAAATAAAAATCTAACGACCCCACTATGTCTGACTTTGTCTAACCACGTTGAATCTACGCTCAGGGGCTATACCTCGACTCTACCGTGTGACTTGCTGCAGTCTTTGACCGCGGCTCTTCGTCTTCGACGACCTGCTGCGGTTTTCAGCTGCGGTGACCCGATGCGGTCTTTGATTGTGGTGACCCGCTACCGCTATCGGCTCAGGCAACCCGCTTCCACTTCAACTCTTTTCATCACATGACCCACTACCGCGTTAACTCCGTCCGCCGAGCAACCAGCTGTCGTGCTGCCTAAAAATAAAGCTAACTTTCCTCTAACAAAAGTTAGTAAGTTGATGATTCTTCTTGGTCGTCGAATCCTTAAAGTACGAGTACCTCGACTGGGTACTGAGACTAAGTGTAATCATACTAATGAAAAGGCCTAGCATCTAATGCAAAAGTGTCTAATCGTATCTTCTCCGGCCATCCATCCCCATGTGTGTTTTTGGTGGTCGATGATGACTAGTACTGTAGGTTTCCCCTCTAGGCGCTCTATCATCTCCGGCCATCCATCCCAGACCTGCTGCTGCTGGCCAGGATTCCGGATGCTGCTACCGACGACCTTCCCACCCAGCTGCTGGCGGTAAGCTCCATCTTGTCCTCCTCTATGTAATTTGCACCTGGATTTTATTTTACAAGCCGATAGACAAATATTTTTTTTACAAGATACATGTACTTCATAATTTTTTGCATTTTCTATAGCGTAGAAGGACGTCGACTCCATCGAGCTATTCTATTGGGTCCACCAATAGAGTTGACTAACACCAGTCACGTCAACTGACACCAAGACCCGAATCGACACTTTTCTCGGATGACCACATTGCTTGGTGATGCTGAAGAATAAGCCTAAGCATGACCATAATTTGCCACCCATAGCCTCTGGAGCGCTGGTCACACACCTGGAAGAAGTGATGCTAGCCCAGCACCTGACAGAAGCGACTGCGTCGTTCATCTTCAACTCATCCGGCTAAACACCGCACGACTCCGTCGCGTCCACTCCATCTGCGGCGTCGACTCCTTCCAGCTACGGATCACTCACTACCTGGTACAAGACCTACAACTTTGAATCTCTACTCGAGTCTACGACTCGAATAGACAGTCGGGGGCTACTCCTATCATGAATGTTGGTCGCGCACCCGGTGTTCTTCTGGGTCAGCGGTATCCATTTATGAGATTGCTGACTGCGACCGCATGATATGGTGGGGAAAGCCCTACGTCAAGGTCAATGGATTCACCTACCCCAGTCTCAGAACATTCTAAACTTTCTTACCTGTCTTCTT
The DNA here is from genome assembly GCA_910589775.1 of Avena eriantha. NCBI lineage: Eukaryota > Viridiplantae > Streptophyta > Magnoliopsida > Poales > Poaceae > Avena > Avena eriantha. The sequence goes on along the minus strand of OU342742.1, from coordinate 149,650,655 downwards.
CTCAACTAAGAGAAGGGCGTGCATCTACAGCAGTAGTATTATCTTCCTTTTTCTTTTTGCATCTTTGAATCCTGGTGTGTTGGTTTGTACTGAAGCCTCTTGGCTAGTACAGAGTTGTGGTTTGATATAGCTACTAGAGAACTATCTGAGTATGTTCCTGAGTGTACGACCTGGCCAGATACTAGGGGGCTACTCCCATAAGGAGCGCTAATCACACCCGCGGAGCGATTTGAAGCACTTCTGAGTCACTATTGAAGAAAACTGTCGACTGACGGTCATCCTTGTTCTATTGCAGAGTACTGAACATGCATCAACCTTAGGGGTATAATAAGCAACGCCATGGCGAAGCTAGCTCGGCAAAAATGGCATGGGTAATTTTGTGCAACCACACCTCCGCGAGGATCCGAAGCCTTGTAAAGGAGGATTGCATCGTTGAAGCGAGAGAGAAAAAACGATTAGACGGATAAATTTCTAAAGTACGCAAACATATCAACCGTTGGGTACAATTCATACTACTCTCTCTTGTACCAGTAGTAAAAGGTACTGTAAAAGACACCACTTATTTTTTCGAATGGTATTCTTTGACATGTATGTTATCACAGAAGGAGTATCAAGTACAAACACATCTATTGTTTTTTTTGGGTTCCAACTTCCAACACATCTATTTTAACTATGGGCATTCACCTCATAGGAAATGAATTCACCATCCACCTTAGTGTACACGAATAATGATTTGCCCATTATATACCACTCAGCCTTCATCTAACTAAGTCCCAAGATCCGATATCACAAATCAGTTCATCACATTTGTATAACTAGCCTATATGCAAAAAATAGGATACATGGTGTAGCATACCATTGGGAAGACCAGAAAAACCCCAACAAATGTAAAAATACGAGGCATCGGGAGCAGCGACACTAGCCTCAAGATAGTATGAAGAAGTGACAAAACGGCGTCGCTTCATTTCGGACAACCGTAGAGAGAAACAGTAGACTCGTCCGCATGAGCCGAAAGCATATGCAGTACATGCATTCTAATTTTAGTCGTAGCTCGAGTGCCTCATGTGTCTTTTGGCCTGCATGTGTGCAGCTACCTCAGTTTCTTTCTTAGGCTAATGGGTTTAGCAGGGCCATTGTGCCAAAGTTAAATCATCTTGGAATTTTAAAAGAACATAACAAGGCAATTAAAAAATGTGCAATGGAATTCCACCTCACTGTACAAACCTTGAGTGCTTCGATCTCCAAATCCGTTAGCTTCAACCGACCTGTCCAAACGAGATAGAAGGAAATGGTGAGCTATCGGGCTATCAGTTTCCAACATAGCCAGAGCATGAAGAATCCTCCTCGAAATAGGTTTTCAGATCACTATATTATTAGAGCAATCACAGGATACGAGTTCGAAACCACTGCTAGGGCAAACAACACAATTGAGCCTAGAAGGAAAAACAAGAGAAAGAAAGAGAAATTAATGTTGATATCACCAGCTCGACGAAAGCGCTGATGACCCGCCACCGTTGTGGCCTCTGAAGAGGTTCCACCACGCTCCTAAGTCTCCGAATCATTGCGTACCAAGCAAAATCTTCAAGAAGGAATGCGAAGCCAACGATGCTGCCGCCTGGAGTGGGGAACAGGTACACCTGATGCCCTTCAAAATGGAACGGCCGCGCCGACACATCGGCCAGACCCGACAGGGATTTCTCCTAACCCACAAAAAACCACGCCCCCAAACAATCCGTCGCGCTCCACTAAACTTCCCACTCACCAACATACACCAACATGGTCTTGCAGTCATCAGCGACATGTCACCATGTCAAACACTATGAGGCCGGTTGGACCAAGAAAACTAACCACGAACATGGGACGATAGTACCGCAACCATGCGGGGGGAACAACCTCCACCACCATAGACGGTAGCTGGCCGGACACAGCAGCAAGAGTATACCAGGACAACATTGGAACTGGAGAGCGGCAACAACATAGACACCTAGAGGACGACCTGCACCGCCATCGGCGGGTGCCGACCAGACACGGCAGCAAGGACACATCAGGCTGAGCAGGCCCGACCGGACCTAGGTCGAGTCCGTAAAGTCCCTTCTACCGCGTTGTAGCACGTAGACCACCGCCACCGCTGCCCTCTTGTTCACCGCCATCAGCCTGGACGATCCCATATCAGACCTGTGATGCTCCCGTCGTCATGCTGCAACACATGCGATGCCATTGCTGCCACCCCCATCATGAGTTGCCCTCAATCCAAGTAGAGCAAACCACGCCTGAGCGCGAGTCAGCTAGCCCGCTGACCTAGATCTGGGACTGCAAGGCACCGCTGGCCAAGGACATGGTGCCAGAGGGCAAAGCATCTGCGCCAAGGACATGGCCATATCTTCCCCGCCACCAAGGAGCTGCACCATCACCCTGCCGCCATCTGGGCTTTGCCGGAGCTCTGCCTGTTGCCGTGCACCACCGCCAAGGGGAAACTCCCAAGCAGAATCCCTAGTAGAAGTGGGTAGAGGACCGGTCGCTGCCGCTAGCCCCGCGTGCAAGGCCTGGTAGTCCCGCCGACAACGGCAGGAAGGAGGGGGGAGGTGGACTTGGAGGGGGCAGCGGAAGGGCCTCCCGGCCGCCACACGCAGGGAGGCGGCACGGGAGGTACGCGGATGAGACATCAAAAGTCAAGGTGTCATGGGCCACCTAGATATTGAAGACTCGGTAATCAAGAGGCTGCAATACAAGCTTTAATATCTATGTGTCCAATCCCAGAATAGTTGCGAAGAAGAAACTCCCATTTTGATGGCAGAACCTTCATGTACATATCTCTAACCACGACACCCGAAAATCCAGAGGATGAGCCCGTGTGAATTGTTTTTTGATGCATCAACATTTACAATATGCATCCCGGTGTATGTTGCAACTGCTCAGGCGGCAGCATCACGCCGTGGGCCTATGGTGTCCGCCTAGGCCCATCGTCTTCCGGGTGACGTGGATCGAGGGCTTGGGGAGGAGGAGGTGTCGTGGTGGCAGCATTGGAGGCGATCTTGCGAGGACTTCCTCGGCGGTGTTGATGTGCAGCTACCATGGCGGGCGGCGGTTGGATCGGGTCTGCCCGAATCCGATCTAGGCCTCTGGCTGTGGAGGCCGCTGCACGCTGGGTTCTAGGGAGCCGGTTTGGTGGCATGCTGGACTTTCTTCTCCTCTATCTCCGGCTGTTGGCGAGGGGGCTGCTGACTTAGATTGAATAAAGGGGGTGGTCATATGGTTCATCTCACGCCAAGACAAAGACCCGCTTGATGTTTATCTCCATTGATCTGGTTCTAGTGTCATGTTTCGGAAGGCTCCGTCGGTGAACTCCACAATGTGCATATCGTTGGATCGGGTGGGATTCAGTCGTGCACACCCATGTTTTTAATATGGCCGTTTGGATTCAGAGAGAGAGCTCCGAAGCTCTGTTGGCTGTTACTATCATGGGGCATGTTCTCGTTCCATGGTGTCGACGAAGAATGTCATGAATATAAATATCTAAGGACTGACAATGGTGGTTTGAGTCTGGGTGATGATATGGAATTGGCTTGGTGACTCGTGACTTGGTGCAGTGGTATGCAAGCGAGGGCGACAGTACATGTGAAGATCATGGTCCTATCTTTCAAGATGAAAACCTAGGGTATGTCCTTAATTGGTTGTTCCTGGCAATGGCCATGTTGAAGGTATTGTTTTGAGAGCATGAGCTTTCTTTAGGGTGACAACCTAGATCTTTGATCGAGCGATGACGGTGTTTTTGTGCACTGTTCCCTTCTTGGATGCGACGTTTTTGGAGAAGATGGACTTCTGGTGCTGTCTTGGTGGTGGTAGTACTGCTATTTCAATGAATGAGGAACTGTAGTGGGACTTTTCTTTTTTGTATTCTTCTTTCTTTTTTGGATGTGTGCATCCGGATGGTGATAGGGCAATGCGTTGTTGTAGAGGCTGGGTGTAATTGGTATCATCTAATATTAATATATGGTCCTTTCCAAAAAAATACATCAGAAATGGCGCCGCCTAATCAGGCGACATGGGGGGCAACCACTGCCGCCAGTCCTCGAGCCCCTCCCTCCTCTCCCCATCTCTGCTTGCTTGCGTTGGAGGCCCTGCAGGGAGAAGACAAGCATCGATGGCGGCGGTGGGGACTTCTCCATGTGCAGCGGTGTGGTTTCCCTACGAAATCTCGGCGGCAAGGTGCCACGGGATACCGGGGAATGGCGTGTCTCCCCGTCCTCTCAGGCGTGATGTTGTCTCCCCGTGGTGGAGGCGCCCTTGCTGCCACATTGGGTGCTCCGTGCCCGCTCGGTCTTACGGCATGTGCATGTTTGGATCCTTGGCATCAGTGGCGGGTTGGAGAGATTTTTCCTACGGCACCGGCTCCAGGGCACCATGGTGGTGTCGGCGGTCGGCCAAATGGCTGTTGGCTAGATCCCACCTCTCCAGGCACATCCGAGACCTCGAATAAGGTGGCAGTCCTAGGGTTACTCCCGCCGAGTTAAAGGCCATCCGGATGCATGTCCTTATCGATCCGGTTGCACTGGCGTGTTCCGGAAGGCTCCACCGACAAACTCCACTGGGTGACTCATGCTTACAGATTGCTGGATCGGGAGATTCGGTTGTGTGCACCCGTGTTTTACTCTAGCCATTGGTTTCAGAGGGAGCGTTACGAAACTCTTCTGGTTGTTAATATCATGGGGCATATTCTTGTTTCATGGTGCTGGAAAAGAAGGTCATGGAAGGCGAGATCTAAGGACTCGCAATGGTGGTTCGAAGGTTTGTTGCGACGAGGAATTGGCTTGTGATTCTTGACTTGGACGAGCGGCTTGAAAGTGGGGGCGACTGCATAGGAGAAGTTCAAAGTCTTGCCTTTCATGGTGAAAATCCAAGGTGTGGCCTTCATTAGTTCTGCCTGGCAATTGTCTTGTTCAAGACATTGTTTTGAGAGCGAGAATTTTTTTCAGGCTAAAAACCTAAGATCTATGATCTGGCGACGACAACGCTTGTGCATTGATCTCTTCTTGAAGGCGTCTCTTTTGGAGAAGCTGGGTTTCTTTTGCTATCCTGGTGGTGTTAGTGTTGCCATTACAAGGAATATATCGTTGTAGCGGGGCTTTTATTTTTTGTAGTTTGTCTTCCTTTTTTCAGCTGTGTGCATCTGTATTGTTGATAGGGTGATGCGTTATTACAGAGGCTGGGTGTAATTGGTATCTTCGCTATATTAATATATACTTTTTATTAAAAAATGTACATAAGAAACATACCATGTTGTATGTTTTCTGTATAGCTAGTGTCATGTGATCATACATGCTCTTAGTCATGATGGTCACGATAATGGTGATTATGTTTTCTCATATAGTTAGAAAATGGTTCAGTGCCATCTACATGTCTTGCTGTTCTAAACAATATGAATAGAAAGTTGTTCCTCTTGGTTACAGACGTCATGCTGGCTGACCCACCATTGAGTCAAACCATATTCATCCTATAAAAATTGGTACAAAATCCAGTGGATATGGTTCAAATAAAACATGTGCGCAAGAACTCTAACCGCCACTACTAATTATTCCCAAGCCATTGACATACCTTTATCCTCCTCATGAGGGCTTTGTTGCGACCACTTGCCTCCAACCACTGTTTCGACGCTGCGCAAGGACAATTTAGTTCTACACTTATTGTTCGACCTGATTTTGGGGTTTTGAGGTTTCAAAAAAGGTATCATGAAAGAGACATATGTTGCTGCATGCAAATAAGTCCCTCCAGGTCTTTCCCCGCCTCGACTACGGCGTTAATGAACTATTGAGGGTATATTCTTGTAGATTTGCTAGACTAGATCGGAGGTTTGTGAGGTTTTGCCGCTGCTTAAAATCTTGTAATAAAAATATCTTGGACCTCGTCGAAACAAAGATAAATGTCACCAAATTAAATTTTATTACAATTTTAGGTAAATCTCATTGGAAATGTTTTAGCAATTATTATTCGGTATACACCATCATTTGGAAATATCAAGGGAAAACAGAATCCAATTGCGCAAACAAATATACAATGGACCCTCCTAATTTGAACAACGTAACAAGTCCACTTCACTAAGGACCATCGACCTTGCACAAGCTCCATTGGCATCGAGGTTATACTTCAGGTGACCTCACACCTCACACCTCACACACCACCGACTAGACCAGATCCGACATGGAACAATTGCTAGGACAGATCGTCCTTGTCGATCTGAAATTGAATGCAAAATATATCTTAAATATGGTGAAAAAGTCCTGGATTTCAATATTTAGCTAAGATCAGATTATATTTTTTGGTATATAGTATATACATAGATACTACTGCTTATGTAGATTATATATTACTGGTAGATTATATATTATTTAATTTTTATCATAGAGTATTGAATTCCCCCTTATGAAAATTGTCTTGAATTTGTTTTCTTATACTTTGTGTTGATGGTTTGTTTACTGCGTGAACTAATTTTCTAATAGTGCAAAACTCCATGTCAAGTCTTGGAGGCACCAAGTGTACCGTTTTGGCAGTTAAGGGTCAAACTTCTCAAAAATATGGAGTCTGCGTTGTTACACTATAAGTGGATTGTATTAGCCCTTTCCATTAGTTTGGACTTTTGGTTGCGTTGGCTAGTGCATGAAGCTTAACATGGTATCAGAGCCAAAGTGTCGTGTTCAAGTCCTGGTATTCACAATTTATCTTAAAATTGTTGTTGCCCCCTCCGGTGTCTACCTATAGGCGCGTTATAGGCTTCTTGAGCTTGTGTTTGACTTTGCACGTGTTGACTCGTCTTCCCGTCACACGTGAGAGGGGGTGTTACACTATAAGTGGATTGTATTAGCCCTTTCCATTAGTTCGGACTTTTGGTTGCGTTGGCTAGTGGATGAAGCTTAACATGTGTATCAAAGATCGAGTGGGGAAACTAAAAATATTATTTACCAATTATCAAGTAACAACACATCTGTTGTAACTGATGGGCATTCACCTCACATGAAAATGAATTCACGCACCCACCTTAGTATACAAGAATAATGAACCCCTTATATACCATTGAGCCTTGTTCGAAGTTTAACATGTTCAAAACGATAGCCTATATATACATAAAGTAGGTAGCATATTATATGCATACAATAGAAAATGTGAGAGAATAACCCAAAAAATGTGAGAACAAGACCCATCGGGAGAAGTGGCGCAACACTGCTGCTGGGACCTCTACGAAGCTCCCAGTAGAGCAGCGCAGGGCAGCTGTCCTACCTTGATTTTTGGCAAAATATTTCGTATGCGCCTTTTTTCTGAACAACTTGAGTAGTCGTACGTTTAAAATGTATCCTTATGTGAAAGTTATGCTTGTTTTACTGAACACTGCGCAAAAGTGACTCCAACACGAAAATAGGGACCTAATATAGTCTCAACCGAAACCAACTCTTTCTCTGCAATATCTAATTTTGAATTTAACAAAACATGACTCTAAACAAAGTTATCTATGAGTTATTTAAAGAGGACATGAGGTTCTTTATGCCATAGACTTTAGCTAGCAACTTTAAATATGAAGTCTAGACTCAAGCGCACGAGCCAAAAGAAGAGACCAAAAGAAGAGGCCAAAATAGACAGCGGGGACCAAATGGGATGCCCCGCTGGGTGCACAACCGCCCCAAGGGAGAACATCGACATTTGTCGTATCCGTGGGCTGACCAAAACAAACACATTTGTTGTCTGAAATGTGTCGGCCCACTAGAGAACCCTAACAGCCGTGGCAGTCGAGGGAAAACGGAGACTTATAGGGGGATAAGAAGAAGAGTTGGAGAAGAATAAGTCTAGACGAGATGCACCACTTTTTAGTGGCATATGCAGACATAAATTTTTTGTTCCGGAAGCAGGCCGTCCTAAGTAGAAAATCTAAATATGAGGATCGGTTCATGTAAAATACTTTAGATTTACAACTTTTTGTTGGAAGTGTAATTAGGGATGATTCAGTGTTCTGAAGCATTTCTTATCCATGTGATTAGTTTGTGGACTTGTTTGGTGCACTTTACAAGTTTGTGGACAAATCGTTCTCACCATGGAAGTTTGTGTACCCCTTGTTCCACTACCTCTCTTATTTACTATTCATTTTAATTCGAAAGGTTTGATCATTTTGGAGTTTTCTGATTTCGTTTATGCAGACTCGCTATCATGCACTGGTGAAAAATGGCCTCTAGTCCCGGTTCATAAACCGGGACCAATGGGTCTCCACGTGGGCGGGCGCGCGACGAGGGGGTGGATCATTGGTCCCGGTTCGTGGAAAAAACCGGGACCACTGGGTCTCCACGTGGCAGCGCCAGAGACGGGCGGGGGTGGATCATTGGTCCCGGTTCTTGGCACGAACCGGGATCATTGGTCTCTGTCCCGCGGCAGGATTTTCGGGCTATTTTTCTGCCGTGGCAGGGTTTTGTGCCGCTGCAGGATTTTCGGGCTATTTTTCTGCCGCGGGAGGATTTTTTATCAATTTAACGGTACTACATATATACAAAAATAATGAAACCATGATATATATATATTACACATCATGCATGATCACAAATATATACACCGTCTCATCCGTCTTCTTGGTCGAAACATATTATAATTACAAACGATACTCTCAGACGAATTTGATCTAATTTACATCTTCTTTTTTACACTTCACCCTTCCAAATGAAGCGGGTAATAGTATTCTCCTTTCGGATTTATGACTTGTTCTAACAAGAATCCGGCAATTTCCTCTTGAATTGCTTGCACGCGTTCTTGTGATAGAAGACCGTCCCGCATTCGTTCGATCTAATATAAAGAAGGGGATCAATATATATGAATGAAACTAAACACAATTGGTGGTAATAAAATAAAGTTGTGATTATTGTTTATCGTACTTCAATTTTTTTGATGTTTCGGTCTGCCCCCTTCTCTTTGGTCGTCTGGCGAATGAACTCGCATACATAGTATCCACATAAGTTATTCCCGGCTTCCTGCCTCAAGCACTTTACGAGAAGGGAGTTCAATCAAAATAATAATCAAGCATGATAATGGTGGTATTGAAACTAGAATCAAAGAGATGTGTGGATCTAGCAAGTAGTACTTACAGTCAATGGTTGAAATGTAAGCTCTGGCTTCCAAACACCCCTAGTTTTGGCGGTGAACCGTTTCCAAGCCTTCTAGAGGCATTCCTGCATATCCGCCCACTTTTCTAATGGTGTGCGTTTCAAGTCCAGGACTTTTACTACTCCGGTGTCAACATCAATGATTAACAGAGTATAGTGGAAGCTTGACACACTAACAAAATATAACACGAGTCAATTATACGCTTAACATCGAGTAAGCGAAAATAGAATGTGTACAAGACAGTAACACTCACCCAGCATTGTAAGGAAATAGTATTTCCCTTCTGTTGCTGAAATACTTCAACGCTTGGAACAAGTTATCCTCTGTCTCTTTGGGATTTGTTTTTAGAATAACTTCATGAACGAAATTACAGTCAACAAACCCAAGGTTATATATTTGTCCTTTGTTGCATTCGAGAATCTTCATTCTGCATATATAATTAGTATTTTGATTAGTAAGATTATACAAGCAACGAATGAGCTGAGCTAGAAAGACTTAATTACAGAAATTAATAATACTTACAAACAATAGGCACTGACGACAGCTTTGTCGAGGGCGTCTTGTTGGTAAAACTGAAATAATTCTAGAAATTCAATTAGTATGAAGCCATCTCCATGATCGTAATGGTGGTGTTTATATGCAGCATAGATCCAATTTTTGGAATCAGTACAGGCTTGGATGTACCAGTTATGCAATCTTCGCATTTTTGTTGGTAGATCTTTGACTAACTCGGGTTTGACGAAAAGAGCCCCGTACTGGTACATGTATGTTGTTTCTTGGTACCCCTCGAACTCATGCATACGGCTCATGTACTCAGTAATAGACAGTCCATATAATTGGGCTTTTTCTCTGTACAGTCGAACAAACTCGGGATCAATGTTCGGATCATGCCGCTCCTGAATCATCCACTCATTGGTATCGTACACTTTGAGCGGTTCGATTGATTGATTTTTCTGTTGTCCGAGCTGGGCAACTTCTTTCCCGACTCTCCGCTCTTTTGCCTCAGCCGACTTGGTAATAGAGCGATTATAGTCTGATGTGAGCACTATGAGTTGGTGAAGCTGAATCTTAAGCGTGGCTGCTTTGGCTTTATCTTCTGCGGTGACCGGAAAAAATGCCTCTATCGGCTTTTTCTTGTTAGCCATGCCAATCTTCCACTTTTCATAATGGGCAGCTACGGCCACATCACTTTCCTCATCTGTCTTCTCGCAAGGTAGCTTCTTCATATTCTGATGAGGCACTCTTGGGAGGGGCGATAGCTTACGTTTCGGTGATCGGAACGTGGTCTTGCTGGTGGTGGTGGTGCTGCCCCCCTTAGTATACTTCCGCTTTTCTCTCTGAGGCTCAGGGGACGGAGCCGGCTAATGCGGCGGCGGAGACGGCTGAGGAGGCGATGGAGACGGTTGCGCTTAGTGGTGAGGCGGTGAAGGCGACGGTTGCGCTGGAGAATGGTGAGGTGGCGGCGAAGGTGGATTGCTGCTCTCAGGAGTGGGTGGCCTCGGCGGCACATAATTTGGAAGCATGATGCACTCGTTTAGCCATAGAATAGTCCCCCCTTTGGCTTCTCCTAGTTGAGTCAGCTCCATATCTTCCCCTGCAGGGTGGTCTACCTTTAGCTCCTCAAAATCTTCCTTCACCTCATCCACCGTGACGACAGCGTACCCTTTTGGAACCGGTCTGCAATGCCAAGTTGGGTTAGGGGCAATTGGTACCGCCATGCCGACTGCCGCCGTCACCCTTAAGTTCATAACCTGCACCTTTAGCTCAGAAGCTGTGGTCTCCGTGATATCATCCACTGGGTAGCGTTTAGGAGGAGATGTCGTCGGTGCATCATCACCAACATCATGGAGCTGCGTGGAAGCGACGCTGCTTTTCTTATTCGATAGGGCGCCGGTACCCTCGAATGCAGCTTCTACCACGTGCCGCTGAGATTGGTCGCTAGTACCTTGCTGGCTAAGTCTGTCGAGTTGATCCTGGTGCCGCTTTAATGCTTCTTCTACATTATGCAGCCGGTCTGCAGCGGCCGCTTTCTCAGCTGCCTCCCTTTCCTTTCTCCTCAGATGGCTTTTATCGGGATATCTCTTCATTTCCGGGGGGAAGGCAACCTTCCACGGCTTGGATCCTGGTGTGCCTCGTGCTGGTCCGTCGTGTTCAGGATTTTTTAGGGCCCGTGTGAGCTCGTCGTTCTCTCTATCGGGAACGAACCGTCCCACTGCAACATCATCTACTGCATTTCTAATATCGTCGATGGGCAGTAGGGGATCATCTTTGTGTTTCTGATTATATATTGCCCTCCCTTCTTTGTCCAACGTGCCCCCATGGTCGTAAAACCAGTTTCTCGCATGTGGTGTCCATGTTGCGGGCTCTGGTCTGATCCTGACAGCTATGTAATTGACCTCAAGTGCATCCCTCTTAGGCATGCAACTGGTGTAGCCAGCAGGCCCCATGTTTTGATGGTACAGTTTCTTAGCAGCGTTCTCCATATTTATTCTAGACCTTTCCTTAGCTTTCTCCGATGTCTTGTACTTCACAAAATCCTCCCACTGCTGTCTTAACTTAGCATAGCCGGCTTCATTGAAATTCAGAATCTTCTCTACCTTGACAAAGTTATTGTACAGTTTCTTCTTCCAGTTCTTGAATGCATCGGCTATCTTGCTGAGAGAAAACTTCTTGACTCTTTGCACACGCTCCATTCTTGCTCTCTCCTCCTCATCTGGATTCACATCTGGTACCGGCAGGAGGAAATTAGTCATGAGCTTGTCAAAAAGCTTATCTTTGGCGTTGTCACCGACATACGGGACTCCGCCGCCGCTTGGCCTATTCCATTCTTGAACGGTGATCGTGATGTAGTCCGTAACAAGAACTCTGCATTGCTTGACAATTTTTTTTGCGACATCGACGGGAGCTTGCGGTTCGCCATCTACACCGACCACGTCGATCCTATACCGCACTGTGTCATCCAACTTTTTTGTTGGGCCTCGTTTCGTACAAAGAGTGTTAATATATGCATGTATATATATAGACAACGGCATTTTAATTACAAAAATACATATATACACCTCGCCGGTGTTTGCGAGATTTAAGGTTCTGCCGGAGCCGTCGCCTCGGCTTCTCCCCTGTCCCAGGCTTCGGCTTCTACCTCACCGGAGCCGTCTCCTAGGTTGAGAGACTCATCTCCCTCACCGGAATCGTTTAGAAACTCACTCGTGACATCGATATCGATATCTTCATTTTCGCAGATCATCCCTTGGAGGATGTTTTCCTGATGTGTTGGATCTATAGTATCTACAAGTTAAACAATCAACACATGACATCGATAATGATATGACAAGTTAAACATAGTTGAAATTTAACCCTAATGCATGCTTGGCAATTTAAGTGGGATCCGAAGTGTCTAAATCCTAGTACAGGAGAGACCCCGAAATCACCTACGAGGGGTTGATTTCATTCTCTTATTAAACTTGTAATTAAAGTTGTTGAACAATGCATGGTTATGAGTCTATTGTGTAGATCTCATTTTTCTGAACATTTTGATATATTATACATATTTTTCTGACATGGAAATAAATTAGTTATTGAATTTATAAGATTAAACTCTTTTCTGAAATTATTGAAACAATTATTAACTTTTATTGCATCAGCATAGATAAAGGTTGTTGTCACCTAAGACTGGGGAACCTTTTCTCACAGATGCATCGCCTACCCATAGTGACTGATTAGTGGGGCCAGGGCCACGTCGGACTGCCACACCGGCAGAGCTTACTCGATGCCCACGTCAAGGCGCCACATGAGCGCCACCTTGGCGCCACATAGGCTCGCCGGAGGGCATGTCGGTCGGCGGTGGTTAGCAGCACTAGAGTGTTTGCTGGAACGCGCAGGAGGTCGGATTCGAACGAGCGCGTCGCGAGGAAGCTAACGGTGGTCGCGCCGCCCCTTATAGGTCATCGGAGCATCGTCTGCGACGGCGTACGACGGCGGCGGACAGTGGCGCTCGGCGACAGAAGGAAACAGAGCGAGAGAGAGAGAGAAAGGAGAGGTCTTGGAGGACCAGCGGCTCACCACGAAGACGATGGACGGGTCAACGAGGCCGGAGGAGCTCGGAAGCAGCGGCAATGGCGACGACCGGAGTCAGAGCAGACGGTGACCGTGGCGTCGATTTCCAGCATGCGCGGTCGATTACTCAGATGGTGGTGGCGCGGCGGCGGCGGGCGTCGACGGTGTGAAGCGGCCACTCTGGATTTGGGCAGCCTGCCGGCGTGATTTTGCTCTGCCACAAATTTTCCTTAGCCGCGCGTTGATGTGCTCTGTGAATTGGGGGAGTTGGAGGAGGAAGGGCCGGGGTTGTTAACTGTACAGACCATTGGTCCAGGGTCGTCCCAATAACCGGGACCAAAGGACCAACGGTCCCGGTTAGTGCCACCAACCGGGACCAAAGGTCTGGGGCAGGAGCGTTGCTGTGCTGCCACATGCGCTGGCCTTTGGTCCCGGTTCATCCCACCAACCGGGCCCAAAGGATCAACGGTCCCAGATCGTGCCAACAACCGGAACCAAAGGCATGTTAATAGCAGCGCGCGCATCCAGGATCATCGGTCTTGGTTGGTGGGATGAACCGGGATCATTGACCCGTTTTTCAGATGTTGGCAAACATTTTGGTCTTCCCGCCATTTTCAAATTTGTTTTCTTCTTTAATTAATAAGATGTTTCAATTTAAGATGATTATTTATTTGAAATTTCAAAAAACATTCAACAGGAAAAGTGCTTCAATTAACATAACTAATCAAGAACCATTTTCTATTTTCAAATATTTCTATATGAACTATAGAATTTTACTATTTTCAATTAAAATTGCATTACCAAATATTTATTGCATAATTTGGAATTTGAAAAAACTTTCAACAGGAAAAGTGCTTCAATTTGAATAACTAATCAAAAACCATTTTGTGTTTTCAAATATTTTTATTTGAACTATACAATTTTACTATTTCAAGTAAAATTGCATTAACAAATATTTATTACATAATTTCGAATTTCAAAAAACTTTCAACATGAAAAGTGCTTCAATTTACATAACTAATCAAAAACCATTTTCTATTTTCAAATATTTTTATTTGAACTATACAATTTTACTAGTTTCAATTAAAATTGCATTACCAAATATTTATTGCATAATTTGGAATTTGAAAAAACTTTCAACAGGAAAAGTGCTTCAATTTAAGTAACTAATCAAAAACCATTTTGTGTTTTCAAATATTTTTATTTGAACTATAAAATTTTACTATTTTCAATTAAAATTGCATTAACAAATATTTATTACATAATTTGGAATTTCAAAAACTTTCAACAGGAAAAGTGCTTCAATTTACATAACTAATCAAAAACCATTTTCGGTTTTCAAATATTTTTATTTGAACTATACAATTTTACTATTTTCAATTAAAATTGCATTACCAAATATTTATTTCATAATTTGGAATCAGGGTATAGTTTGTGATAATGTGCCCATATTGTCCACACATGTGCATTTTGGGATGGCTTACGATGTTGCAGGAGGAAGTTTTCCTTTTCGACGCACGAAAAAGCCAATTTCCATTTTTGAGGTACCGAAATCGGGGTGTTCTGTAAAGCAACCACCAAATTAAAGTTTGGCATTGGTACCAAACCATTTTTCAAAAATACTATACCACCTTATTTGGACAATTTCCCAACCGGTGTATCTGGAACCTTTCTGTCCAACCCTCATGAAAAAGACAAATTCCTGCCGAATTGGCTGGAGGTTGCCAAGATTGGAACTACAAGTACATGATATAATGCTTGTGAATTTTAGAAAAAATCATTTATAGGTTCACAACATGCTATTTCATCAGAGATCCACTTCAAGTTCAGCGAGGCTCAGCCCCGGGCTAAGAAGCTTCATACCCGCCATTTTGAATATAATTTGGAACGGGCATAAGAAATTCAAAAATGATCCAAACAATGTGAAACCTTCGCGTGGTGTCATATTATGCGTCACAATTGCAAGGAAAAATATTGAACTTGAAAAATTGCAAACCTCATTAAAAATACTTCACAAAATGACCTATCATGTTCGAGGTTTCATGGCATTTAGGTCAAACCACCAAGTTATGGCTAGAATCAGGGCATAGTTTGTGATAATATGCCCATATTGTGCACACATGTGCATCTTGGGATGGCTTACGATGTTGAAGGAGGAAGTTTTTCTTTTTGACGCACGAAAAAGCCAATTTCCATTTTTGAGGTGCCGAAATCGGGGTGTTCTGTGAAGCAACCACCAAATTAAAGTTTGGCATTGGTACCAAACCATTTTTCAAAAATACTATACCACCTTATATGGACAATTTCCCAACCGGTGTATCTGGAACCTTTCTTTACATCCCTCATAAGAAAGACAAATTCCTGGCGAATCGGTAGGAGGTTGCTAGGAACTACAAGTACATGATATAATGCTTGTGAATTTTTGAAAAAATCATTTATAGGTCCACAACATGCTATTTCATCAGAGAACCACTTCAAGTTCAGCGAGCCTCAGCCCCGGGCTAAGAAGCTTCATGGCCGCCGTTTTGAATATAGTTTGAAACGGGCATAAGAAATTCAAAAATGATCCAAACAATGTGAAACCTTCGCGTGGTGTCATATTATGTGTCACAGTTGCAAGGAAAAATATTGAACTTGAAAAATTGCAAACATCATAAAAAATCCTTCACAAAATGACCTATCATGTTTGAGGTTTCATGGCATTTAGGTCAAACCACCAATGTTATGGCTTGAATCAGGGCATAGTTTGTGATAATGTGCCCATATTGTGCACACATGTGCATCTTGGGATGGCTTACGATGTTGCATTAGGAAGTTTTCGTTTTTGATGCACGAAAAAGCCAATTTCCATTTTTGAGGTGCCGAAATCGGGGTGTTCTGTGAAGCAACCACCAAATTAAAGTTTGGCATTGGTACCAAACCATTTTTCAAAAATACTATACCACCTTATATCGACGATTTCCCAACCGGTGTATCTGGAACCTTTTTGTCCATCCCTCATGAAAAATACAAATTCCTGCCGAATCGGGAGGAGGTTGCCAAGATTTGAACTACAAGTACATGATATAATGCTTGTGAATTTTTATAAAAAATCATTTATAGGTTCACAACATGCTATTTCATCAGAATTCCACTTTAAGTTTAGTGAGGCTCAGCCCTGGGCTAAGAAGCTTCATGCCCACCGTTTTGAATATAGTTTGAAACAGGCATAAGAAATTCAAAAATGATCCAAACAATGTGAAACCTTCGCGTGGTGTCATATTATGTGTCAGCGTTGCATGGACAAATTCTGAACTTGAAAAATTGCAAACATCATAAAAAATCGTTCACAAAATGACCTATCATATTCGAGGTTTCATGGCATTTAGGTCAAACCACCAATGTTATCGCTAGAATCAGGGCATAGTTTGTGATAATGAGCCCATATTGTGCACACATGTGCATCTTGGGATGTCTTACGATGTTGCAGGAGGAAGTTTTCCCTTTTGACGCACGAAAAAGCCAATTTCCAATTTTGAGGTGCCGAAATCGGGGTGTTCTATGAAACAACCACCAAATTAAAGTTTGGCATTGGTACCAAACCATTTTTCAGAAATACTATACCATCTTATATGGACAATTTCCCAACCGGTGTATCTGGAACCTTTCTATCCATCCCTCATGAAAAAGACAAATTCCTACCGAATCGGTAGGAGGTTCCCAAGATTTGAACTCCAAGTACATTAAATAATGCTTGTGAATTTTTATAAAAAATCATTTATAGGTTCACAACATGCTATTTCATCAGATATCCACTTCAAGTTCAGCGAGGCTCAGCCCCGGGCTAAGAAGCTTCATGCCCGCCGTTTAGAATATAGTTTGAAGCAGGGATAAGAAATTCAAAAATGATCCATACAATGTGAAACCATCGCGTGGTGTCATATTATGTGTCAGCGTTGCAAGGAAAAATATTGAACTTGAAAAATTGCAAACATCATAAAAAATCATTCACAAAATGACCTATCATGTTCGAGGTTTCATGGCATTTAGGTCAAACCACCAATGTTATGGCTAGAATCAAGGCATAGTTTGTGATAATGTGCCCATATTATGCACACATGTGCATGTTGGGATGGCTTACGATGTTGCAGGAGGAAGTTTTTCTTTTCGACGCACGAAAAAGCCAATTTCCATTTTTGAGGTGCCAAAATCGGGCTGTTCTGTGAAGCAACCACCAAATTAAAGTTTGGCATTGGTACCAAACCATTTGTGAAAAATACTATACCACCTTATATGGACAATTTCCCAACCAGTGTAGCTGGAACCTTTCTGTCCATGCCTCGTCAAAAAGACAAATTCCTGCCGAATCGGTAGGAGGTTGCCAAGATTTGAACTACAAGTACAAGATATAATGCTTGTGAATTTTTAAAAAAAATCATTTATAGGTTCACAACATGCTATTTCATCAGAGATCCACTTCAAGTTCAGCGAGGCTCAGCCCCGGGCTAAGAAGCTTCATGCCCGCCGTTTTGTATATAGTTTGAAACGCGCATAAGAAATTAAAAAATGATCCAAACAATGTGAAACCTTCGCGTGGTGTTATATTATGTGTCACAGTTGCAAGGAAAAATATTGAACTTGAAAAATTGCAAACATCATAAAAAATCCTTGACAAAATGACCTATCATGTTCGAGGTTTCATGGCATTTAGGTCAAACCACCAATGTTATCCCTAGAATCAGGGCATAGTTTGTGATAATGTGCCCATACTGTGCACACATGTGCATCTTGGGATGGCTTACGATGTTGCAGGAGGAAGTTTTCCCTTTTGACGCACGAAAAAGCCAATTTCCAATTCTGAGGTGCCGAAATCGGGGTGTTCTATGAAGCAACCACGAAATTAAAGTTTGGCATTGGTACCAAACCATTTTTCAAAAATACTATACCGTCTTATATGGACAATTTCCCAACCGGTGTATCTGGAACCTTTCTGTCCATCCCTCATGAAAAAGACAAATTCCTGCCGAATCGGTAGGAGGTTCCCAAGATTTGAACTCCAAGTACATTAAATAATGCTTGTGAATTTTTATAAAAAATCATTTATAGGTTCACAACATGCTATTTCATCAGATATCCACTTCAAGTTCAGCGAGGCTCAGCCCCGGGCTAAGAAGCTTCATGCCCGCCGTTTTGAATATAGTTTGAAACAGGGATAAGAAATTCAAAAATGATCCATACAATGTGAAACCTTCGCGTGGTGTCATATTATGTGTCAGCGTTGCAAGGAAAAATATTGAACTTGAAAAATTGCAAACATCAAAATGACCTAACATGTTCGAGGTTTCATGGCATTTAGGTCAAACCACCAATGTTATTGCTAGAACTAGGGCATAGTTTGTGATAATGTGCCCATATTGTGCACACATGTGCATCTTGGGATGGCTTACGATGTTGTAGGAGGAAGTTTTCCTTTTCGATGCACGAAAAAGCCAATTTCAATTTTTGAGGTGCCGAACTCAGGGTGTTATGTGAAGCAACCACCAAATTAAAGTTTGGCATTGGTACCAAACCATTTTTCAAAAATACTATACCACCTTATATGGACAATTTCCCAACCGGTGTATCTGGAACCTTTCTGTCCATCCCTCATGAAAAAGACAAATTCCTGCCGAATCGGTAGGAGGTTGCCAAGATTTGAACTACAAGTACATGATATAATGCTTGTGAATTTTAAAAAAATCATTTATATGTTCACAACATGCTATTTCATCAGAGATCCACTTTAAGTTTAGTGAGGCTCAGCCCCGGGCTAAGAAGCTTCATCCCCGTCGTTTTGAGTATAGTTTGAAACGGGCATAAGAAATTCAAAAATGATCGAAACAATGTGAAACCTACATGTGGTGTCATATTATGTGTCACAGTTGCAAGGAAAAATATTGAACTTGAAAAATTGCAAACATCATAAAAAATCCTTCACAAAATGACCTATCATGTTCGAGGTTTCATGGCATTTAGGTCAAACCACCAATGTTATGGCTAGAATCAGGGCATAGTTTGTGATAATATGCCCATATTGTGCACACATGTGCATCTTGGGATGGCTTACGATGTTGCAGGAGGAAGTTTTCCCTTTCGACGCACGAAAAAGCCAATTTCCATTTTTGAGGTGCCGAAATCGGGGTGTTCTGTGAAGAAACCACCAAATTAAAGTTTGGCATTGGTACCAAACCATTTTAAAAAAATACTATACCACCATATATGGACAATTTCTCAACCGGTGTATCTGGAACCTTTCTGTCCATCCTTCATGAAAAAGACAAATTCCTGCCGAACCCGTAGGAGGTTGCCAAGATTTGAACTACAAGTACATGATATAATGCTTGTGAATTTTTATAAAAAATCATATATTCACAACATGCTATTTCTTCAGAGTTCCACTTCAAGTTCAGCGAGGCTCAGCCCCGGGCTAAGAAGCTTCATGCCCGCCGTTTTGCATATAGTTTGAAACGAGCATAAGAAATTCAAAAATGATCCAAACAATGTGAAACCTTCGCGTGGTGTCATATTATGTGTCACAGTTGCAAGGAAAAATATTGAACTTGAAAAATTGCAAACATCAAAATGACCTAACATGTTCGAGGTTTCATGGCATTTAGGTCAAACCACCAATGTTATGGCTAGAATCAGGGCATAGTTTGTGATAATGTGCCCATATTGTGCACACATGCGCATTTTGGGATGGCTTAAGATGTGGCAGGAGGAAGTTTTCCTTTTCGATGCACGAAAAAGCCAATTTCTATTTTTGAGGTGCCGAACTCGGGGTGTTATGTGAAGCAACCACCAAATTAAAGTTTGGCATTGGTACCAAACCATTTTTCAAAAATACTATACCACCTTATATGGACAATTTACCAACCGGTGTATCTGGAACCTTTTTGTCCATCCCTCATAAAAAGACAAATTCCTGCCGAATCGGTAGGAGGTTTCCAAGATATGAACTACAAGTACATGATATAATGCTTGTGAATTTAAAAAAATCATTTATATGTTCACAACATGCTATTTCATCAGAGATCCACTTTAAGTTCAGCGAGGCTCAGCACCGGGCTAATAAGCTTCATGCCTGTCGTTTTGAGTATAGTTTGAAACGAGCATAAAAAATTCAAAAATGATCCAAACAATGTGAAACCTACGCGTGGTGTCATATTATGTGTCACAGTTGCAAGGAAAAATATTGAACTTGAAAAATTGCAAACATCATAAAAAATCCTTCACAAAATGACCTATCATGTTCGAGGTTTCATGGCATTTAGGTCAAACCACCAATGTTATGGCTAGAATCAGGGCATAGTTTGTGATAATATGCCCATATTGTGCACACATGTGCATCTTGGGATGGCTTACGATGTTGCAGGAGGAAGTTTTCCCTTTCGACGCAAGAAAAAGCCAATTTCCAATTTTGAGGTGCCGAAATCGGGGTGTTCTGTGATGCAACCACCAAATTAAAGTTTGGCATTGGTACCAAACCATTTTTCAAAAATACTATACCACCTTATATGGACAATTTCCCAACCGGTGTATCTGGAACCTTTCTGTCTATCCCTCATGAAAAAGACAAATTCCTGCCGAACCGGTAGGAGGCTGCCAAGATTTGAACTACAAGTACATTAAATAATGCTTGTGAATTTTTATAAAAAATCATTTACAGGTTCACCACATGCTATTTCATCAGATATCCACTTCAAGTTCAGCGAGGCTCAGCCCCGGGCTAAGAAGCTTCATGCCCGCCGTTTTGAATATAGTTTGAAACAGGGATAAGAAATTCAAAAATGATCCATACAATGTGAAACCTTCGCGTGGTGTCATATTATGTGTCAGCGTTGCAAGGAAAAATATTGAACTTGAAAAATTGCAAACATCAAAATGACCTAACATGTTCTAGGTTTAATGGCATTTAGGTCAAACCACCAATGTTATTGCTAGAACTAGGGCATAGTTTGTGATAATGTGCCCATATTGTGCACACATGTGCATCTTGGGATGGCTTACGATGTTGTAGGAGGAAGTTTTCCTTTTCGATGCACAAAAAAGCCAATTTCCATTTTTGAGGTGCCGAACTCGGGGTGTTATGTGAAGCAACCACCAAATTAAAGTTTGGCATTGGTACCAAACCATTTTTCAAAAATACTATACCACCTTATATGGACAGTTTCCCAACCGGTGTATCTGGAACCTTTCTTTCCATCCCTCATGAAAAAGACAAATTCCTGCCGAATCCGTAGGAGGTTTCCAAGATATGAACTACAAGTACATGATATAATGCTTGTGAATTTAAAAAAAATCATTTATATGTTCACAACATGCTATTTCATTAGAGATCCACTTTAAGTTTAGCGAGGCTCAGCCCCGGGCTAAGAAGCTTCATGCCCGACGTTTTGAGTATAGTTTGAAATGGGCATAAGAAATTCAAAAATGATCGAAACAATGTGAAACCTACGCGTGGTGTCATATTATGTGTCACAGTTCCAAGAAAAAATATTGAACTTGAAAAATTGCAAACATCATAAAAAATCCTTGACAAAATGACCTATCATGTTCGAGGTTTCATGGCATTTAGATCAAACCACCAATGTTATGGCTAGAATCAGGGCATAGTTTGTGATAATATGCCCATATTGTGCACACATGTGCATCTTGGGATGGCTTACGATGTTGCAGGAGGAAGTTTTCCCTTTCGACGCACGAAAAAGCCAATTTCCAATTTTGAGGTGCCGAAATCGGGGTGTTCTGTGATGCAACCACCAAATTAAAGTTTGGCATTGGTACCAAACCATTTTTCAAAAATACTATACCACCTTATATGGGCAATTTCCCAACCGGTGTATCTGGAACCTTTCTGTCTATCCCTCATGAAAAAGACAAATTCCTGCCGAACCGGTAGGAGGTTGCCAAGATTTGAACTACAAGTACATGATATAATGCTTGTGAATTTTTATAAAAAATCATTTATAGGTTCGCAACATGCTATTTCATCAGAGATCCACTTCAAGTTCAGCGAGGCTCAACCCCCGGCTAAGAAGGATCATACCTGCTGTTTTGAATATAGTTTGAAACAGGCATAGGAAATTCAAAAATGATCCAAACAATGTGAAACCTTCGCGTGGTGTCATATTATGTCTCAAAGTTGCAAGGAAAAATATTGAACTTAAAAAATTCCAAACATCATAAAATATCCTTGACAAAATGACCTATCATGTTCGAAGTTTCATGGCATTTAGGTCAAACCACCAATGTTATGGCTAGAATCAGGGCACTGTTTGTGATAATGTGCCCATATTGTGCACACATATGCATCTTGGGATGGCTTACGATGTTGCAGGAGGAAGTTTTCCTTTTCGACGCACGAAAAAGCCAATTTCCATTTTTGAGGTGCCGAAATCGGGGTGTTCAGTGAAGCAACCACCAAATTAAAGTTTGGCATTGGTACCAAACCATTTTTCAAAAATACTATACCACCTTATATGGACAATTTCCCAACCGGTGTATCTGGACCCTTTCTGTCCATCCCTCATGAAAAAGACAAATTCCTGCCGAATCGGTAGGAGGTTGCCAAGATTTGAACTACAAGTACATGATATAATGCTTGTGAATTTTAAAAAAAAATTATAGGTTCACAACATGCTATTTCATCAGAGATCCACTTCAAGTTCAGCGAGGCTCAGCCCCGGGCTAAGAAGCTTCATGCCCGCCGTTTTGAATATAGTTTGAAACGGGCATAAGAAATTCAAAAATGATCCAAACAATGTAAAACCTTCGCGTGGTGGCATATTATGTGTCAGAATTGCAAGGAAAAATATTGAACTTGAAAAATTGCAAACATCATAAAAAATCCTTGACAAAATGACCTATCATGTTTGAGGTTTCATGGCATTTAGGTCAAACCACCAAGTTATGGCTAGAATCAGGGCATAGTTTGTGATAATGTGCCCATATTGTGCACACATGTGCATCTTGGGATGGCTTACGATGTTGCAGGAGGAAGTTTTTCTTTTTGACGCACGAAAAAGCCAATTTCCATTTTTGAGGTGCCGAAATCGGGGTGTTCTATGAAGCAACCACCAAATTAAAGTTTGGCATTGGTACCAAACCTTTTTTCAAAAATACTATACCACCTTATATGGACAATTTTCCAACCGGTGTATCTGGAACTTTTCTGTCCATCCCTCATGAAAAAGAAAAATTCCAACCGAATCGGGAGGAGGTTGCCAAGATTTGACCTAGAAGTACATGATCTAATGCTTGTGAATTTAAAAAAAAAATTATTTATAGGTTCACAACATGCTATTTAATCATAGATCCCCTTCAAGTTCCGCCAGGCTCAGCCCCGGGCTAAGAAGCTTCATGCCTGCCATTTTGAATATAGTTTGAAACTGGCATAAGAAATTCAAAAATGATCCAAACAATGTGAAACCTTCCCATGGTGTCATATTATGTGTCACAACTGCAAGGAAAAATATTGAACTTGAAAAATTGCAAACATCATAAAAAAACCTTCACAAAATGACCTATCATGTTCGAGGTTTCATGGCATTTAGGTCAAACCACCAATGTTATGTCTAGAACCAGGGCATAGTTTGTGATAATGTGCCCATATTGTGCACATATGTTCATCTTGGGATGGCTTACGATGTTGCAGGAGGAAGTTTTTCTTTTTGACGCACAAAAAAGCCAATTTCCATTTTTGAGGTGCCGAAATCGGGGTGTTATGTGAAGCAACCACCAAATTAAAGTTTGGCATTGGTACCAAACCATTTTTCAAAAATACTATACCACCTTATATGGACAATTTCCCAACCGGTGTATCTGGAACCTTTCTTTCCATCCCTCATGAAAAAGACAAATTCTTGTTGAATCGGGAGGAGGTTTGCAAGATTTGAACTACAAGTACATGATATAATGCTTGTGAATTTTTTTAAAAATAATTTATAGGTTCATAACATGCTATTTCATCAGAGATCCACTTCAAGTTCAGCGAGACTCAGCCCCGGGCTAAGAAGCTTCATGCCCGCCGTTTTGAATATAGTTTGAAACAGGCATAAGAAATTCAAAAATGATCCAAACAATGTGAAACTTCGCGTGGTGTCATATTATGTGTCACAGTTGCGAGGAAAAATATTGAACTTGAAAAATTGCAAACATCATAAAAAATCCTTCACAAAATGACATATCATGTTCGAGGTTTCATGGCATTTAGGTCAAACCACCAATGTTATTGCTAGAATCACGGCATAGTTTGTGATAATGTGCCCATATTGTGCACACATGTTCATCTTGGGATGGCTTACGATGTTGCAGGAGGAAGTTTTCCTTTTTGACGCACGAAAAAGCCAATTTCCATTTTTGAGGTGCCGAAATCGGGGTGTTATGTGAAGCAACCACCAAATTAAAGTTTGGCATTGGTACCAAACCATTTTTCAAAAATACTATACCACCTTATATGGACAGTTTCCCAACCGGTGTATCTGGAACCTTTCTTTCCATCCCTCATGAAAAAGACAAATTCCTGCCGAATCGGTAGGAGGTTGCCAAGATTTGAACTACAAGTACATGATATAATGCTTGTGAATTTTAAAAAACTAATTTATAGGTTCACAACATGCTATTTCATCAGAGATCCACTTCAAGTTCAGCGAGACGGAGCCCCGGGCTAAGAAGCTTCATGCCCGCCGTTTTGAATATAGTTTGAAACAGGCATAAGAAATTCAAAAATGATCCAAACAATGTGAAACCTTCGCGTGGTGTCATATTATGTGTCGAAATTGCAAGGAAAAATACTGAACTTGAAAAATTGCAAACATCATAAAAAATCCTTCACAAAATAACCTATCATGTTCGAGGTTTCATGGCATTTAGGTCAAACCACCAATGTTATGGCTACAATCAGGGCATAGTTTTTGATAATGTGCCCATATTGTGCACACATGTGCATCTTGGACTGGCTTACGATGTTGCAGGAGGCAGTTTTCACTTTTGACGCATGAAAAAGCCAATTTCCTTTTTTGAGGTGCCGAAATCGGGGTGTTCTATGAAGCAACCACCAAATTAAAGTTCGGCATTAGTACCAATCCATTTTCAAAAATACTATACCACCTTATATGGACAATGTCCCAACCGGTGTATCTGGAATCTTTCTGTCCATCCGCCATGAAAAAGACAAATTCTTGCTGAATCGGGAGCAGGTTGGGAAGATTTGAACTACAAGTACATGATATAATGCTTGTGAATTTTTAAAAAAATAATTTATAGGTTCATAACATGCTAGTTCATCAGAGATCCACTTCAAGTTCAGCGAGGCTCAGCCCCGGCTAAGAAGCTTCATGCCCGCCGTTTTGAATATAGTCTGAAACGGGCATAAGAAATTCAAAAATGATCCAAAGAATGTGAAATCTTCGCGTGGTGTCATATTATGTGTCACCATTGCAAGGAAAAATATTGAACTTGAAAAATTGCAAACATCATAAAAAATACTTCACAAAATGACCTATCATGTTCGAGATTTCATGGCATTTAGGTCAAACCACCAATGTTATGTCTAGAACCAGGGCATAGTTTGTGATAATGTGCCCATATTGTGCACACATGTTCATCTTGGGATGGCTTACGATGTTGCAGGAGGAAGTTTTCCTTTTTGACGCACGAAAAAGCCAATTTCCATTTTTGAGGTGCCGAAATCGGGGTGTTATGTGAAGCAACCACCAAATTAAAGTTTGGCATTGGTACCAAACCATTTTTCAAAAATACTATACCACCTTATATGGACAGTTTCCCAACCGGTGTATCTGGAACCTTTCTTTCCATCCCTCATGAAAAAGACAAATTCCTGCCGAATCGGTAGGAGGTTGCCAAGATTTGAACTACAAGTACATGATATAATGCTTGTGAATTTAAAAAAACTAATTTATAGGTTCACAACATGCTATTTCATCAGAGATCCAGTTCAAGTTCAGCGAGGCGGAGCCCCGGGCTAAGAAGCTTCATGCCCGCCGTTTTGAATATAGTTTGAAACAGGCATAAGAAATTCAAAAATGATCCAAACAATGTGAAACCTTCGCGTGGTGTCATATTATGTGTCGAAATTGCAAGGAAAAATACTGAACTTGAAAAATTGCAAACATCATAAAAAATCCTTCACAAAATAACCTATCATGTTCGAGGTTTCATGGCATTTAGGTCAAACCACCAATGTTATGGCTACAATCAGGGCATAGTTTTTGATAATGTGCCCATATTGTGCACACATGTGCATCTTGGACTGGCTTACGATGTTGCAGGAGGCAGTTTTCCCTTTTGACGCATGAAAAAGCCAATTTCCTTTTTTGAGGTGCCGAAATCGGGGTGTTCTGTGAAGCAACCACCAAATTAAAGTTTGGCATTAGTACCAATCCATTTTCAAAAATACTATACCACCTTATATGGACAATTTCCCAACCGGTGTATCTGGAACCTTTCTGTCCATCCGTCATGAAAAAGACAAATTCTTGCTGAATCGGGAGCAGGTTGGCAAGATTTGAACTACAAGTACATGATATAATGCTTGTGAATTTAAAAAAAAATAATTTATAGGTTCATAACATGCTAGTTCATCAGAGATCCACTTCAAGTTCAGCGAGGCTCAGCCCCGGCTAAGAAGCTTCATGCCCGCCGTTTTGAATATAGTCTGAAACGGGCATAAGAAATTCAAAAATGATCCAAACAATGTGAAATCTTCGCGTGGTGTCATATTATGTGTCACCATTGCAAGGAAAAATATTGAACTTGAAAAATTGCAAACATCATAAAGAATCCTTCACAAAATGACCTATCATGTTCGAGATTTCATGGCATTTAGGTCAAACCACCAATGTTATGTCTAGAACCAGGGCATAGTTTGTGATAATGTGCCCATATTGTGCACACATGTTCATCTTGGGATGGCTTACGATGTTGCAGGAGGAAGTTTTCCTTTTTGACGCACGAAAAAGCCAATTTCCATTTTTGAGGTGCCGAAATCGGGGTGTTATGTGAAGCAACCACCAAATTAAAGTTTGGCATTGGTACCAAACCATTTTTCAAAAATACTATACCACCTTATATGGACAATTTCCCAACCGGTGTATCTGGAACCTTTCTTTCCAGCCCTCATGAAAAAGACAAATTCTTGTTGAATCGGGAGGAGATTTGCAAGATTTGAACTACAAGTACATGATATAATGCTTGTGAATTTTAAAAAAAAAATTTATAGGTTCATAACATGCTATTTCATCAGAGATCGACTTCAAGTTCAGCGAGACTCAGCCCCGGGCTAAGAAGCTTCATGCCCGCCGTTTTGAATATAGTTTGAAACAGGCATAAGAAATTCAAAAATGATCCGAACAATGTGAAACTTCGCGTGGTGTCATATTATGTGTCACAGTTGCAAGGAAAAATATTGTACTTGAAAAATTGCAAACATCATAAAAAATCCTTCACAAAATGACCTATCATGTTCGAGGTTTCATGGCATTTAGGTCAAACCACCAATGTTATGGCTAGAATCAGGGCATAGTTTGTGATAATGTGCCCATATTGTGCACACATGTTCATCTTGGGATGGCTTACGATGTTGCAGGAGGAAGTTTTCCTTTTTGACGCACGAAAAAGCCAATTTCCATTTTTGAGGTGCCGAAATCGGGGTGTTATGTGAAGCAACCACCAAATTAAAGTTTGGCATTGGTATTAAACCATTTTTCAAAAATACTATACCACCTTATATGGACAATTTCCCAACCGGTGTATCTGGAACCTTTCTTTCCATCCCTCATGAAAAAGACAAATTCCTGCCGAATCGGTAGGAGGTTGCCAAGATTTGAACTACAAGTACATGATATAATGCTTGTGAATTTTAAAAAACTAATTTATAGGTTCACAACATGCTATTTCATCAGAGATCCACTTCAAGTTCAGCGAGGCGGAGCCCCGGGCTAAGAAGCTTCATGCCCGCCGTTTTGAATATAGTCTGAATCGGGCATAAGAAATTCAAAAATGATCCAAACAATGTGAAACCTTCGCGTGATGTCATATTATGTGTCAAAATTGCAAGGAAAAATACTGAACTTGAAAAATTGCAAACATCATAAAAAACTTTCACAAAATGACCTATCATGTTCGAGGTTTCATGGCATTTAGGTCAAACCACCAATGTTATGGCTAGAATCAGGGCATAGTTTGTGATAATGTGCCCATATTGTGCACACATGTGCATCTTGGGATGGCTTACGATGTTGAAGGAGGAAGTTTTCCCTTTCGACGCATGAAAAAGCCAATTTCCATTTTTGAGGTGCCGAAATCGGGGTGTTCTGTGAAGCAACCACCAAATTAAAGTTTGGCATTGGTACCAAACCATTTTTCAAAAATACTATACCACCTTATATGGACAATTTCCCAACCGGTGTATCTGGAACCTTTCTGTCCATCCGTCATGAAAAAGATAAATTCCTGCCGAATCGGTAGGAGGTTGCCAAGATTTGATCTACAAGTACATGATATAATGCTTTGAACTACAAGTACATGATATAATGTGCCCATATTCTGCACACATGTGCATCTTGGACTGGCTTACGATGTTGCAGGAGGAAGTTTTCCCGTTTGACGCATGAAAAAGCCAATTTCCATTTTTGAGGTGCCGAAATCGGGGTGTTCTGTGAAGCAACCACCAAATTGTGCACATATTGTGCACACATGTGCATCTTGGGATGGCTTACGATGTTGAAGGAGGAAGTTTGTGATAATGTTATGGCTAGAATCAGGGTATAGTTTGTGATAATGTGCGCATATTGTGCTCACATGTGCATCTTGGGATGGCTTACGATGTTGCAGGAGGAAGTTTTCCCTTTCGACGTAGGAAAAAGCCAACCGAGGCTAAAGCTGTCGATGGGATAAGGACGCTTGGGTAACCTTTAGTACCGGCTGGTGGGTGCAACCGAGACTAAAGCTGTCGGTAGGATAAGGACGCGTGGGTAACCTTTAGTCCCGGCTGGTGGGTGCAACCGAGACTAAAGCTGTCGGCGGGATAAGGACGTGTGGGTGGACGCACTGCTCGATGAGATAAAGTATATAGCGCACGACGCCCTGTCGGAGGAACAAGACAAAGTAGAAGCGGCGCCGTGCCTACAAAAGCACCATCGATACGCCATGGTAAGTAGCTCAACAAGCCAACATAGGTAGAGAGAGTTTCATCCCCATGGATGGAGGGTTGGGAAATCTCCCGTGGCGGAGCTTCTTGAAGATGTCGTTGGTGCACACACCCTATGGCATCTTCGGAAGCTCCGCCTCGGAAAAATTTCCATGCAAGCCCGTGAAAGACTCCATCTCCTCTAACAGTGTTGGGGAAAGGGTTGAGAAATCTCCCGTGGTGGAGCTTCTCGAAGATGTCGTTGGTGCACACGCCCTATGGCATCTTCGGAAGCTCCGCCTCAGAAAAATTTCCGTGCAAGCCCGTGAAAGATTCCATCTCCTCTAACAGTGTTGGGGAAAGGGTTGAGAAATCTCCCGTGGCGGAGCTTCTCGAAGATGTCGTTGATGCACACGCCCTACGGCATCTTCGGAAGCTCCGCCTCGGAAAAATTTCCCTGCAACCCCGTGAAAGACTCCGTTACATAAAGTTTCGATACATCACATAAAGTTTCCATACATCACATAAATTTTCCATACATTACATAGATTTACATAGGGTTTAGGGTTTAGGATATGAATCCTTCGTCGCGTATGTCGATCCCTTGCCTATGATCGCTTTTTAGGCCGTAACCATGGAGAATCTTCTTTGCTTAACAGGATGCTTGGGTCAGTTTTCACGGTGAAGGGCGGAATTTCATCAAACTTATCATAATCTGCTGACGTGTCTGTCTTATCCTCGACTCCCGTGATGTTTCTTTTCCCTGAAAGAACTATGTGACGCCTGGGCTCATCGTCTGATGTATTTGTTTCCTTATTTTTTCTTTTTTCGGTCTAGAGGACATGTCCTTCACATAAAAAACCTGAGCCACATCATTGGCTAGGACGAATGGTTCATCTCTGTAACCAAGATTCTTGAGCTCCACTGTCGTCATTCCGTACAGCTGGTCTACCTTTACCCCTTCTCCATTCATGTTGACCCAACTACACCGAAACAATGGGACCTTAAAAGTAGGTCCATAGTCAATTCCCCATATCTCCTCTATGTAACCATAGTATGTGTCCTTTTTCCCATTCTCGTATGTTGCATCAAAGCGGACACCACTATTTTGGTTGGTGCTCTTTTTATCTTGGGCAATCGTGTAAAATGTATTCCCATTTATCTCGTACCCTTGGAAAGTCAATACAGTAAGGTGTTGCGGCCAACAAGTAGAGCTGATCTCCAATAGTGGTGTCATTCATGAGATGTAATTGCAACCAAGTGCCGAAAGTATCCATGTGATTTTCTTTAATCCAGTAGTCATCCTTCCCAGGGAACTTGGAGCATACAACATTCATGTGTTCCTCGATATACGGAGCCACGAAGGTAGAACTTTGGAGAACTATGTAGTGTGCTTGATTCAAAGAATGTTCGTCCCTAAATATCATTGCTTTATTTCCTAGCGTGCCTTTTCCACTCATTCTCCCCTCATACCGTGATTCAGGAACACCAATCGGCATAAGGTCAGGAAGAATGTCTATACAGAACCCAATGACCTCCTCTGTTCCATAGCCCTTGGAGATGCTTCCTTCTGGCCTAGCACGGTTATGAACATATTTCTTTAAGACTCCCATGAACCTCTTGAAGGGGAACATATTGTGCAGAAATACAGGACCGAGAATGTAAATCTCTTCGACTAGGTGAACTAAGAGATGCGTCATAATATTGAAGATGGACGGGGGAACACCAACTCAAAAATGACAAGACATTGGACCACATCCTTCTGTAGCCTTTCCAGACTTTCTCGATCGATTACCTTCTGAGATATTGCATTGAGGAATGCACATAGCTTCACAATGGCTAATCGAACATTTTTCGGTAGAAGCCCCCTCAATGCAACCGGAAGCAACTATGTCATAATCACGTGGCAATCATGAGACTTCAGGTTCTGAAATTTTTTCTCTGCCATATTTATTATTCCCTTTATATTTGACGAGAAGCCAGCCGGGACCGTGATACTATAAAGGACTTCAAAAAAGATTTCCTTCTCTTCTTTGGTAAGAGCGTAGCTACTTAAGTATTTACGTCCTTTATCAGTATTCTTGTTGTATGGGTCTTTGATATGTTGCTGGTCCTCCCGTGCTTCTGGTGTATCTTTTGTCTTCCCATACACGCCCAGGAAGCCTAGCAGGTTCACGCAAAGATTCTTCGTCACGTGCATCACGTCGATTGAAGAACGAACCTCTAGGTCTTTCCAATACCCAAGCTCCC
The DNA here is from genome assembly GCA_910589775.1 of Avena eriantha. Classification (NCBI taxonomy): domain Eukaryota; kingdom Viridiplantae; phylum Streptophyta; class Magnoliopsida; order Poales; family Poaceae; genus Avena; species Avena eriantha. The sequence goes on along the minus strand of OU342742.1, from coordinate 149,619,055 downwards.
AAAATATAGATTTCTTTTTCCACATGGCCATGTGTCCGGTAATGGGGTATTTCAGAACAGATTGACCGCCAGGACCCTTTCCAAAGATTACTTCTAGGTCCTTCACCATACCAAATACAACAGCACCTTTAGGGAGCTTAGGCTTCTTCCGGTAATCTGCCTCACCGTTGAAATTCTTGCCTTTCTTTCTTACTTGATGATTGGTCGGAAAAAATTTACGACACCCCAAGTACACAACCTTCTTACATTTATCCAAATATGTACCTTTAGTATTATCTAAACAGTGCGTGCATGCATTGTATCCCTTGTTTGACTGTCCTGAAATGTTACTAAGAGTAGGCCAATCATTGATGGTTACGAACAACAACGCTCGTAGGTCAAATGGCTCCTGTTTGTGCTCATCCCACACCTTTACACCTATTTCTTCCCACAACTGCAAAAGTTCATCGACTAATGGCCTTAGGTACACATCAATGTCATTGCCGGGTTGCTTCGGTCCTTGGATGAGCACTGGCATCATAATGAACTTCCGCTTCATGCACAATCAAGGAGGAAGGTTGTAGATACATAGAGTCACTGGCCAGGTGCTGTGACTACAACTCTGCTCCCCAAAAGGATTCATGCCGTCTGTACTTAGACCAAACCATAAGTTCCTCGCGTCACCTACAAAGTTCGAGTACTTTCTCTCGATGTTTCTCCACTGTGACCCATCGGCGGGGTGTCTCAGTTTCCCGTCTTTCTTACGCTCTTCATTGTGCCATCGCAACAACCTGGCATGCTCTTTATTTCTGAACATACGTTTCAACTGTGGTATTATAGGAGCATACCACATGACCTTAGCAGGAACCCTCTTCCTGGAGGGCTCATCATCGCCCTCAACATAACCAGGGTCATCTTGTCTGATCTTTTATCGACATGCATTGCATACCGGGTATTTATCCATATTCTCGTACTTCTCACCGCGGTACAGGATGCAGTCATTAATGCATGCATGTATCTTCTGCACATCTAATCCTAGAGGGCAGATAGTCTTCTTTGCTTTCTACGTTGCCTCGGGAAGCTCGTTATCCTTTGGAAGCTTCGGCTTCATTATTTTTAGTAACTTCTCAAATCCCTTGTCAGATAAGCCAGTCTATGCCTTCCATTTCAGCAGTTCAAGTGTGGTACCGAGCTTTGTGCTGTCATCTTCGCAATTTGGGTACAACAACTTTGTGTAATCCTTTTGCATGGCCTCCAACTTAACCTTCTCCCTTTCTGTATCACATTGTTGCTTTGCATCAGAAATGACCCGACCAAGACCATCAGCGGGCTCATCCGATGCCCTATGTTCTTCTTCATTTCCGCCTCCCTCTTCTTCGTTGTCTTCCATGGCAGTATCACCATATTCTTCAGGGGACATAGGATAGCTGTCATCATCCTCCTCTTCTTCATTTTCTAACAGCCTAACCCCTCTTTCTCCATGCATAGCCCAACAATAATATCCGGACATGAAACCTCTCCGAAGCAGATGGCTTTGAAGGATTCTCGGGGCAGAGTGCTCCACCACGTTCCGACAGTCGACGTAGGGACAAGGCATAAAATTATCCACTTTGTTTGCCTTAGCCAAATCGATAAATTTATGGAGGCCTGCAATAAAATCGGAATGGCGTCCATCGCCATACATCCATCGCATCCGTGCATCGATCTGCGTCATAATAATTAACCATTATAATAACATCGTGAATAGTAAAATGACCACCCTACATGGAAAGATGCAATATTTTTGTATAAGTTACAGATAAAGAAGATAAGGTTGCTAACCTCAGCCGAGGATACCGTGTTGTGCGAACTAAAGTGTGGCTCGGACATTTCGTCGAACACCTTGTGTGCAATCAAAGAAAAAAAAGCTAGCACCCACACCTCACACACAATCCAGCAAAATTTGGTGGGCAAATGGCTGGGCTTATATATAGCCAGGGGAGGGTTTTTGTTCCCGGTTATTGCCATGAACCGGGACCAAAGCCCCTCCCGTGTGACACGTGGCGGCCTAGCAGCTCGCACCCCACCCAGGTCATTGGTCCCGGTTAATGGCAAGACCCGGGACCAATGACCTGGGTGGGGGGCGCGCTGCTGGCCCGCCACGTGTCGCTCGGGAGGGGCTTTGGTCCCGGTTCGTGGCAATAACCGGGACCAATGCCCACCATCGCTTCGTCGTCCCTGTGTATAAATATGAGGCCACAACGCTCGCTTTAGCCATCACATCTGCCCCTCTGCAGTCCCTCTCCACCCCACCCCTTTAGCCATCGCCTCTCCACAGCGCCGTCGTCTCGCCTCCCCTCCCTCTCCAATCTCCACCACGCCGTCATGGAGGTGCCCACGCTCAACCACTACGACGCAGCGATGTTTGCGAACTACGGCACCCTCGCGCCGCCGCCCGCGACCGTGCCTGCCGGATTTCGCATCAGCGAGGCGGGTGTGCCGGTGGCTCCGCTCCTCAACCCCCACGGATACGAGATGGAGTACGTCATCGCGGAGCGTCGCTGCCAACTGCCCGCGTGCATGAGGGCGTTGCCCCGGTACGCGGCGGCCAGAGAGTACTGGCCCCGGCTGTTGAAGAAGGAGCGGAAGGCCAAGCTTGGCAACCGCATCATGGACGGGCACCTGGTGCACCCGGATCGCCGCAACCAAAAAGGGTGGGAGATGTTCTGGTCCGTCCCTGGACGGACCATCTACACCGCCATCGACGCCGCTAGGCGCGCAGAGGAGCTCCGTCTCCCGAACAACGCCGAAATCATGAAGATTTCGTCCGCCGACGACGAGGAAGTCGGTGGCTCGGAGGACAGCGGAAGCGGAAGTGTTGTCGACTGGGAATTTGTAAAGTCGCATCTTTGTATGAAAAAATTTGTGGTCGAATAATAAAATGTCTCAAATTAGACCTTTCTCTCGATTAATTCGTGAAAGATTTTTTCAAAAATAGTGATCAATTCAATTTCTATCTCGAATTAATTTCTGTCTCGAATTAATTTCTGGCCCAAATTAATTTACATTAATTGTCCTGAAACGCTGACCGTCGTGGGGTTTTTGGTCCCGGTTCATGGCATGAACCGGGAACAATGCCCCGCGGAGCGCCACGTGTGTGTCGCAGGGGCATTGGTCCCGGTTCGTGCCACCAACCGGGACCAGTGCTTACAGATGAACCGGGACCAATGCCTAGGCGGCATGAACCGGGACCGGTGCCTGGCATTGGTCCCGATTATGGAAACGAACCGGAACCAATGGAATTTGGGCGCTGGACCAAAGGCCTTCTTTCTACCAGTGATGCTTGTGAAGCTACCCTAAGTCATCCACAATCTCCTTATAATGGCTTGACCGACGAAGGTCAAAATTCACCGAATTGAGTTAAAGTTCAAAGTTGGAAGATTTTGGAGTCTGATCAAATCTACACTCAAGCGACAACTGAATGACTAATTATATTTCTTATCCAATATTATTTGTCAACTCACCTACTAAGGTCTTGGGCATTTATTTCACTATAAACATATGAATACTTCAACAAGCTTTACTTTTCTGAACAGCTTTGCCCTTTATATATACCACTCTATGTTAGGCTGAATAAATAGCAAATTCTCCCCGCCCAAAAAATAGCAAACTCTAGTTCAGTATTTAGTATGGGAAAGAAGTAAAAAACATCCAATAATGATAAGAGCATGTTAGAGGAATAGAAGAGATAAAAGACGAGACATCAGGAACATTGGAAGGTCTGGTTCACGTAAAGAGACATGACAAAACTGCCATCATGGATTGGTGAGTCGAAGTTTCAATACAACTACTAAACCATGGTGTTTAGCTCACATGTGCCGTGTTTAGCCACCCATTTAACTAGGTCGATCTAGACAGGAAAAGTGATTAACTGCATGCTAGTGGCGTGTATATTCATCAAACCACCCATTTACATAGCTGTTCCTATCAAACTAAATATGTACAACCATGTAGAAGGTGCTGATCAAACTAACTCGTCACCACACCTCTTATGATTACAAAAGTGTGCAACAGAATTCGCCACTTATGGATTTCTTTACTAATCTGTGTAACATCTACAAGCGACCACAGAATGTTGAGTGCTTCGTTCTTCAAATATGTCAACTGTCAGCGTTGAACTATCCAAACTATAGATGGAGAAAGGAAATGATGAGTTGTCGAACGATCAGTTTCTAACATAGCCGGAGCATGAAGAATGGATGCTGATCAAGGGTCTGCAATGTAACATATAATCTACACCTCATCATCCCAGGAACGGTGGTGAATAAACTCCCATTCTAATGTCAAAACCTTCCTGTACATATCTCTAACGATGACACAAGAACCTCATGAAGGTATGACCATGTCAGTTGTCATAAGCTGTATCAACATTTATGTTAGCCATCCTAGTGGCCCGTTGCAACCAGGGCAAAGTGCCCCAGGGCTAACCACTACGATGATTGAACAGTTGGGACTAAACATTAGCTTAATTTTCCTAAGGATCTCGTACTTTGTGTTTTGAGGAAGAGATTGTTGTTAGGATGTCAGTTATGTGCCTTCCTTTCCTCGATAATGCTAATTTGGATGTGAGTGTTAGTGCTAGTAGAAAGAGTCCTAGAAAAACGCTTGATCGATCCTTACAGTTTGTATAATGACGAGATAAGTATCCAAACGGTTGCTGGTGGCCATATTTCCTACCAGGTTTCATTTTCTCTGGTCTCGGTTCAAATTTTTTGTTGCTGGTCTCATCTGATGCGTTCCTGATTTAAAGCGTTCCTGACTCAAAGCCACTCATAATGTGGCCATAGCATTCATGGTGGTGGTTGTAACCAAGGAACACTAGTAGAAACCAGGCCATTTGCCCCGGTTCGTAAGGGCCTTTAGCCCCGGATTGCGAATCGGGACTGCAAAAGCGGGACTAAAGGTCCAAGCTTTAGCCCTGGTTCTGTTACGAACCGGGGCTAGAGGTCCAACCACGTGGCCTGCGAGGCGCGCTGGGTGGCAGGACATTTAGCCCGGGTCGTGTTACGAACCGGGACTAAAGGTTCCCTGCCGCGACAGCATTTTGGGCCATTTGGCTGCCGCGGCAGGGGATGGGGTTTTAGGGTTTTGTGTTTTTCTTTTCATTTTGTGTTTTGTGTTCAATTATTTTTCATTCTGTGTTTTCATTAGAAACAAGTTTTCGTATACATACAGAACAATAATACACAGTACTTGTACACATTGACGCAATATATAATATAATTTCTCTTACAAATATACATGGAGTCCCAACCGGATCCAGAGCATGTCTATTTGATTAAATGAAGATCATTACATGGATGCTTTAGGGTCTACGTATAGAGTATTCTCCGCATGAGTCTATGACCCCGTCGACAAAAATGCAGCAAATTCCTCTTGGATTGCTATTAGGCGGTCCTCTAGTAGGAGCTTTTCCCGCATCGCGTCCAACTATATAAAAAGAGATCGTATGAATTAGACTCAACACAACATTTTGTAATAAAAATAAAGGGTGAATATATTATTTACTTACTCGAACATTTTCCGAGGGCTTCTCAATATTGATGCGAACGAACTCGCACACGTAGAATCCACATAGATTAGTTCCCTGTGGCTGCCTCACGCACTTTACAAGAATAGAATTCAATCAAATAATAACGCTAGCATGATAAATGCACATAAACTAGAATTAAATAGATGCACGGACTTAGCTCGTACTACTTACCGAGAGTGATTTAAAAAATAGCTCCTCACGCCATTGACCGCGGACATGTTTCTTGAACTGTGTCCAAACCCTAGCCAACAAAGAAAATTAATGTATGAGTTAATAACTACTTGATATCCTGAAAAATGAACGAAAGAAATCATGATAATGGTTGAAATTACCTCTGGAGCGCATCGATAATGCAGCGATAGTTTTCAATGTCTTTGTTTAGTGAGTCCATGATGTGAACTCTTCCCAAGTCAACTGAAATGCTTAGAAGAATCCAGTGGTACCTACGCAAGGTTTACATACGTCAGTAACTCATCATTTACACTGAACATCGAGTAACCAAAAGTTAATGTGTACAAAAACTCACTTGCCGTCGTGGTAAGGAAATAGTATTTTATTACAGAAATGTTGTTTCGTGAGAAACCGCAACAAGTTGTGCTCGGTCTCTAGTGATTTATCCTTTAGTATAGCTCCATGAACTCGATGTGGGTCAATGAACCCAAATCCATTGATAGTCTTTCTTTTATAATCGAGCATCTTCATTCTGCATCATTATATATAGCGTACAAAAGAATATAGTGAGTATACTTACCGGCAATGAATTGAACAAGCTAAGATAGAGACCTAATTACATAAATAAAGTAATCACTTACAGACAATACGAACTGAGGATAGTTTTGTCGAGTTCCTTTAGATTGAATAATTGAAATAATTCTGTAAATTCAATAGGGACCTCGTCTTCAGTGAAGTAATGCGATTTTCGAACTTTCACTAAGAGCCAATTTCGCTGTTCTTTTGATGTTGTCATGTACCATTCATGGAATCGTCGGATTTGTGTTGGCATATCCCGAATCCTCTCAGAACTGACCAAAGGCTTCCGGTGAACAAATTTGGGTGCTACCTCAGCCTTGGGCATATCGTCATGAAGAATTTCATGAATAGGCATACCACATTGCTCGGCCAATATCCTAGCCGTTTCCGGATCCATAGGTTCTACCTCATATAGTTGAGGTTCGGGTATGTTCACCTGGAGTGGGGGAGCGATTGGTTTGCTTGTTTCCCCAGCTGGGGAACATCTCTTTTGGTTCTTCGGCTACCACTCGATTGTTTTGCTTGTTTCTCAAGCTGGGGGACGTCTGTTCTGATGCTTCCACTACCACTCGATTGTTTTGCTTGTTCCCCCTGCTGGGGAATCTCTTTTGTGATGCTTCCTCTACCGCTTGATCTCTTCTATTTCAGTGTCTTCTGAAGACATCGTGTATATTCATCTAGCGCATTTAACTGAGCTTGGGATGGCTACTCAGTAATTTCCTAAAGTGCTCCTTGGTTTTCGGTTTTATTTGGACCTCTGGCTCAGGTTGTTTCTTTTTAAAATGAGCATCAACTTCGGCCCGTACGACCGCATCGGTCTCCTCATCGGTCAGGTCGTAAGCCCTCTTGGGATGAACCGGCGGTACTCTTGGGAGGGGCGACAACTGTCGCTTTGGGCATCGTTTATCGCTCGACGGAGCGATGGTATTCTTCCGCTTTTGGCCCTTAGTGGGTGGAGGCGGCTGCATAGATTGAGATGGACTCGTGTTGGGGTCATGGATTGGACTATTACTGGGAGGAGACGGTGCACTTGGAGGTGGACTTGGAGGAGACGGTGCACTAGGAGGAGACGGTTGCCTTGGAGGTGATGGATTGTTTCTCGGTGGAGAAGGTGGCCTTGGTGTTGAGCCTGGAAACTTGATGTATTCTTTTTTCCAAAGAATGAAGCCACTCGTGACTTCTCCCAGTGTCGTCTCCCCTTCACCTCCAGGGATGTCAAGCTGTAGTGACTGACACATAGGTAGAATTTCATCCATACCGACACGAGCATAGCCAGCTGGAATCGGATTGCAATGGTAGGTCGCTCCCAGTGCAGAAGGTAAAGCAAAGCCGACTGCCACCTTCATGGAAATATTCTTGAGTTCAACATGCAGCTGACAACTAGTCTTCTCCTTAATTGCATCCATGGGGTACACATCCATCGTTGCATCATTACCGTGGCCCTCCGTGGAAGCCACGCTGCTTTTCCGTTGCGATGGGCCGACCGTACTGTCCGGTGTAGGATCTTGCTGTCGGAGTCCTTTAAGTTCATTAAGCTCCTGGCGATGCTCCTGCAGCATGGCTTCAAACCATGTTTCCCTCTCTCATAATAACTTTTCTCTTCAGGTCTATCTTTGCTCTTCCCATACACGCCCAAGAAGCCTAGCAGCGTCACGCAAAGATTCTTCGTCAGGTGCATCACGTCAATTGTAGAGCGGACCTCTAGGACTTTCCAATAGGGTAGCTCCCAAAATATAGATTTCTTTTTCCACATGGGTGTGTGTCCGACATCGTCCTTCGTAATAGATTATCTACCGGGACCCTTTCCAAAGATTACTTTTAAATCCTTCACCATGTCAAATACATTATCACCAGTACGGCAGATAGGCTTACACCGGCTGTCTGCCTCACCATTGAAATGCTTACCTTTCTTTCTTATTAGGATGTGCGTGGGCGGAAGAAAACGACAATTCCCCGGGTACACATCTTACATTTATCCAAATATATACTTTCAATATCGTTTAAACAGTGTGTGCATGCATTGTATCCCTTGTTTGTCTATCCTGAAATGTTATTAAGAGCAGGCCAATCATTGATTGTTATGAACAACAACGCTCGTAGGTCAAATTCCTCCTGCTTGTTCTCATCCCACACACGTACACCTTGTCTGTGCCACAACTGTAAGAGTTCTTCAACTAATGGCCTTAGGTACACATCAATGTCGTTGTCGGGTTGCTTCGGGCCTTGGATGAGCACTGGCATCATAATGAACTTCCGCTTCATGCACAACCAAGGAGGAAGGTTATAGATACACAGAGTCACGGGCTAGGTGCTATGAATGCAGCTCTGCTCCCCAAAAGTATTCATGCCATCTGTACTTAGACCAAACCATAAGTTCCTCGCATCACCTGCAAAGTCCGGAAACTCTCTCTAGATTTTTCTCCACTTCGACCCATCAGCGGGGTGTCTCAACATCTCGTCTTTCTTACGATCTTCCATGTGCCATCGTAACAACTTGGCATGCTCTTTGTTCCTGAATAAACGTATCAACAGTGGTATTATAGGAGCATACCACATCACCTTGGCAGGAACCCTCTTCATGCGGCGCTCGCCCTCAACATCACCAGGGTCATCTCGTCTTATCTTATACCGCAATGCAGTGCATACTGGGCATGCATCCAAATTGTCGTACTCCTCGCCGCGGTAGAGGATGCAGTCATTAATCCATGCATGTATCTTCTGCACCTCTAATCCTAGAGGGAAGACAACCTTCTTTGCTTCGTAGGTACTGGCAGGCAGTTCGTTGTCCTTTGGAAGAAACTTCTTCATTATTTTCAGCAACTTTTCAAATCCTTTGTCAGTCACACCGTTCTCTGCCTTCCATTGCAGCAATTCCAGTGTGCTACCCAGTTTTTTGTGCCCATCTTCACAATTTGGGTACAAAAATTTGTTGTGATCCTCTAACATCTTCTTGAACTTCAACCTCTCCCTTTCAGTTATGCATTCTTCCTGGGCATCAGCAATGGCCCGACTAAGATCATCATCGGGTAGATCTGATGCCTGTTCTTCATCTTTTTCTTCATCAATGTCTTCCATTGTAGTACCATCATATTCAGGGTAGTCGTTGTCATTCTCTTCTTCTTCGTTGTGTTCCATCATAACCCCTCTTTCTCCGTGCTTGGTCCAACAATTATAGTCGGTCATGAAACCGGACCGAAACAAGTGGCTGTGAAGGACTCTTGAGGAAGAGTATTCTTTATGATTCCGACAGACACCACATGGACAAGACATAAAACTATTCCGCTTGTTTGCCTCGGCCACAAGAAGAAAAGAATGCACGCCTTTAATGAACTCGTTAGAGAGTCGGTCAGTGTACATCCATTGCCGGCTCATCTGCATTATATAATTAATTAAGTACATCAAACATAATCATAATTAATTAGTACTAATCTAAAAAACAAAATTAAAGCTAGCAACCAGGACTAAAGATATGATGAACCTTTAGTCCCGGTTAGAGGCACCAACCGGGACTAAATGTGGATGTGGAGAAAACATTTCGACACTATGTCCTCAGTGGGCAGCACTAAGCCAGTAAATTAAATGACTCTACTATTTTGGGTGGGTGGCAGCATAATCATAATTAATTAGTACTAATCTAAAAAACAAAATTAAAACTAGCAACCGGAACTAAAGATATGATGAACCTTTAGTCCCGGTTGGAGGCACCAACTGGGACTAAATGTGGATGTGGAGACAACATGTCGACACTATGTCCTCAGTGGGCAGCACTAAGCTAGTAAATTAAATGCCGACACTATTTTGGGTGGGCGGCAGCACTATGCCAGGGTGAGTGTGTCGACATTATGTCATCAGTGCCCGACACTATGTTGTGCTGCTTAATCTATAAATAGGTATGCATTCTTGTGAAGAACTGCAAGATGGTGTGCGAGACCAGGGACACCACTATGGCGGAGCTTCTCGAAGATGTCTTAGGACCTCGTTCTCAGACATATTCGAGGAGCTCGCCGTAGAGGCACTCTCTAATATGTGAAATTAGTTAGCTCCACCAACATACTGATTTAGCTAGAGAAGATGGTGTGGGAGAGCAGGGACACCACTACGACAGAGCTTCTCGAAGATGTCTTAGGATCCCGTCCTCGGACATCTTCGAGGAGCTCGCCATAGAGGCACTCCCTAATATGTGAATTGTGATGTCTTCATATCAAGCTTTTATGAATTAACCCTATATTTGTTACAATTTTTTCAGTTTGTTTAACGCAGGTAGACGAAGAAGGATATTTTGCCCAGCTAGCTAGTTAGAATGATGAACTCACGCATGTGTGTGCTTCTAAAATCAAATTTCGAGACTATGTGCCAAAACAAGATATATATAGATAGAATCTACATATTGTGATATTTACCTTAGAGTTCCTTACATTAATACAAGATAGATAGAATCTAAACATCGATCTTATGCTATCATTGCAAAAATTAATACCAAACTAAATCCACAAATCCATCTATAAGATAGAGCATGAAATGAGCTAATATAGCAATGAGACTTCAAAGGATGAAGTTGCTCACCTTCTAGAACCTTTGGATAGATGGGGCACCACAAAATATAGACAAATCTTGAGGAAAAAAAGGGCATGAACTCGAGCTTGAAGAAAGAAAGAGAGAGAGAGAGAGGAGAGCCACCATCTTGAATGGTGGCTCGGGCAGGGAAGAAGATATAGCCAGACCTTTAGCCCCGGTTCGTGTCTAGAACTGGGGCTAAAGGTCCACCTTTAACCTTGGGTCGTATAACAAACTGGGACTAACGGGTCTGGCGCCCGACCTGGCCTGCCTGAAACCCTTTAGCCCCGGTTTGTTACACGACCTGGGGCTAAAGGTCCCGTTCGAACCGGGGCTAGTGCCTGCCACCCCCTGGGGCCAGTTCTAGCCGTTGGACAGGGGCATTAGTCCCGGTATGTAGCAAAACCGGGGCTAATACCCCTGGACCAAAGGTCTGTTTTCTACTAGTGGAATGTGCCGTCAAGATTAACCCCAGCAGTGACCGAGCAGTTGGAATGGACTTTAGCTTAGTTTGAGGTGTGCTTTGGTGTCCCTCTCTCCCCCAAACTCATGAAACTGGAAACTCAAGGGCAGCCATGATTGACCGATATCCCTTCATGTACACCGAACCGAAGGGGTACTGGTCAATCCTAAGCATCTTCATGTCTTCAGTTTGTTGGATAATTACAGGAGCACGTAAAGAATAACCACGACACGTTGTGTGGCGTTGCATATTGATACATAAGCACTTTAAGATAAATATTTGTGCCTCCCAGCTCTCGTGGGAGCGGATAGAAGTGATTTCTTTGAGCATTTTACTGAGAGGATAATTTAAAGAATTAATGGTTGGAACAAAAAGAAATTGTCCATTAGTGGTAAGGAAATTCTTTTGAAGGCGGTTGCGCAAGCAATAGCAGTGTATGATATGTTAGTATTCCAAATTCCTTTGGGTATTTACAACAGAATGACTGTTGCTATATCCCAACTTTGGTGGGGTGATGATGAGAATAGTAAAAAGTTGCACCAGGTGGCAAGGTGAAATTATGCTAGCCTAGGAGTCAAGGAGGTATGCGCTTCCGTGACTTCCACTCGTTTAATCTAGCCATGTTAGCTAAACAGTTGTGGAGACTAATTATTGAAACAGATTCACTATGTGCAAGAGTTCTCCCAGCCAAGTATTAACATCATGGTGATATATTAAAGGCAGGTCCGAAAACTGCTGCCTCTTTTACTTAGCAGAGTATCCTTGCTGGTTTGTCTACTTTTAAGAGGGGTTATATTTGGAAAATAGGTCATGGTGAATCTTTTAGTATTTACAATGACAAATGGATCCCTTCCAGTCTGAAAGAAAGATTGTTACACCAAGAGGTTGTGGTGTGTGCACCAAAGTGGCCGAACTAATCAGTCCTATAATGGGTAATTGGGATGACTTCTTCATAATTTGTTCTATTCGGTATATGTCATTCGGATATTACAAATTCCTTGCAATAGCCAAGGTTTTGATGACTTCATTGCGTTGAGATCAACCAAACACGGGAGGTATATGGTCAGGTCTGGCTACCATTTACAATGGAAATATCGGTTTGGTCCCAGGGCGAGCAACTAGAACTTCCAGGATCATTTGCTAATAATCCAATCTGGAAGGTTTTGTGGAAACTCAAAGTCTCGAGCAAGGTTAAAATCTTGTAATGGAGAGCCCTTCATGGCATTATTCCACTCAATGCAATCTTAGTAAAATAGATGTCGTGATTACAATGATGATCGTGAAATTACCTATTATATAACCGTTGCTGCAAGGAGTACCTATTATATAACCGTTGCTGCAAGGATTACAATGATGTCGTGATAACTAGTTTGTATATACTGTATACATCAAGTATGTTTTTTTAAATGAGCGTTTTATTACTCATAAGCAATGTTTATACCTGGTCTCTTCATATCTGAGATGCATAGAACGAGTACCAAAATAAAATATGAACGTTACAATCCATAGAATAAGATAAAACGGCATGCAGCTATGACATTTCAATCCGCAGATCACGCTGCCAACCATGTCGAAAAATAATATCCCTCGCCGCGTCCTCCAATCGCGTACACCCCTCCGTAATCAAGTCGCGGAACTCCATACGCTGGAGCGTAGAGGATAGACATGGCGCGATAGATCACCTGCAAGGAAGAAGAAACAATGTTATGAAAAATATTGTCATTTCTACATAGCCAAAGCGATCAAATAATGGCAAGCGCTCCCACCCTAAATAAAGTCCCATATTTATCCTGAATCCCATGTAACCAGTTGCCAAATACATTGGCAACCGATCGTGGAGGAGATAAGCCAGAGGCTACTTAGATAATTGACCATATAGCACGAGCAAATTTACATTGAAAGAATAAGTGTCGTGTTATCTCATTGTGATGACAAAATACACATTGTGTACTTCCACGCCAATTCCTCTTAACAAGGTTGTCTTTAGTAAGAATTAACCCTGTACGGAGGTACCAAGCGAATATCTCGTCCATCCTCTTAACAATTCCTCTTAATTTCATTTTCCAAATTTTACTATTATTATCGACAGGAATATCAGGTTGGATCAAAGCTCTATACATTGAGTCAACAGAAAATTTACCACTCTCTAGTAATTTCCATTTGAACTCGTCCATCCCCTCCGAGAGCTGTATCATGGATAATCATAATAAAAGATTGTTCCATGATACTAGTCTAGGCCTGATAAGACTTCTTCTGAACGACATTTTAAGGGGTTAGCTTCCAAAACAGTAGAAAGTGTATCCCCTTTGTGTCTAACAATCGAGTAAAGAGCTGGATATTATTCACGAAGGGAAGTTTGCCCAAGCCATTTATATTTCCAGAATCTAATCCGCGATTCATCCTTAATATCAAACACACCAAACTGAAAGAAATGCTTTTTGGACGCCATAAGTCCCACCAAAAAGTGTGAATCTCCGGGTTTCCAAACCACTTGAGACACCGCTTTAGAGCCTACATACTTCCTCCAAAGAATGGTTTGCCAGACACCATCTTTTGTTAGTAGTTTGAAAAGCTATTTACCCACAAGTGCGGTGTTTTTGACTTGCAAATCATGTATGACCAGTCCACCGTATTTTTTCGGTCAGCAAACCACATTTCATCTGGCAAGTCGATATTTTTTTTCACCATCCCCTTGCCAAAAGAATCTTCATCGAAAATAATCCACTTTCATCAAGACACATTTTGGCAGCTGGAAAAATAAGATCATATATAGTACCATGTTGGTGAGTACTGAATTTTTGAGAACAAGTCTTCCGCCAAGTGATAGCAATTTACCCTTCCAACTATTAAGACGTTTTTGTAGTCTTTCCTCAACGAGTTTCCATTCAGCAATTGTGAGACGATGATAGTGGATCCGGATTCCCAGACAATTGATTGGAAATTTCCCTAAGGTACAGCCGAAAATTTTAGCATATAGGTGGGCCTCGTTCTCAGCCTCGCCAAAACAATACAGATAACTCTTATGGAAATTGATTTTCAATCCAGAAAGTAGCTCAAATGCTGATAATATTAATTTCATATTCTTAGCTTTCTCCAGATCATGTTCTATAAAAAATATTGTATCGTCAGGGTATTGAAGAATAGAAATACCGCCATCAACCAGATGGGGAACTAATCCTTCAACTTAGCCGGCAGCCTTGGCTCTCTCGATCAGGATAGCTAGCGTATCAGCCGCTATGTTAAATAGTATATACGATAGCGGATCCCCTTGTCTCATCCCTTTTTTGGTCTTGAAGTATTTGGCAGTGTCACCATTGACATTGATGTCAACACTACCCCCAGTGACAAAAGAATGTATAAGAGCGCACCACTCCTCTGAAAAACCTTTCATACGGAGTGTTTGCTGGAGAAAGACCAATTAACTTTGTCATAAGCCTTCTTAAAAGTCAATCTTGAACAATACAACATTCAGTTTCCTTGAGTGTAGTTTATAAATTGTTTCGTGAAGGATTACTACACCATCTAGGATGTTTCGTCCTTGCATGAAAGCAGTTTGAGATGGGCGTACAACATGATCAGCTACTTAATTCAGTGTAATCGTAGCAACTTTTGTGAATATTTTAAAACTAACGTTAAGAAGACAGATTGGTCGATACTATTGTATTCGTTTCGCATTATTAACCTTAGGAAGTAATATGATGTTGCCAAAATTTAGTCTAAAAAGTTCCAATTGATCAACATGTAGAGAAGAAAACAAAAGCATCAGATCATGTTTGATAACTTCCCAGAACTGTTGATAAAATGCTGCTGGAAAGCCATCAAGTCCTAGTGCTTTGCTATGTTCCATTTGAAAATAGCTTTCTTGACCTCCTCGGTATAATGGGAGGTTAAAAATTTGTTTTCCTCAACCGAAACCTGAGGGATTGCCCCTATTTGGGACCCATCCAACGAGAAAGAATTTTCTGTCGGTGCCCCAAACAAGGATTGGTAATAACTAGTAATATAAGCTTTTAGCTGCTCCTGGCCCTCAATCATACCTTCAGCCTAAATTAAAGAGTGAATAAGTTTCTTCTTATACTTGCCATTGGAAACTACATGGAAGTATCTTGTATTCGCATCTCTTTCAAGGACGAATTTCGCCTTAGAGCATTGGTACCATTTGAGTTCCTCCTCGCGAACAAGTCTGGCAATTTCCGCATTCGATTGGTTTTTTAGCTCAATCTCTTGTGCAGTTAAGAGCCTGACTTCCACAGAAGCCTCTAAATCATTAGTGATAGTTGAAAGTCGTATTTTCTCCTTTTTAAGCATTCCAGCGTTGTGTTTGGCCCAACCACGAAGAAACTTGCGTAGGGAATGCATTTTGTTGTTCCATCGTTGTATGGACGTTTGACCACTAACTGGTCTTTCCCAAATAGACTTCACCAAATCATGAAACCCATCACGATCCATCCATCCAAGTTCAAATTTGAAATTATGTTTGGATTTACGTAATGTTGTTCCAACAGATAATAATAATGGAGCATGATCCGATAAAGCCTCAATACGTTCTAGAACACGAACAGTTACCGTAGGAAATTTATCTTCTCAGTCGGTATCCATAAGCACTCTATCCAATTTTTCATATGTAGGCTCCAGAAGACCGTTAGCCCAGGTGAACTGTCTTCCTAAGATTGTAATCTCTCTTAAGTCCAAGCTGTCAATAACAGCGTTAAACATGAAAGGCCAATGTTTATCGTATCAGCCCTGACTTTTCTCATGAGGGAATCTTAGCAAGTTAAAATCACCATCTATGAGAATAAGATATGGATTGTCCTTAGCCAGATTAACCAACTCACCCAAAAAGTTAGATTTATAAACATCTTGGGCAGCCCTGTAGACAGCGACTAAAGACCATATGAAATTATCAGCTTTGTTACGGATATGGAGTTTAATAAAAAAATCTCCAGCCGAACTAGCTAAAACATCCATAGTCTCATCTCTGACGCCGAACACGATTCCCCCGGATATCCCTCGCGGCGGCCGTGAGACCCACGTAAAGTCCACTCCACCAGATAGGCGATTGAGTAAGGCTTGTGAGAAATCACGTCTACCAGTCTAAGAAATACCCAAAAAATCCAACTTATGATCTCTCACACAACCAACATAGAACAAATGTTTAGCCAAGTCACGAAGACCTCTGCTATTTGAAAACATGTCATTCATTGAGAAACAAGAGGGGATTTGGATACACGAGTCCTCTTGCGAGATTTTTGACTCTTTGATTTCCGACCAGAATCTTTCAGCTCATATAATGAACCCAGCCCAGTCTCATCAAGGCCACCTCTAACACTTCACTAACTAAGTGAGACAGGAATTGACCATCTACTGTGGCATGCAACTCCTCCTCCTCCATTGGTAAAGTGTCAGGAAGAACAGAAACCTTAGGAGTAACCGTTAAACGGTCAACCTCCATATGTCTCAAAGTAGAACTAGAAAAATGAACTTACTTTATTGATCTACCCATGCTAATACCAACATTGGCTACCCTATCAACAATAACTGGAGTAGAAAAAGTAAGGAAGGATTTCGAAGTACTCATAGTACCCTGAGAATCAAGATTTAATTCCGCCTTCCGCCTCATAGCCTTCACCATAGAGTCCTCATCTGTGGCGGATGCGCCAAGGGCATCGACACCATGATGAAGACTATGTCTTGCCGGTGTACATGGGAGACAACCCGACCCCTCCTGGGCCAGGTTTCCCCCAATGGACCGCCCCACCTAGGCATAGACCAAGCCACCGTCTAGGAGGGAACCCGACCCCGCTTGGGCCAGGTTTCCCCCAGTGACCACCCCACCTGGGCAGCGCTACCGTCATCAGCGGGGGGAGATCCTACCCCCGCCTAGGCCAGGTTTCCCCCACAGATCCTGGCCACCTGGGGTCCATCGACCACGCCTGGCCCATCCTCCTAGGCCACCTGGTCAGCGGGCGGTGTCGGCAGCAGCACGCAGGTACCAGGCCACGGCGTCGACGGGATGCCCACCTGGGCCACCAACTCCCCAGCCGTAGCAGGGAGATCGGCCGCATGCCCCGCCAGACCATCGGCCAGCCCCTCCCGGGCAAGCTCGTGCACCACCTCCATCAAAACTGACCCATCCATGGGGCTTCGCGGAATAGTGCGGCCCAACATATTTATCGGACGAGAGAAGGGGAATGTGACGTCACCGCAGAACCATTCGCCACCTTAAGAGCCGCATGCAACTCAGGCGGAGTGACACGTGGAGAAGCACTAGCAGAGCAGCAACCATGAAGGGGGGAGACAAGCGGAAGGGCATTGATGACCCACAAGTATAGGGGGTGTATCGCCGTATTTTCGAGGGAAGTGAAACCCAATTTATTGATTTGACACAAGGGGAGCCAAAGAATATTTATAAGCCTTAACAACTCAGTTGTCAATTCAGCTGCACCTGGAAACAATCTTGCTCACAGCAGTTTATCAGTAGCAACAATTTTGTAGTAGGAATAGTAAAGTAACAACAGTAGTAAAGCAAGGACAGTAGTAACAAAAGCAGTAAACAGTGGGATTCGAGTGCGGTAGGCATAGGGATGGATGGACGGGCGTTGCATGGACAAGACAATTCACATAGCAATCAGAACATAGGGCAATTGCAGATAAATAAGATAAAGCACCCAAGTACTAGACAATCCTAGGCATGTGTTCCATATATAGTCATACGTGCTCGCAATGAGAACTTGCACAACATATTTTGTCCTGCCAGCCCGTTTGCAGCGGTGCCTCTAGGGAACTACTGGCAATTAAGGTGCTCCTTTTAATAGAGCACCGGAGCAAAGCATTAACACTCCGTGAACACATGTGATCCTCATATCAAAGCCTTTACCTTCCGGTTATCCCGATTTCTGTCACTTCGGGGCCATAGGTTCCGGACAACGACGTGTGTATACAACTTGCAGATAAGACCAAGGACAATACTATCATAATGAATCAATAATAAGTTCAGATCTGAAATCATGGCACTCAGGCACAAGCATTAAGCACAACAAGTCGAACCAAAGTCATAAAGCACTAATAAAAGATACTAGGCACCATGCCCTAACAATCTGATGCCATTACATGAATGATCTCATCCAATCCCTACCATCCCCATAGCCTATAGCGGGGGATTACTCACTCATAGATGGGGGAAACATGGATGGTCGATGGAGAAGCGATGGTGATGATGATGGCGATGATCTCCTCCAATTCCCCGTCCCGGCAGGGTGCCAGAACGGAGTTTCTGGTACTGTTTCGTGGAATCTGGTGGTGGCGGTGGAGCGGAACTCCTTCTGGAAAAACGTCGAACCCCCCGAAGTTTTTAGGTCAGAAGGCTTCTTATAGGCGAAGAGGGAGACCGAGGGGTGCCTGGGGGGCCACACCACCCCCTGGTGCGGCCTGGCCTGGCACGCGCCACCAGGTGGTGTGGCCACCCCAGGGCTCTTCTCCTTCTCGTATTCTAGCTCCTGGAGACTTCGGGTGAAATAGGATTTTTGGCATATTTTCTGGGATTTTTCCTGATAGTCGATTTTCTGCACAAAAAGTAGACACCAAGGCAATTCTGCTGAAAACAGCGTCAGTTCGCATTAGTTGCATCCAAATCACACAAGTATAGAGGAGAAACAATAGCAAAAGTGTTCGGGAAAGTAGATACGTTTTGGACGTATCAACTCCCCCAAGCTTAGCTTATTGCTTGTCCTCAAGCAATTTAGTTGAAAACTGAGTGCGATAAAAGAACTTTCACGAACACATTTGCTTCATATGATGTAAATATTCTCAGCAATGTGATCAACTACTTAGGCAATTCATAATAAAGAGCATGCAACTAAGTCTAATTAATAGTCATTGCGAGCTACGAGGAGATTCCAACTCAAGAATAATAAGTAGCATGAAGCATAAACATAAGCAACATTACAATGCTTATAAAAAGGTATGATAGAGTGGTATCTCGCTTGCCTTTGATTATGAATGCCAAGGCACCTCTGAAGTTCAAGTGATGACTAGAAGTAAAGATATCAAAGATACAAGCATCAAAGTCATAACACAAATAATCAAGTAATGGAACAAACACAAAGAATGACAACTATGCTCTCAAGAAGGTGCTCAAAGAATATATGGAGACTCAACAAGTATAAGAAAAAGGTTTTGAATAATTCTGAAAGGCTTCCAAATGCTGAAAGCATGGTACTCGCTAGCTTTGAGCTCTCATTTCCCCTATCATAAGCATCTTTAATGTGGTTAAGGTGAAAGTGAGGTCCAATCTGAGTTATATGCTTGACAGACTATAAACTGGAAATCCCAAGTCCCTTGAGTACGAGGGTCGCTCCTCATGCTACTCAACTTTAGTTACCGGTAAGTTCTTGTCATCGTAAGTATGTGCGTATCATTGAGAACCGCCAACGGCGTACCCCATGCCCGATGATACGGAAGAATCCCCATATCAAAATGACAAGGCAAGCAGACAATGAGTATCTCAGCAATCTTCCTATTTACCATGGGAAAATGGTGCTTTTTTCTCTCTTTCCTCTTTTCATAAATCTCTTTTTTTTCTTTTTCTCAATAGCTATATCTCTTTTTTTATAAGAAGAATGCTTCATAGATATCATTATGGTTACGCTGCAGGTTTCCACCATGTCAGCATGAATTAGACCAGCGGCCCAGGCGTTTCTCTAACACACATACATAACTCCATGGACTTACAAGCTCCCCTTTTATTTCACACTGACGACATCCGCAAACAAAAGAGCAAGGTATCAACTAGGTATATATTTACAAGTGTTGAAAGCGTTCCCCGTGACAGTACGGTTCTGCTAATCCCCAGCCTATAATTTGCAAGCATATAACTTTCATGGAGAGTTCACAATGGTTCAGGTTTATTAAGTGCGGGAAAATAAAGTGTGCCATCAAGTTCGTGAGAGCTTTACTAACTAATTTTCCCATAACAAGCAAACATTTTATTCAGAAGAAAACAAGGCATATTGAATATGCACGGAAGTAGCAAATGATGCTAATAGGTAGGTATGGTGGACACTTTGGAAATATTTGGTTTAGGGAGTTGGAAACATGAGTAAAACACTCAGTGGAAGTGAAGCCTAGCAATAGTAAGGGAGCGACAAACGAGAGAGCAATAGCTATCATTATCATGCTTGCAACAAAACAAGACTACTGATAGCATGAAAGTGATTCAAGATCCTCAAGGCAAAATAATTCATCAAGGCTTAACTGATTATTACAATCATGAGTATGTGTGAGCATGTGCCAAGTCAATCAAATGAAACATTCGGAGGAGGATACCATGGTGTCATACCAATTTATAAATAGAGTAATGCAAGAAAACATTCATAAGACATGCTACAAACTATTAGCGAGCTGGAGATAATCACAAGAAAGAAAGAACTATTAAGCATCCAAAGATAACATACACTCTACATGAACGGACTAAGCAAGCTCACAATGATGAGTATATGTACAAAAATGAAGACAAATAGAGTTCGTTACCAGCCTCTTACCACGCCTCAAGCTGTCATTGATCCTCATTATTACTCTTCACTTGTGTGGATTGAATAATAATATGAAACCAATATCCACTGAGGACTGCCGGACCCTATAGCAAACTCGCAACAACCAAAGAAGAACGATAAATATTTTTGGTGTTTTCGGTTTTTAAACAAGAACCAAAAGAGAAAAACAAGCAAAGCAAAATCTTTTTGGGTTTTTCGAATAGTTCAAACAAAGCAAAAAGGGAAAAGCAAACCAAGGAAAAAAGAAGAAGAAAACCAAAGAGAAACAACAAAAATATTTTTGGTCTTTTTGTATTTTTAGAAAGCAAAAGCAAAGAAGAACGAAAAATAAAAAGAGAACGAAAACATGAATATACAAAGTACCGACGCAACATGATATGGAGATGAGTGCGGTGTCGGCATACCTCCCCCCAAGCTTAGGCTTTTGGCCTAAGTGGGTATCAATCCATGTACGAATAGGGGTTCCAAGCGGGCGGATCTTGGTAAGAATAATCGTAGCTGGGCCCATGAGAAGAAGAGGAAGCTCCCCAATCATAAGCGGGCTGCTGATATGAAGACTCTCCCTCATTCGAGGGTTGGACCGAATCATCCGTGACCTCCCTTCTAGTGTCCTGCTCCTGCTGGGAAAGCTCTCCCAGGTACGTGTCAAGCTCCTCCTCAGTGAGGGACCATCCTTCCCTGTTATCAAGGTTAAACAAAACAGGTGCAGGAAAAAGAACAACACGCTCGGACTTGCTCTTTCTCTAGCCAGCCTTGAGAAAGGTTATTTCATAAGATAACTCACTCAAACTAGCCCACGAGGAAATAAATTTATGCTGTATCATGGAATTAAAATCAAGCCTCTCTATCAGAAATTGTAGGTCTAGATGATGAGGCACTAAACCATGCAATGCTAGCAACCGAGAAGCAATGAGGCCTCCACAAATTCCACCTTTCTCACGGTTAGCAGCAAGATGGAAAGCTATCAAAGCACCCAAGTTGTAAGACCTATCTTGTCTAAGAGCAGTAGAGATAAATGCTAGATCAAACGAAGATAACTTTTTGGCAGTTTTCCTAGCAAGAACACACTTGGCAATAAAGTAGGCAAAGTAGCGAATGGAGGGAAGATGAATGTTACGGATTTTTTCACTCTCCTTCGAGAAGTTACTCCCTTGGCAAATTTCTGCATATAAATCCATGAGTGGTTCAGGTCTCTCTTTAATCTTCCTACATGATCCCCATTGAGGTACCTTAATAGCTACACAAAAATCATCAAGAGAAAAGTCAACAGCTATATTGTAAATTTTGTAATGGACCATGGGGTTAGGCAAAGAGTGACTAAATTTGAAGTCTTGCACCACAGACATGGTTAGCTTCATCAATTGACAAGGTTCATCCTCCAAAAAGTGCTCTAACCCTGCATTAGAAACCAAAGTGTGGAAATCTCAGCTCTCATGAACTCAGGGCATGGATAAATGGAGGGAAAAACTTCCTCCTCCCGGTGGACATTCATGACCTCAGGCACCCAAAGCTCATGTTGGTTTAGGTGGTGTTCACTCATCTTCTATTCTGAAATTTAAACACCTATTAAACAAGTGATTACAAAGTACATATAATGAAGGATTCTACTCATAGGGACTTGCAAGAGGCCTAAACATGCATCAAAACTATATCTCTAAGCATCAAACAAGCTTAAAAGCTCTCATAACCAGTCACCTACAGCAGCAAAATACTCAACATATAATCCACTAAACACAAATCTACTTGGACAAGGGGAGGAGTCACATACCAAGGAAAAATTGCTCCAAATTTCAGCAAGAAAGATGGGCTGAGCAAGGAGATCGAAGAAATCGAGAGAAAGCATAGAAAGAACGCGATTTTGAGCTATGAACTGGAGCTTACTCGGGAGAGAGAAGAAAGTGGCAGGGGAGAGAGTTAGTGGAGGGCCAGGGGTGGCCCACACCAGGGCATGGCGCCACCCAGGGCTGGCCGCACCACCACATGGTGTGCCTGCCTGGTGGGCCCCTCTGGTACCTACCAGGTACTCCTCTTCCCCTTTTTTCACGTAAAAATTTAATATGAATTTTCTGGAATTTTTCGAGACACGTTATTTTTGGGCATTTTTCAGAAATAGAAGAATGATTTTTCTGACAAACAGAACTTTTTTTCTTTTGGAAGCATGATGCAAGGACAAAACAAGGCTAGGACTACAGAAGTTCTAGCATTCAAGCAACTAACAACACAAAGAAAACTAAACAAAAACAAAAACTAAAATGCAAAGGATAGAAATAAACGGAGATAATCATAATGAAAACATTGTTTTGTTCAATGGAATCCTTTTGTTAGCAAGGTTAATCAAGTCTTGCTACCAAAACAATTGCATATGAGACAAAACTTTGTACTCCACTAATGATTATGTTACCTTAACCTTGATAGCAATGGTCCCAATCATAATAGTTTCAAATTTTTCTCTTGTTATGGGACAATATATTTCTCCAACTTGAATGCCTTCAACATGTTCAATTGAATTCAAGCCATAAGTCCTTTCAATCTTCTTGGGGAAATAGACAGTATGTTCCTTGTCATTAACATTAAAGGTAACCTTTCCTTGATTACAATTAATAACAGCTCCTGCAGTATTAAGAAAAGGTCTCCCAAGCATAATAGACATATTATCATCTTCAGGCATTTCAAGCACAACAAAATCAGTTAATATCAAGCAATTATGAGCCACCTGAACAGGTACATCCTCACATATACCCACATGAATAGTTGTAGATTTATCAGCCATTTGCAAAGATATATCAATTGGTATCAATTTTTCAAGTTGGAGCCTCTTATAGAGAGAGAAAGGCATTACACTAACTCCAGCTCCCAAATCACACAAAGCGGTTCTAACATAACTGTTCTTAATAGAGCAAGGGATAGTTGGAATCCCTGGGTCTCCAAGTTTCTTAGGAACCTTACCATTGAAAGAATAATTAGCAAGCAAAGTAGAGATTTCTTCATTAGGGATCTTCCTTTTATTCGAGACAATATCCTTCATATACTTTGAGTAAGGAGGCAATTTAATAGCATCAGTCAAAGGAATTTGCAAGAATAAAGGCTTCATCCACTCACAAAACTTATTATAGTGTTCATCTTCCTTTGACTTGTGTTTCTTATCAGGGAAAGGCATAGGTTTTTGGACCCAAGGTTCTCTTTCACTACCATGTTTCTTAGCAATAAAATCCTCTTTGGTGTATTTAGTAGTCTTAGTGTGGTTTTCAGGTTCTTCTTCAACTTTTCCTTCATTAGGCACTTCATTTTCTTCATTACCACTTTCAGTTTCAGCATCAGAAATAGATATACTATTAGGATCTATAGCAGGTTCAGAGGGTTCTACAACAGTTTATGTTTCTTTTTCCTTTTCTTACGAGTAGAACCACTATTTTCAGCTTGTTGAGAATCCTTCTCAATTCTTTTGGGATGCCCCTCAGGATATAGAGGATCCTGGGTAGCAGCACCACTTCTCGTTCTAATTTCATAAGCATGTTTTTCTTTAGCAGCATTAACTAGCAAGTCGTTTTGCACTTTAACGAGTTGATCTATTTGAGTTTGAACCATTTGAAAGTGTTTAACAATCATTTTAACATCACTGGAGGTTCTTTCCACAATATCTTTCAACTCAACAATAGCTCTAGTGTTTTCCATAAGATGATTTTGCACCCTTTTATTAAAGTTATCTTGCTAAAAAATGAAGATATCGAATTCTTCTAAGCATTGATCAGGAGGTTTCAAATAAGGGGTATCACCTTCATCAAAGTGTTGGAGAGAGTGTACCTCAATAGTGGATGAGTAGGGAATAGGCTTACATAATTCTTCTATAGGAGGTAAATTCTTGACATCTGCAGCTTTAATTCACTTCTCCTTAAGACATTTCTTAGCTTCCTTCATCACTTCATGATTTAATTCAATAACTCCCCTCTTCTTTGATGTTCGAATAGGCACCGGAATAGATGGTTCAGGTACAATTACTTCAGGTATAGCTTGTTTAGGAGGAGTCCAATCTTCATAATTCTTGCTTATTTTAGCAATTAATTCCTTAGCTTCCTTTGGAGTCCTATTCCTGAAAACACAATTAGCACAACTATCTAGGTATGTCCTAGATTCCTCGGTTAGTCCATTATAAAATATATCAAGAATCTCATTCTTAGGTAAAGGACTTCTAGCCTTTGCATTAATCAAAGCACAAAACCTTGCCCAAGATTCGGGCAATACCTCTTTTTCCCCCGTTTAAAATCAAAAAGTTCCTGCAAAATAGCATGTCTAGCACTGGGAGGAAAATATTTCTGCAGGAAAGTACTAATCAAGCACTCAGGACTATCAATAGATCCAGGAGGTAAATTACTAAACCACATTTTAGCTTCTCCTTTCAGTGAAAAAGGAAAAATCTTAGCAACAAAATAAGTACGCATCTTAATATCATCAGAAAACAAGCCACTCATAGTAGAAAGTTCATCCATATGTGCTACCGCACTTTCATTCTTAGTCCCACAAAAGGGTTCTTTCTCGATAATAGCTATGTAAGATAGATCGAGAGAGAAATCATAACCTTCATCTATAATGTTTATGGGAGAAGCAGCAAATTTAGCATCAAGAGATAATTTGGGTATGATAGTACGCCTCTCAAGGAGACTCTTAGCAGCGCTCCTATCGTGGGTGTTCCTACATTCTTCAATAAACTCATCAGTCATCTCAACATAATCTTCTTCAGCATCATAACTCTTACTAGACTCAGGTGAGCTAACAGGTGTGGCAGTGCCTTCATTAGGAGTTTCGGTATTTCCAGCTATAGTTCTAGTAATCGTAGCATCTAGGAAAGGACCTAATGAACCACTTTTATCAAGCATAGTAGAAGCAGCATCATAAGTATCAGAAGTTTCAGATCCAGCAGTAGTAGCAGTGTGTGTAGCATGTGTATGTGGTGGTGTAAGGAACTTACTCAAAACAGACGGTGAATCAAGAGCAATAGAGGTGTTCAGAACCGTACCTCTTCTTGTAGTGGATGGTAAAATAGGAACCTTGCCATCACGAGACTTACCCATGATGGATGAGTAGCAGCGAACAATAGAGAATCCAAGTGAACTTGATAAATAAAGTTATGCTCCCCGGCAACGGTGCCAGAAAATAGTCTTGATGACCCACAAGTATAGGGGGTGTATCGCAGTATTTTCAAGGGAAGTGAAACCCAATTTATTGATTTGACACAAGGGGAGCCAAAGAATATTTATAAGCCTTAACAACTGAGATGTCAATTAAGCTGCACCTGGAAACAATCTTGCTCACAGCAGTTTATCAGTAGCAACAGTTTTGTAGTAGGAATAGTAAAGTAACAGCAGTAGTAAAGCAAGGACAGTAGTAACAAAAGCAGTAAAAAGTGGGATTCGAGTGCGGTAGGCATAGGGATGGATGGACGGGCGTTGCATGGACAAGACAATTCACATAGCACTCAGAACATAGGGCAATTGCAGATAAATAAGATAAAGCACCCAAGTACTAGACAATCCTAGGCATGTGTTCCATATATAGTCATACGTGCTCGCAATGAGAACTTGCACAACATCTTTTGTCCTGCCAGCCCGTTTGCAGCGGGGCCTCTAGGGAACTACTAGCAATTAAGGTGCTCCTTTTAATAGAGCACCGGAGCAAAGCACTAACACTCCATGAACACGTGTGATCCTCACATCAAAGCCTTTCCCTTCTGGTTATCCCGATTTCTATCACTTCGGGGCCATAGGTTCCGGACAACGACGTGTGTATACAACTTGCAGATAAGACCAAGAATAATACTATCATAATGAATCAATAATAAGTTCATATCTGAAATCATGGCACTCGGGCCCTAGTGACAAGCATTAAGCACAACAAGTCGCAGCAAAGTCATAAAGCACTAATAAAAGATACTAGGCACCATGCCCTAACAATCTGATGCCATTACATGAATGATCTCATCCAATCCCTACCATGCCCATAGCCTACAGCGGGGGATTACTCACTAATAGATGGGGGAAACATGGATGGTCGATGGAGAAGCGATGGTGATGATGATGGCGATGATCTCCTCCAATTCCCCGTCCCGGCAGGGTGCCAGAACAGAGTTTTTGGTACTATTTCGTGGAATCTGGTGGTGGCGGCGAAGCGAAACTCCTTCTGGAAAAACGTCGAACCCCCCGAAGTTTTTAGGTCAGAAGGCTTCTTATAGGCGAAGAGGGAGACCGAGGGGGTGCCTAGGGGGCCACACCACCCCCTGGCGCGGCCTGGCCTGGCCCGCGCCACCAGGTGGTGTGGCCACCCCAGAGCTCTTCTCCGTCTCGTATTCTGGCTCCTCGAGTCTTCGGGTGAAATAGGATTTTTGGCATATTTTCCGAGATTTTTCTTGATAGTTGATTTTCTGCACAAAAAGTAGACACCAAGGCAATTCTGCTGAAAACAGTGTCAGTTCGCATTAGTTGCATCCAAATCACACAAGTATAGAGGAGAAACAATAGCAAAAGTGTTCGGGAAAGTAGATACGTTTTGGACGTATCAGGCATCAAGTAGTTCCTTCCCACGCTTCGTAACAGGAGAAGCATTGAAAGGAGTCACAACATACACCTGCACAGGAACATGTCTCGATGAGGGCGGTGCGGAGCTCCCTGACCCATCCGATTAGCCAGAAGGCCCTCCCGTAGCTGGAGTCAAATTTGGCTCGGATGTCTCCATAGAATCATCGCCAGTGGTCCCATTACCACTGATGTCTACGCCCTTCTATTCTTGTAGACAGTTGTTGGGCCTCCAAGTGTACAGGTTTGTAGAACAGCAGCAAGTTTTCCCTTAAGTGGATCACCCAAGGTTTATTGAACTCAGGGAGGAAGTGGTCAAAGGTATCCCCTCTCAAGCAACCCTACAATCAAGATACAAGAAGTCTCTTGTGTCCCCAACACACCCAATACACTTGTCAGGTGTATAGGTGCACAAGTTCGGCAAAGAGATAGTGAAATACAAGTGGTATAGATAATTATAAGTGGTAACGGTGATAGAAAATAGCTTGATGGCGTGGAAAAGACTAAAGTAAAACTGAAATAAAGATGGAAGCAAGCAAACATGTAACAAATCTAATAGCAAACGGTGTTTCAGTGCTTAGAAACAAGGCCTAGGGATCATACTTTCACTAGTGAACACTCTCATATAAATATCTTCTCTTTATGATACTACTCTTAACTACTCTCCGGTTGGACACTCTAATCCATGGTAGGGCTATAACAGCACACCTGAAAGTAAGCCTTTCCCATCTAGATAACCCCACATTGTCACCTTGAGCACTAGATGGTTCCAACAAACACCATAATTTTATAAAGACATCCAGCTCCAAATATAACTCATAACAAGTATTTGTAATCTCTAGCCTAAGTGCCACCATGGTGTGCACGCTGTCACTTTCACACACATGGGGAGAGCAGAGATCTAATAAAGCACTTCAGTAGCAAGGTAGATCTACTTGATTACAAAGCTCATGATCATAATATGATCACGCATAGAGAGAGATATGAACACATAGCTACCGGTAGAACCATTAGCCTCGAGAGAGAACTACTCCCTCCTCATCATGGGAATCAGCAACGGCGATGGAGATGGTGGTGGAGATCGATGGAGATGGCTCCGGGGGCACTTCCCCGTTCCGGCAGGGTGCCAAAATAGAGACTTTTTGTCCCCCGAATCTCCCCTTTGGTGGCGGCGGCTCTGCGGAACTTTTCGTGGATTTCTGATAGACTATTTTGGATGTATGCATCGGGAGGCTCTTATAGGCGAGAGGGCAAGGTCGGTGGCCGGCCAGGGGGCCCACACCATGCCCTGGCGCGGCCAGGGAGACCCGCGCCTATGGGTGGTGTGGCCACCCTGTGGCCCCTCTCCGTCTCATCTTCTGGCTCCGTCCAATTCCGAGAATATTCATTTTCTGCCTTCCTGGAACCAAAAACAGCAGAAAACAGGCAGCTGGCATTGTGGCTCTTTATTAATAGGTTAGTCCAAGAAATCATATGAAAAGTACTCCAAAGTGTGGACAAAACATAAGTAAGTAGATAAAACCAAACATGGAACATCAAAAATTATAGATACATTTGCAATGTATCAACCACCATCATTGGGGTCCTCCTGGTTCCTCTTCCATAGGTAGGATGAGAAATCAGGATCAGGCACAAACTTGCAAGCTCCAATTGAAAGCGAAGCTCATACCCTTTCAGCTTAACCACAACGTCAGAGGTGAGGTAAAAGCCCCGAGCATCCTATATCTTATTAAACACAGTAATATCAAACATACCAACCAAAATCCGAACAACACCCCTCCGCCTCAGGGAAAGCAAGTCGACATCAACAGTAGTGCCCATAAGAGACCCCACCGCGAACAACCCAAGGAAAGTGCAAACGGAATGTGGAACCCCCTCCACATGCAACCAGACTTGATGTAACTCGCACTTGTGTGGCACCTCCTGAATTTTGTATGCGAACACAGTCAGCTGAGTCTTGCTCTGTGGAATCAAAAAATGGATGCCATCCTCCCTGTCAAGGTCCACGAAAGATGGAAACTAACCAGATATGCATTCTCCCCATGCGGTAGAGCTTCCCATTTCCACTGAGCCCGAACCTGGCACCTCTTGGCAATCTTCATAACTATCACATCCGCAGAGACCGCATCACCACCTACTTGGACCAAGGCAATAGAGGTCTTGCAAGTTCCCAAGTTCTCGTGTACCACACTATCGGGAATCTGAGCAAAAAGGGCCATGTCATGACCTATGCCGGCCATGTAAGCATTGTGCCATGGCTGCTTCAGCACAGGACACCTCAGAGTCGGGTGAGACGAAACATCACAAATGTAGCAATAATGAGTAACCTTGTAGTCCATAGATGCATGAGAGTCAACTGCACACTTCCAACACTTGACTGCCTTCTTATTCTTCTTTGCCACAGCCATAGTACCCGCCCCATCCGTAGTCACCTCCATCGCATGTGCCACAGCCTCGTACTATAACTGTTGGCCCTGTGCATCAGCTGAGAATTGTGTCAGATCCATGTAAGGCGGTGAAGCATAAGGATTATGCGGAAATGCAAACTCTTGCTGTCCCATCATCTGTGGTGGATGTGTCAGCTATGACATGAATGGCCTCGCTTGGTGTTGCGGAATTCCCTGCGTCGCATGTGTAGTCTTCTTCTTCTTTTTCCTCTTTGGTATAGCAACACAGCCGACCCGATCCCCCCGGTAAACTGCTGCAAGCCTGGCGGTTGGCCAGGTTGCGCATGGAGAAGAGGGGCATGTGTACCTCCCTGCCCACCCCCAGCCATAGCAGCATGCGGCGGCCCGGCGAAGTGTGGAGCCGAGGGCCCCCGGTAGGGCGGCTGAAGCGGAAGCAGCAGCGCTGCCTGCGAGGCCGCAAAATATGCCACGGGTGGCTGAAACTGGATCCCTGGGGGGAAGCTGGGATGCCCCCCGAAAGGCATGGCCAAGTTGGCCGCCGGAAAGCCCGCAGCAGGAGGGCCGGTCATGACAGGGGTCGGCGCAGTGGGCTGTGGCCCCCGCGGTGGCGGTGCAGCAGCAGAGGTACCAGGCATCTGAGTGTTAATGGCAGGCGCACCCCGAGGAGGCGGCGCGGTCAGAGAAGCATGCGCCAGCATAGGCACGGTCGGAGCCCTAGGGTTTCCTCCTGGTGCTATACTTCCATACGCCTCGGAGTAGCGACAACAGCGGTGAAGGATCTCCTAGGGAGAACCCCAAAGGAGAGAACGGCGAATGAGATATTGACGGAGGCGATGCCAACCCGGTGACGAACGATGCGATGCCGAATCCGGTGATGAACGAGGCGATGACCTACTTGGTGAATGAGATGTAGACAGAATAGAATAAAGGCCCCTAGACCAAGAAGCTTGTAATCATGCTGCGATGCCGGTCCAGGAGAAATTCAACTCGGGCTGCGTTTCGGACGCCATCACCACCGGCCCCACAACCACGTCAGCCCTAGGGCCCGCTTCGTCCACCGTGTCAGCAATCTGCGCCGAATGTGGAGACCGGTCTAGGGAATGCGCTTGCAGGAACGCCGCGTCCACTAGAGCCGAGGATAGGTGGCGTCGAGACCCTCCGGAGAGGCAGGGGCCCCTTCCAGGGTTTGACTCGCCCCGACGAGGCAACCACCGCCCGCCACATCAGCAAAGGCGAGGTTGACCTCCTCCTTCGGAGATCATCCTGAGCGATCACCAGCGAGCACCGATACGGAGAAGAGGAACCATGAGACGGCGCCCCGGCCAACGACTTCTCCCAGAACCGTGACGCCTACGTCGGGAACCCCATCTCGTCCCAGAATTGTTGGCGGAGTTCCTCATCAGACAGACATCGACGGCGCGGCACATTCGTCCAGCCTAGATCCCCTCCATCATCCTCATGGGATTCCAGAGCTTCCCGAGCCGCCCTCGTATCCTCAGAATCTGATCCCGACTCAGACCCTAGGCATTGAAACCGGGAGCCAGACGGCGAGTAAGAACTGGCGAGGTGAAAGAGGCCGGTGAGGTGGACAAGGGCAAGGGTGGGACGCGGCCGCCGCGTGGACATCCAAGTTGTATGTAAACTTTGGAAAAGATGAGAGAATAACCACACAAATGTGAGAACACGAGGCATCGGGAGCCGTAGGATAACAACTCAGTTGAGGTGCATAGGACAAAACAGAGTCGCCTTCTCCCATTGAGATTATTACTGTGCAAATTCAGATGCACTGACTGGCTAGCACGACTGCCTAGCACTGTGACTTTTGTTGGAACATTTTCAATGCATCGTACATGAAGAATCACATCTCGCACAGACTAAAACGGTGACTTTGTTTCCTACCGCCAGCTGCATGTTTTAGATTAGTTTAGATTAGATTTAATATTCTGATCAGTTATAATATCTTCTAAGATTTGAATAAAAGGCGCCGTTTCAAATGAAAGCTTTATCATTCCATTGAATAAACACCATGTTATTTTGTGGTTCAAATTTGTGTCGCGTGCAACATTTATTGTGGTTCAAGCGCCCACGAAACTGGGGGGCGCGCCTTAGCGCCACAAGTAATAACACCAGCGGCGTTCGCTGCAGAATTACCCCCAATATATAAGGTACTAGTGACCCGCACCGGACACGCCCCCGGTAAAGAGTTATCAGCGACGCCATATTAGCGGCGTCCAGAGTCAATGCCCCCGATCGACTTTTCTGAGCGCCGCCGGTAAGCCTATCACTACTAGTGAGACTTGGAGGCTGTGCAATGCTCTAGAGGGATTGGCGCTGGAGCTAGTGTGTTGGGCAGACAGGAGTGACCTCTCTTATATAGGAACGGAAGGAAAGGTGACCGGGCAGCGACTGAAGCCGAGACACCTCATTTAGTTCGTATTAAAACTCCACTCATACTCACTCACCACTGAGTTTGTATTAATGCGACAAGTCGTGTACGACGCATAGGTGAATCCTCGGATCGGCTCACTCTCGCATCCCGCGGCGCACACGCGTCGTTGAGAGGCGAGGGGGTGGTGGATGAGGAGGAGTGTGCGTGTATATCTCTTCTCCTACCGCATGAATGTGCCAAATGGCCCTATGGGATTTCAGGACTTATGCTAAAGAATAAATACGCTGGGCCATATCTATCTATTATATACTAAAAGTAATATAAGGTTGTGTTTCGAGGCACCACGTTAATCCACATCACTATAATTATTCTGATTGTTAGATCTAAAATATATGGTTAGGATTTAACTAAATAATGTTACGTAAATAGGTCCTGTACGTATATATTAAGGCTACCACGTTGAGTCAAAGTTCAAGAAAAAAGGAAAGTAATTTAAACCAAGTTGTGTTACGTAACTAGGACCGCACCCTACCTGTCACGGGACAGTTCAAGAAGGAATATATCTCTCTCTTTTATAGCATACTCTTTAATCTATCTCCGTTAAAAAAGAACAAATATCCTCTCCGGGACGTGCATGATACTAACTCTATGAAAAACTCAGACAGATAATCAAAAGTACTTGCACTGTCAGATTAAAAATTGCCTTTATTTAGCCGGAAAACATGATCCATAAGAAACAAGTCACCTAATTTTGTTCCATGGGATTTGCATGGAATCTATGTCAGATACATCTTAGAAACAAGTGTCCTGACATAATATTTATGCATTTGGATATTGTCATGGCTTCATATTGTGATCGACAATCGGCAAAAGAAAAAACAATAGATCCTGCTTATAGTAAAAAGGATAGATCGTGGTTAGAAAAGGAGTTTGTATAAAATATTGATGTGTGCCAGGTATTGACACAAAAAATATCTTCAAAACATTATCGACAATGCAAGCAATTCTTTTTGATCGATAGTATATATTGGTTTCCTTACAATTTAAAGTAGTACGAATTGAAGGGGCTACACATGGACATGTTAAGAGAGTAAGGTATATTACTAATTAGACTATAAATAGTGAAACATACCGAGCATTTCCAAAAATATTTTTCCAAAGTGTTCTATTCAAGTATCTCATAACTCTTATTTTTGTATAGATAATATTTATCAATCTATTGTAAATATTTGAGAAATAAAAATATAAGTACAAAGGAAAATAAAAATATTGTCGATAAAAAGGAAAGCGCTATGGAGGTCCCTTGAAGACAACACTTTCCATGTCTGGTGACGAATATACATAAACTAAGACCTTCAAATGCTAGACTAATATCGAATGTTTGAAAATCCATAAGATTAGCCCACCTTAAACATGCACCCTAAGATGTTTAATTGCACTTTATTGATAGGTCCATCTTGTCTAAGGCAGTAATAAAATGTAACCTAAGATCTCTGAGCTCACTTAGTCTAGGGATGCATAATATCTCGCCAGACATGTTGCCAAAATGTCATCCATTCCAAACTAAACAGAAAAATAGAAGGATGAAACAATGAGCCATGTATTTCATCCATTCATAAAGAATATTTGGTCGATAAAATAAAAACTAAGGCAAACAAAAAAGATACACACTAAATTGGAAGCTCCATTAAGGTTTGTTGAAGTCAAGAAGTTCCTCACATATAGAGAATTTCCATAATCTTTTTCTAAAGCGCTCTCTTGAAGTATTTAATCTCTCTTATTTTTATAATGATAATCAATATTTATCAATCTATTGTGAATATGTGAATATAGAAAATGAAAACAAAAGGTATTCTTGACAAACACAAAAGAGATATCAAGGTCTTCCACACTTGTATCCTTGCATTATAAGTTCTTCCATATCTATGCTGACTATTGAGAAAATAATATCTGAAAAAATTAGACTAACATCAGATGTTTTGAAAAGCCATAAAAGGAACCCAAATTATATGTGTACCCCAAGATCTTTAAGCGTACTTTGTTGAGGAACTCATCTTGGTTAAGGCAATGTTGAAAGTGGGCCCTAAGATCTTTGAGCTCAATTATTGTTGGGACACATCTCTCTACCAAAAATGTTGTTCATTTCTGAGCTAAGTAGAAAAACAGAAGGACGAAAAGGAGAGCAGTGTATTTCATCAGTTTATAAAGAATATTTGGTATGTAAAAACTAAAACGATGGAAAACAAAAAAGATACGCGATAAAAAGAAAGCACTGTCAAGGTTCGTTGAAGGCAAGAAATTCCTCACGTCATTAATTAATCCATGTATACCATGAGGAGTGTATGGAAAATAAAATCTGCATAAAGTAAACCATTCTCATGAAGCTTGAAAATCGTAAGAGATTCCAACCTCAAATATGGACCCTCAGATCTTTAAGCACACTTTCTCGAGGGACTTATCTCTCACTCAACAATGTTGCTAAAATTCAAGTTTGAACTATATAGAAGTATGAAAAGGCGAGCCATGCGAATTACCGGCACCATGGACTACGCTATGAATGACACTTCACCGACTCCATGGACTAGGCTAGGAATGTACGTAGACATAGTCAGGGGTCCTTAATTAGTATGACTAACAGGTAAGGTGCTATTGTAAAAAGCAGATGACCAAACGTAGAGAATACATAAACTACACATCAATGTTGTGTTCCCTACAATTCTGACATCTCATGAGATAGTGAATGTCACAGAAACTGATGGAGACTGGAGCACTGGACCAATGACGCAATGCCCATTTTATGTTTTGCGTTTATTAATATAGAAAATATCTAAATATTACAATGTTAGTCTACTTTAATGTAGAAATTTGTACATCAATGTACTGCATAAAGCATACTATATTTGAAGGAAAGACATGCAAAAACTCTCATGAAAAGCCAGTCATGAGTCTTGCAATGTAATGAAGCATCATTATATCATGACATCAAAAAGAGTTTATGTTCATAACATAAAACGAGATCACAACTGATGGATTATTGTAACTGCAAACAAATATATCACATCCTACATATCCATATAGACACAAGCTGTGTGCAAAGCTCTCTATGGATATATGGGGGTTGAAAACTTGTTGGAAGCATGTTGTGTGAAAAATCAGACACCAAAAATATAGAAATTTTATAATATATGTGATCATGGCAACAAGGCTCAAGGGACATGTGACTATTGTATCCCGAACAACGCATGCCAACACATAGTGTTGCTAAAGGAACCTCGAGCTCCATAAAATCACCCATGACACATTCATCATTACTACGCATATAGAAATCAAAACCGATAAATCTTATTAATTTTACCAAAATGCACCATGTTTCATAATCTTTTATAGTACAACTTAAATATATCAAATTGAAGATTTCATAATTTACATTCTTTCATAATAGAATATTAACACCCTTCTATTTCAAACAACAAACAAGTAGTTTTCCCTATATGATATTTTCATCCATATTTATTTAAGCTAACTTTATAAAAATGGAGATTTATATTGTTAGGTGAGTTTCCTGCATAAAAGGTTGAATTTTTAGATTATAAATCTCGGCAATATTTCTATAGATCACAAATTAATATCTGAAAAATGTTTCTATCATAACCTTTTAACAATATATACATAGTGGATTCCGATGATGTTACCAAATAAACTTTTATGACGATTTTAATAGTTTCAAATTTGTTATTAAAACATGTAGATATGCCCTTGGATTTGCATAGTAATTTTTTAGATATTTTAAGGTGTTCTTAAAATATGTCATTCATGTCGCCGTACTCATACCAAGCGAGAGTGGGTAGAATTACTAGATTTCATATTGCCAATATATAGCTAAAGAAGAGTTAAAAATATAAATATAAAAAATACTTTGTTTGTTTCAAAATAAGTGATGTCCTAGATAATTTGTAGTAGAGGTTCCCTATAGTTATTTATTTACATATATATTATTAAATATACAAAAATTAATGTATATAACATATTCATATACAAAATAGACAGTTTTAATCTTGGAGATTAAGTAAAAGAGAAGAACAAATATTTATATGTGCCAGCCATTCTATCTTTTTTCACTCGATTATGCATATCTCTTCAGCTATCCGACCATTGTTGGCTGTGATTATTAGGTGTACCACAACATATAGACAAATTGGATGCATATAGTGCACACTAATATAGGGTCACATAAGAATTTGGCACACTTTGGTAATGCAATATAAAAAAGACACAAATGGTCAACACTTTGTGTCTTCTTGGATAGCAGAATTTCCGTACACTCTCTAATAATATATGATTATAATCTATATCAGGCAAGAGTACCATATGGTGAGTTGATAAAAATGTTCCACTAACATTTATTATAAATTAGGATGATTTTGGTAATATTAGAGATCACAACACGCAAAATACAAATTTATTTTTAATTAATTCAAAAATCTAAATATGATGCCCTCGCATTTGTGAGGGCCACTATGCTAGTTTAGACAAAATTCCAAAAATATGTGCCTTTCTTTATTTGATAAGTCTATTCTAGATGTGAGTGTGCTTTCTAGAAAGAGTCCTAAAAGAGCTAGATTCATCCACATTGACGAGCTAAGTTCTCCAAACTGTGGCCCGTGGCATTCTTTCCTATCAGGTTCTTCGCTTTGTTCAGACTCGAATTGTCGTATTTGTTTTGCATTCCTGATTCAAAGAACATGCTTATGATGTGGAAATTACAATAGTAATTAAGACCCATAGACAAAAATTACATGAACATGACTTTCACACAAAATATATCAATTGAGATGAAAACTCACGTATGAACATTACAAACTACAGTAAAAATGACCTATTTCACGACGAACAGTTTAATGAGCCCTTCCACGACTTGCGCCGGCGAGATAGGAAGGACCGACTGGTGTTGGTTGCATCATGTGTCATGTATACATCAAGCACCGGCCCATCCACACAGAGCATCTACAGGAAATACAGTATATCTTACTTATTATAGCTACCATCGCACCATTGAACATGCTCTTGTGATAGTTCATGTACTATATCACAAGAGCATGTATAATAGTCGAGACATGTTGTGCTTGTAAGCATTTATCATATTCTTCAATCGTCGTGGGTTCATTGCATCCGCTCGCCTCGACGTCGGATAATGGAAAGATCTTTCTCTATGATGTCAACGAGCAAGCGAGAGTTTCCGAGTTATTGCTGGTGTTTAAAATTTTGTAACAATTTTTTTTTGCCTCAGATGAACGTAAATTAAATTTTGAATTCAAATTTTATATGAATTTAGTTTCTATCTAGGTGGAAACGTTATGGTGAGGGATATTTGGTACCCACCATAATTTCGTAAAAAATATTTGTAAGTTTGACCTAAGGTACTACAAAAGTTCATAATATGCACCAAACAACCAAACCCTCCACCACAAGAAGAGAGAATAAAATTCCATAAAGACATGCATAATTGGGTCTCATGATTTGAACAAAACATCTATTTGATGGCGCTAGGGACCACCGAGATTGCACAACCTTCATGAAAATCCATGTCAAACTGAGGCGACCTTGCCCCCACCGACCACCAAGTAGATCAGTCCGGCATGGAACAATTAGCAGAAGAGGTGGGCACACGAGGCCCGAAAATTCCCACAAGATTTATCTTGCCGGAAGTGTAGAAGTTCCAGCTCTCAATCTTTAGCCCAGATCAAATTATCTTGCAAGGATACTTCATGCGTACTACGGCTTCAGCTGATTATTCATTATATAGTGTCCGTTCTAGAATTTGGTCTTTCCGTTGTTTTTGTTTATTCGTAAAACAATTGGTGATGTATACACTTCTTAGAAAATTTATGTTGATGTTTTGTTATTGTGTAAAACCAATGCCAGATATTCCAAAATGAGCTGCAATAGGTTGAGATATACCATGTGTACTATTTTGGTAGTTAAGACTAAAATTTTCAACTGGCTACACTGGATTCAGCTATAGCGGTTTTGTGCTTGGAGGATCTCTAGGGGAATGCATGGTTACTGGATACAACCGGGCCGTTGATGCTTGCACATTATTTTTTCTACTGTGCTACTTGACTATCTATTAATAGGATTCAAAATGTTTAGATTGCTGAGTATTTTACTTATGTTTCGTTGATATTTATATCGAACCTCTCTGATCTTTGAGATGTAAACTTTTAAACTATGAGCAACGCAATAAAAGGCTGTGTGCATCTATTGATGCATATGCCTGGGTTATACTCCTCATTCGGAAAAAAAGCTAAAATTTTTCATTTTTTCAGTCTAAAGTTCAAAACTAAGTTACCATATATATATCGTAACTTATGGGCCTTCATCTCATAGGAAATGAATTCTGCAACCACCATAGTGTACACGAATAATGACCTGCTCCTTGTATATACCACTTAGCCTTCATCCGACTATGTTAACTCAACCGAACCACTTCAGTTCATCATGTTCATATCACTAGCCTTTATAAATCAAATAGGCGACATAACACATGTATATCGTGAGGAAGACGAGAGGAGAACCAAAAAAAAATTGGGAACACGAGGCTTCGGGAGCAGTTGTGCAACTTTGTCGGCTTGTTGCACAGGACAAAACTGAGTTGCTTCATTTCCATGAGAGCGACAATGTGCGGTGTGGGACACATAGAGTAGCTTCTGCCGGATGTCTTGTTCACCACGGACGGAGCCAGAAACAGTACACAGCAGGTGCAGACCACAGACGCGAGCGCACGAGCCGAAAATAGGCGGAGCAACAAGCAAAATGTGGAGCCATGATCTGTCTCTATGTAGGGTGCGAGTGATTGATCTGTCGGCCGTAGCTCGGCTGGCTTTGTGTATCTCATCGCTAGCTCGTTTCATTCGTAGGCCAACGAGCTTTATGTTGGCCATGGGTAAAGGTAGCAATATTTGGTATTCTAAAGAACCAATCAAGACGCGTGATATTATTTCCAAGATTATACGCAAAAAATATTCTATCCGTCAGGAAACAAGTGACTTGAATTTGTGTACATTCATATGTATCTATACACTGGAAACATACGAATCTAGACGAATACAAGTCACTTAGTTCCGGACGGATAGAGTAGTTGCATAGATTTTTTTTTAAATGGTTACATATAAAGTTTGCTTCTCTTCATAATAGATTATCACATTCCTGATATGTAATTTCCTGCTGGGTCATCATAATTAAGTAAGGTTTGCTTCGGTGTCTCCCCCTCCCCATACTTTGAAGGGGTAATATGGTATTTTTCTATTAATTAGAGATTATTAGTTAGTAATAAACCATACACGTATAGACACGATTTGCGATTGGTAAAGGTGATTATCAAAGTACATCCAAAATCATCACCTTGCTAGTCTAGTATATTGTATTATCTATACGTGCACGTCTTGCCGGAGTGGACACGACCACGGCTACTGGTACCTGCAGTTCAGCGACCTCGCACACTATGACAGCGACTGACATGGTTCGCAACGAGGATCTCTGCTTGCCCGCTTCATGCGTTGCCGTTTTTACGACGATCACTGAATCAGGTCGTGTGACGGCTCACCGCCATTGTGCTGGTTAACCCGTCAAAAGGACGATGAGTATTTTTCGGGCAGACGGTTTTAGTTGGCACACGGAAGTACTGGGTATGGGCTTTGCGGACCAACGTAATCTAATTTGGTTTAGCAACTAATAATCAGCAATTAGTGATAAAAAACCATCTTACCCCTTCAACGTTTTGGGAAGGGGAGACACCGAAGCAAAAGTGTGTAACCATAACCTGGCTTCCTTTTTTGTGGAAACGGGTGTGGAAATGAAATATAGACAACTAAAAGTACGATCATCAAGGTACGGTTACCAGCATAAGAGCATCAGCATGGACGATCATCTATGTGGCAATCCCTAGGTGCAGATGAATGCAGCGCAGAACACATTGTATTTGGAGAGCTCGCACTAGTAGAAAAACCCCCTTTGGTCCCGGTTCATAAGGATCATTGGTCTCGGATTTTGAACCGGGACCAATCACTCGGGACTAATGTTGGTCCCGGTTCTGGCACGAACCGGGACCAATGGGTCTCCACGTGGCCCGCTATCGCGTGCGCTCGCCGTAGGACCTTTGGTCCCAGTTCGTGGCATGAACCGGGACCAAAGGTCTTTTCTATTTTATTTTCAAAAACTAAATTTTTTTGAATCTATGAATATTTGGACTGGTTAATCTCTCAACCGAAGCCTCTCAATCACACTTAGTTTTTGGTCAAATTCTAATCTTTGGTTCAACTTCCCGATCGGACACCCATCCTAAAACTACTCTATCCATAGCACGCTTAACATCTTGGTTCCTTCCCATCCCCCTTCCTATGTACCACTTATAACCTTATGTCTATAGTATGCTATTAATAACATTAACCATGCATCATGTGAGTCACACATTCTTATAATTTGAGTTAGAAACATGATTTTAATGTACAAAAATGACTAAGTAATACTAATATTGAATAATATAGAAATAAAATATGTTTTATTATTATTTTTGCATTAATTCATTTAATATGGCATAATTCATATCTTTAAATCCATAAATAGAAATTCCACAAATAATATGTCCATCATTATCAGAAAAATGTGAGGAATCCAAATATATCATTTTTTTTATTTTTTTGAATTATTTAAAAAAAATCTGAATTTTGACTCTTTTGGAATTTCAAAATCTAAAAAAATTGCAAACGGCCTAAGGCAGTTGCCATCAGTATCGTAATTTTTTTCCGATCATTTTGATATATTATACGTTTTTTTCTGACACCGTATG
The DNA here is from genome assembly GCA_910589775.1 of Avena eriantha. Taxonomy (NCBI): domain Eukaryota; kingdom Viridiplantae; phylum Streptophyta; class Magnoliopsida; order Poales; family Poaceae; genus Avena; species Avena eriantha. The sequence goes on along the minus strand of OU342742.1, from coordinate 149,577,981 downwards.
CACAAATGGCGGCCATCTGAAGTTTTTATAATGTTTATTTGCAAAATAAGTCGAAATTCAAGTTTGTTAATTTTCATGACAAGTGTATCCCTAAATACAACTACAGTTGAAAAGATTTTATTTTTTGATTTTTTTACAATTTTCTGCGACATGTTTTTGAAACTGGAAGGCGATTCGGGGGTGGATATTCTTCTGCCGTGGCAGGATTTTGGTCCTTTTTCCTACCACGGCAGAGAAGGTGGCAGAGAATTTCTGAATTTTTTTATCCTGGTTTATTTTCCGAACCAAGACTAAAAAGGGACCCTTTGGTCCCGGTTCATGGCATAAACCGGGACCAATGCTCCGCTGACCATTGGTCCTGGTTCATGGCATGAACCAGGACCAATACCTCGAGATGAACCAGGACCAATGTCCTGGCGGCATGAACCGGGACCGATGTCTGGCATTGGTCCCGAATTGTGATTAGAACCGGGATCAATGGCTTTTGGGGCTGGATCAAAGACCCTTTTTTACTAGTGTCGGGTCCAGTAAGCAACTAGTAAAGTCGTAATACTGTCAAAAGATAACAAAGTGAGGCAACTTCACGAAAAAAAATTTAAAATATTAAGTTCTAGCACTACCAATAGACCTTCAATCAACAATCCACATGTTAGAAGTAGATCCAATGTCAAGCGCGTTGGGTTTTGGATAGTTTTGCACCGTTGCTCTAGTGGAAAATGGGCATTTTGTCCCGGTTTCTAAGGGGCTTTAGTCCCGGTTGCCCAACTGGGATGGGGCAATCGGGACTAAAGCCCCAACCCTTCAATCCCGGTTGGGTTGCAAACTGGGACAAAAGGTTTTCACGAGGCTGCGTCGAGCGTGCGGGACTAAAGGTCACCCCTTTAGTTCCGGTTGGTGATACGAACCGGGACTAAAGGGGTCGGCACCGGCCGCAGCCTGCCGCAACCCCTTTAGTCCCGGTTCGTGTCTCCAACCGAGACTAAAGGTCCCGTTTGACCCAGGACTAAAGGTTGTTCCGTTGGAACCGGGACTAATGTGAGCATTAATCCCGGGTCCAACCACAACCGGGACTAATGCTCCAACTGAGGTGGACGAAAGGCTCTTTTTCTACTAGTGTTGGGATCTTTCGAAATATGTTTTATTTTTTTAAGTGCAGATGTGACAGCTTAACACACTGAAAACTATTTTTGTAAGGATAAATTAAAATTTACTATCCAAATAGCTTGATCCTCCTCTCCAGAGAATAGCTGAAGTACATTGGATATTCGACAATCATTTTAAATAATTCTTCATGGTTTGTAACAGAAAATCAATCTTCGTTTCATAACAAGCTAATTAATGTAACCTAGAAGTGGGGAAAATTTGGAGAACACTAAGCACAAATATCTTCTTTAGACAACTCCATCCACAAATTCATCATGCAAACATTGCAATATATTTGAGAAGTGAATGTTCGTCATGTAAACATGTTCCTTAAGAGTTCACACAGAACCTAAGCTAAATATTCAACAAGTCAAAATTCCCATGGATTTACTTCAGGTAAGCAACAAACAGTTAAACAAAAATGGGAAATTGACTTCTAAAGTGGATTATTCAACTAGCAACATACTATTGTGACTTGAGACCATAAACATAGTTGACCATATCATGTAAAAATGATAATTAAAACCCTTTAGCAATTATAGAATGTTGGAATTGCACTTTCTTAACAAGTAGTTCCGATAGAAGGTCTTTATTACCAGCAAGGACCCATCAGAAGTAACTGGACCCTACATAGTCGCCAACTTAATTTTTTTTTGTTTATTTTTCAAAGAGTCTTGTGAAATTATGAGTCTAATATCAAATTTTTCCAATTATGTAAAGCACAACCATAAACGCCATAGTTAAATGCATACCAGCTAAATAATATTGTCGGTCTAGAATACAGATATCAGCTAAAATGTTTGACATACAAGAATTACCTAGTTTAGCTAGCTCTCCAAATTTGTTGATGGACTGGCAGTATAGGAAACGGTCGAGGCGCCGACGGCCGGCTGCCGTCGGCACATGTTGTGCCGACGGTGGCCTTCGGCGTAGCCCCCTCGGCGTAGCAGCTGGTCGGCATAGCGAAATTGCCGTCGACGTAGGAGAACCCCCTCGGCAGAATTTCTGCAGCGGGCCCCACCTTGTCAGGCAACGGCCGTCTGATAACGGCCCAGCCCTGAAGCTACGCCGACGGCCATGCCATCGGCACAGGTCCCACCCAGGACGTAGCCAGAGCCCGCCGCGTGTTTGTCTACGCCGACAGCCTGGCCGTCGGCACAGGCCTAGCCTAGGGAGCGACGATGCCCATCTGTGCCGACGGCCCCATCTGCTATGCCGAGCGACTGGCCGTCGGCACAGTCTGTGCCATATGGCACAAAATAGGCTGGTCGGCCTGGGTGGCAGCAGGCGGTCGGCATAGCTCTGGCATTATTATTATTTTTGATTATTTTTATTTTTAGATCCATTTTAGCACCAGCAAAATAATTTCAAAATTGACAAATAAAATATTGAAGCAATCAACATGACATTGCAATATCCATCATCATCCAAACAACAACACAATCATCCACAAAACATATTCGTTATCCAAACAATATCATCACAAGTGCATACACAAGATCAAGATCTAGCTCTAGCTCTAACCATGTCCATGATCATGGTATCGAACTCGGTGTATGTTTCGGTGTGTCAAGGAGCCCGAGGCTTCCCGTCCCGAGCTCAGGAGACGCACGTCGGGCCATCGGGGAAGTAAAACCACTAGCTGAACCACCGGGTGCCATGAGACGAAGTTGTGCGTCATCGTGTGGCAGACTAGGCGAGATCGGGGCATGACCAAAGGGTGCAGTCCCGGAGCATCCCGTGCCCTACATGTTTGAGAAAAACTTAGCAACTTGCGAGTCATATGAAAGCGGTAACAAGTGGTTTGGCAAAGAACTTACCGGGGTCCTTCTGGAGTATCTGGCAGCGAAATCTTCCATCGATATGCAGCGAGGCGGCATCCCAGGATCAGGTGGCTGATCACCTTCTACTAGAACCCGATGTCTAGTGGTAAAGTAGTGATTCATCGCCTACATGATAGTTATATGCCAGTCGTTGCAGAAACAAAGGCTCAAAGTATAGGAAGTGGGACTTGTCATCATTTGCAAAAGTAAAGGTTAAAACTTACAGCCGTCACTTTTCTAGAGTACGCATCGCACTCTGCCCTCAGCTCAAGCCATACATCATACTCCCTGTTATAATTTTCTTGGATGGGCTTGTAGGCATCCTGGAAATCATGCTACAATTTCAAAAATAAATAATCTCGTCAGCTTAGCTATTTAGGATCAAATTGCGGAAAGACGGTGAAAATGAGAAACACTTACATCGACGGTGGAGGTAGTAGGCCGAGGACGAGGCGCGATAGAGGGGTGATCGGGGTGAGGGTAGCCTTGACTTGTGTGAGGGTCATGGTAGGCTGGACCACAGCATCAAGAATGTTGAAACGGCCATGCGGCTTGCCGTGGCTCGCCATGATCAATGCAGTCTCATCGACCTCAACATGCATGGGCTCATCCACCTCCGGATGCAAACCCTTGAGCTTCTTGCAGTAGATGTTGAGCTTCTCCTTGGCGTTGTCGTAGTACTGGGCAAGCTGGGGTTGAGGCTGTTGTAGGCCGGGCTTCTTTGTCTTCATCTTCTCCCACACGACTAGGTTGGTAATAGGGCTATCAACCTCCCCCTCCGTCTCCACCTGCATCGCCAAAGAAATGTTAATTATGTGTGTCAACTAATAACATGATAGGAAATAAATGCATGTTGTTCCATGTATGTATATACCAAGTGCTTCTTGAAGAGACCATGGTTGCGGCTTCCCCGCTGTGTGTTCCCATACTGCCGCGGTTTTTCTTGTTCCGCTTGCTCACGACCTCGAAGTCAGGGTCTTCCCCGATCCACCGACTAGCCAACACCTCAAAAGCATCTTCTTTGTGTTCACACCACATTGGCATAACCTAAAACCACAACACTCATTTGAAGAACAGATAATGCAATGGGAACTTAGCATCTATTTTCCTTCTCATTGATAATCTACTTACCGTCATGAAATCAGCCACCATCATTTTTGGCTTCTGACCCTTGGCAATCTCATCCGTCCGTATCTTAAGGCCGTGCTCATCTTGGAAGTGATTGATCACTGTATTCTTGGTGTTGTACCATTGCTGCGTTGTCAACTTCCGACGAGATGCAAGCAAAGTCTTCTCCGCCGTCTCCTGATGCTCCGGTCTCACCTGATAGAAGACCTTCAATCATGCAACCCAAAAGTCATGAGTTACCACGATGGTGGGCAAAATAATTATGAAAGTCATGAATTAGCACGATGGTGAGCAAAAGTATGCCTTACCCAAAAGCCGCTAATCATAGCATCAGCAGCACTCGTGAAGCCCGCAAAATCGATGCACGCCTCATAGTCTGCCCAAAACCAAGCTACCTTCCTCTGGCCGTTGGGGACTGTAGTGTACAAGCCCAGCCAATACTTCCTAATCAAAGATCCAAGCAAGCTATTATGGTGGCGGACCCTGTTAGGATGTGTCAAATTGCTGGACAATAAATAAACATTAGTACATGCCAAATTATTATGACCAAAAGCATGAGTTAGCATGATGGTGAAAAAAAGAACGATGGTGATCAAATTAGTAAAGTCACTTACTATTTTCCATAGGGATCAATCGTAGGTCTCTCTTCCAGGCGAGGCTCCTTTGTAGGGACACGCACCTCCCCACGAGTCGACAACTTCTTCGGCGGCGCCTCACCCTCCGGCAGCACCTCACCCTTCGGCGGCGCCTCACCCTCCACCTCCTCATCCGACATCCCCTCCAACTCCTCATACGAATCTGACTGTGAAGCCACGGTCCCAGAAGCGAAGGGTAAGTCAGACAAACGAGCAACACGCCGCGGGGGAGACGAGTCCGGATCCTCTGAATCGAGTCTTGCACCTGCATTGAGAAAGAGTAAACAATTTTGCATTGAAGACTTAAAAAATATAGAAGTAATTCATAAACAATGGGGGAGATGAGTATGTACTCGAGGCTACACCTCCTCGTCGTCGTGCAGCACCTGGTCGTCCTCATGCTGCACCTCCTCGTATTGCACCTCCTTGTGCTCGTCCTCGTCCTCCTGTCGGGGGAAGTTCTCCCTATGAGGGAGGTGGGTCCTCGGCTCTCGGGTAGCGCAGGTTGGGACGATGTACCCTTCCCTTTGGGCAATCTTCTCTTGGTTCATCAACTTGAGAAGGGAGGCCGTTGATTCCTTGCTCCCCCGAGGCATTGGTCAATCACCTACATTGAGAAAGAGTAAACAATTAACTATAAATAAAGACGTAATGAAATTAAGAAGCATGTTGAGAAATAAATATTAAGCATAAAGACATAAAAGACCCTCACCTCTAGTCATCACTATCATAAAGAACAAGGAGGAACCCTAGAAACCTCAAGATCTGGCCGCTCAGATCTGAAGCACCGCAGCCCCTACCGGGCAAAAAGCAAACTACCGGCAAAACGCCAAGCAACCTAAAACCTACTGCTACTACTACCTAAAATTATCTAAACTACCTTAACTACCTAATATACTAACTGAACTACCTAAAATTATCATATATACTAAACTACCTAATATACTAACTTAACTACCTAATATACTAAACTACCATATATACTAAAACTATCATATATACTAACTTAACTACCTAAAACAGAGAACAAAAAAAGACTAGAGGATTTACCTACAGATAGAGCTCGAGCCCGACAGCGGCGACCAGAGAGAAGGCGACCGTGGGGCCAACCTTGGCGGCGCGGAGCTCACGGTAGAGGAGGTTCCCGGCGGCGGCCGCGCTAGAGAGGAGGGCGGCTCCCACGAGCAGAGGAGGGTCTGATGACCCACAAATATAGGGGGTGTATCGCAGTATTTTCGATAAGTAAGAGTGTCGAACCCAACGAGGAGCAGAAGGTGCTGGCTAGTGGTATGGATCAGGAATACTCTGCAAATACTTAGCAAACGGATTTTTAGGGGTTTTTGATAAAGCAAGTAAACAAAGTACGAGTAAATAAAAGACAGTAGAAATAAATGCAGCAAGTGGCCCAATCCTTTATGCAGCAAAGGACAAGCCGGTTGTATTACTTAAGATGACCAAACGTTCTCGAGGACACATGGGAAGACTGTCAAGTGCTTTCGCTTCATATAGCTGATTAATCTTCTTTAGCTTGCTAAGTGTTGTGTGGGTGAACCTGTGCTAATGTACCGCCCCATCCAAGACTAAATACATACTTGTGATTAAACCCCTTGCAAACATCCGTAAGTACAAGAAAGTAATTAAGGTAGAAACCTAACCATAGCTTTAAAATCTAAGACCCTTACGTCCCTTGTGCAATGGTTTCCTAACGGGGGTTCAGGTTTCTGTCACTCCGGCAACCCCTACGATTAGTAGCCAAATACACAATGCATTCCCCTAGGCCCATATAGGTGAAGTGTCATGTAGTCGACGTTCACATGACACCACTAGAAGAAGTACACCACAACTTAAATAACAATCTACTGAATCTTTCTCAACACAACTCCACTACTAACAACAAGACTTCTCCCATGTCCTCAAGAACAAAACGAACTACTCACAAGACATCATGTGGATCATGATCAGAGATGGAATAATGATGTATAACAATCTGAACATAAACAATAATTCAATGGTTCACTCAATAGCATCAACTACAAAGAGTAATCAACACCGGGAAAGTTTCCCCTATGAACTATGCAAGATTCAACGCAATTGTTACAACAATATGGAGATGGTGATGAGGGTGCTGATGGTGATGATTGCGGTGATGATGGTGATGATGATCCGGATGAAGTCCAACTTGATGATGGTGTTGATGGCGACGATCTTCCCTCTCTGGGAAGGAATTCCCCCGGCAGAAATCTGTCTGCTGGAGAGATCTTTCTCTCTCGGTGTTTTTCCGCCCCGCAGAGGCGGCGGAATCTTTCTGTGGTCCCTCCCCGAGTCTTAGGGTTTTGTGGGGATGATATACGCCAGAGGAGAGAGGCTGGAGTGGGCCAGGGCGGCCACACCACTCCCAGGCGCGGCCTAGGCCTGCACGCGCCATGGGATGGTGTGGGCCCCCTGTGGCCCACCTCCACTCCATCTTCTGGCATCCTGAGTCTTCTGGAAAAATAGAATTTTCCGTATATTTTCCTGGATTTTCTGATCTTCGCGAATTTTGCCTCCAAACAGCACCTTTTCCATTAGAATCCTAACTGCAGCGGTCCATGCTCCAAAAGTCATCAACCATGCAAAAATAGATGAAATAACATAAGTATCACCTCTCAATACGAAATATATCAATGAATAATAGTGAATTAAGACATATAATAGTGATGCAAAATGGACGCATCAACTCCCCCCAAGCTTAGACTTCGCTTGTCCCCAAGCGAAACTGAGCTCAATAAACATGGCCTCAGGTTTATGGAGTGAAGAGTCGATAAAAGAATACGGACAAGAAGCATCACATTCATCAAATACATAGATCATAATAAAATACAACTCACTATTATATAACTCAACTTGCAATGAGTAAAGGAAGCACAATAAGGATACATAAAGTGAATCATAATTGGTAATGGCAAACTTAGATCTTGGTCGAAGAATAGTTGATAATTTGCTGGAGTTCACAAATAACTGGTTTTCAAAGAAAGCTTTCAAAGTAGTAAACTTTCAAGATAAGAGCAATGTGCAAAACAAGGAACATAAGAAACATGAATGCATAAATCATCATATGAATGAGTGAAACACATCAACTCAAAATACTTGTTGAGATAGAAGGGAATAGGTTTACTGACTCAACTCCAAAGTAAAAGAAAGGCCCTTCGCAGAGAGAAGCAGGTATTGCAAGTCTCATAAAGAGCTCCCAAAAATTATGATACTTACTAGCTTTTAGCTCTCATTGCCCCTATCATAGGCATATTTTGGTGATTAAGGTTAAAGTGACACAACTAAGAGGATATGCTTGACAAGTTATAAATTGAAATCTCAAGCCCCTTAGTTATGAGTACCGATCCTCATGCTACTCAACTTCAGTCACGAGCAAGCTCTTGTCATTGTAAATACATGTGTATTATTAAGAACCGCCAACGGGGTACCCCTTGCACATGACACAGGATCTATCCTATAATCAAAATTACAAGGCAAGCAGACAGTGAGCATCTCAGCGATCTTTTTATTTGCTATTTGCATAGGTTTTTATTGAGGATTCTTCATAGAATGATCACTATAGTTATGCTGCAAGTTTCCACCATGATTAGGCATGGCTTAGGCTAGCGGCCCAGGCGTTTCTCTAACACACATATAAACTCCATGATCTTACAAGTTCCACTTTTATTTCACACCGTCGGGATCCATAAGCAAAAGAACATGATATCAACTAGGTACAAAGTACCAAATGAAGTGTTGAAAGCGGTCCCCATGATACATGGTTCGGCTAACTTCAACTCATAAAGCGCAAGCATATACGCAACAAAGAAGGACACAATGGTTCAAGTTTATTAAATGCAAGAAAGTAAAGTGTGTCATCAAGTTCGTGAGAGCTTTAATCACTAATTTTCACATAACAAGTTTAATTTGGGAGGTGGATAAAACAAGAATTTACTTGGAATAGCAATAATGCTACTAGGTAGGTATGTTGGACACAAATGGCATGGGTTTTGGTTTAAAGGAGATGGATGCACGAGAAGAATACCCTCTCAGTACAGGTTTTTGGCTAGCAAGGCTGGATAGCAAGTACAAGAGTTGAGGGAAGCAACCAAACATACAAATGATAAAGACAAACATGCAATCTTCCTTGGAAGCACAAAAGATCTTAACTAGAGAATACTAGACTTATGAGCAAATCAAGAAAGAAAGATGATGAAATAATTTTTCTCTAGAGTACTACTATCTTTTTCTTTTCAACTCTCAAAAAGGTGTTGCTACTGACCGAGCCAGGTTTGCCAAAACCAACTAAATTAACTCAATGATCCCACAGTGATACCAATACTAACAACAAGATCAATCATATAACCACAAATTGAAAACTAACATAAGCTATGCAAAAGAGTGAATGATAGAACTTCCCATTAATATTCCATAACGGAAACTCACACCAAGGGATACATATCTAACGAGAGAGGGGACACTTCCATAATGCAAACCATACTACATAATAACTCCTCTATTCATGATATGACTCTACTAAAAAGGTAAAAAGATAGAAGATAGTGATATGATACCGCGACACTCCCCCAAGCTTGGAACAAACCAAGGGGATGCCAAACCTGATGACGAATTACTCCTTCGGTGGTGGTGGTATCCTCTCATCTTCGTCCGTCTTCCAGGGTAAAGGCTTCCCATCAACAAAGGACATCGTGGTTTCCAACATCCTGAAACTTGCAGCAGCACTTATGCGTTTAAATCTAGTCTCATACTCATAGTTTTGATTTTGAACGTCATAAAACTGTGCTTGCAGTTCGTTGGTTGTTTGGCGGAGTGAAAGGACTTTGTCTTTGAGTTCAGTAGTCTCCTTTTGGTGCTCGGCGATGAGTTTGGAACAAATCTTGTGGATGATGTCCACTTCGCGCTCCGCCATCTTCCTGTAGCTAAAGACTTCTCGCTCCAGTGCTTCCATCCTATCCTCCAGACTTCCTTCACCTTTAGGGCCTTGAACCTCCTTAATCCGAACCTCCCCACCTTTGAGCAACAACTCCTTGGGATGAATCTTCAATTCTCTCATGTATGGGTTGATGATATCCTCTAAAGAATCTCCCTTGGATGATCCAGAGGAAGACATTGTGGCTCCAAATCTGGGATTCTACCTGGCAGAAACAGATCGAAACAAAAACACGACGAAAACACAATATACAGACCTCGGGGGATCTGGGGGGTTATATATTACGAAGTTTCATATCAAAAGGAAGGTACTGGGAGAAAACGAGTCGGAGGCGGAGTCCTGGGTGGCCTCACCACCTGGTGGCGCGGCCAGGGGTGGGCCCGCGCCATGGGGTGGTGTGAGCCACCCCGGCTCTGGTTCCATCCCTTTTTCGCTTCGTAGCTTTCCATATTGGCTAAAAACTGCAAAAATATAGTTGTATTGTATTTTCGCGGAACTTTTCTTACCAGAACTGTTACCTAGTTGGAAACAGACTCTGCAGGTCTCTGAATTTGGTCCTCAATGAATTTCTCTGGAGTTATAACTTGAAGGGAATCTACATCTTCATTGTAAGAATCTCCAGCAATATAGTGTTTGAGTCGCTGTCCATTCACTACTTGTGTAGTATTATATTTTAGAGAGGAAATTTTTATTGCTCCTGAACGGTATACTTCTTCAATGATAAAAGGTCCTTCCCATTTTGCTAGTAGCTTACCTGCAAAAAATCTGAGACGAGACCTATACAATAGAACTTTCTCACCAACATGAAACTCTCTCTTAAGTATCCGCTTGTCATGCCATCTTTTAACGTTTTCCTTAAAGAGCATGGCATTCTCATAGGCTTCACTCCTCCATTCATCTAAAGAACTTAAGTCAAATAATCTTTTCTCACCAGCGAGCTTACAATCTCTATTTAGTTCTTTCACCGCCCAGTAAGCTTTATGTTCTAATTCTAAGGGTAGGTGGCAAGCTTTCCCTTAAACCATTTTATAATGGGACATTCCCATAGGATTCTTGTAAGCAGTTCTATAAGCCCATAAAGCATCATTCAACTTCTTAGCCCAGTTTTTTCTAGACCTATTGACAGTCTTTTGCAAGATAGATTTAATTTCTCTATTTGATAACTCTACTTGCCCGCTAGTTTGGGGGTGATAAGCTAAAGCAATTCTATGATTAACATCATATTTAGTGAGGGTCTTCCTAAAACCGCCATGAATGAAATGAGAACCCCCATCAGTCATGAGATACCTAGGCACTCCAAACCTAGGAAAGATAATGTCCTTAAGCATTTTTAGAGAGGTTTCCCCGTTAGCACTTTTCGTAGGAATGGCTTCTACCCACTTAGTAACATAATCAACGGCGACAAGAATATGAGTGTAACCCTTCGAAGGAGGGAAAGGACCCATAAAGTCGAATCCCCAACAATCAAAAGGTTCAATAACTAGAGAGTAGTTCATAGGCATTTCATTGCGTCTAGAAATATTACCAACACGCTGACATTCATCACAAGATAAAACAAATGCATCTTTAAAAAGAGTAGGCCAGTAGAAACCTGATTGTAGTACATTTTGTGCAGTTCTATCCCCTGCATGATGTCCTCCATAGGCGCTACCATGACATTTACGCAATATCTCTTTTTGCTCATATTCTGGAACACATCTTCGCATAATACCATCAACTCCTTCTTTGTATAAGTGTGGGCCATCCCAAAAATAGTGCCTCAAATCATAAAAGAACTTTCTTCTTTGCGGAGCTGTAAAAGTTGGAGGCAAATACTTGGAGACAATAAAGTTAGCATAATCAGCATACCAAGGGATTCCTCGGGAGGTCACCCCTACTGCGGCTAACTTTTCATTTGGGAAACTATCATTAACATGCATAGGATCAAAAGAGATGTTTTCCAAGCAAGATAAATTATCAGCTACAGGATTTTCAGCACCTTTCCTATCTACTATGTGTAGATCAAACTCTTGTAAAAGCAGTACCCATCTAATAAGCCTAGGCTTAACGTCCTTTTTTGTCATAAGATATTTAATAGCAGCATGATCTGTATGAATGGTTACTTTTGAGTCCACAATATAAGGCCTAAACTTATCACAGGCAAAAACAATAGCTACAAATTCCTTTTCAGTAGTGGCATAATTCCTTTGAGCAGCGTCTAGAGTCTTACTAGCATAATGGATAACGTTTAACATTTTATAAATTCGTTTTCCAAGGACAGCCCCTACAGTAAAATCACTAGCATCACACATTATTTCAAAGGGTAAACTCCAATCGGGTGGTTGAACAATAGGGGTTGTAGTTAAAGCCTTCTTAAGAGTTTCAAAAGCTTCCCTACAATCATCATCAAAAACAAAAGGTACATCTTTTTGAAGAAGATTAGTGAGAGGTTTTGATATCCTAGAGAAGTCTTTAATAAACCTCCTATAGAAACCCGCATGACCAAGGATACTACGAATACCTTTGACGTCTCTTGGACATGGCATCTTCTCAATTGCCTCAACCTTAGCTCTATCGACCTCTATGCATCTTTCAGAAACTTTATGCCCAAGAACAATCCCTTCATTAACCATGACGTGGCATTTCTCCCAATTAAGAACAAGATTAGTTTCTTCACATCTCTGCAAAACTTTATCAAGGCTGTGCAGAAAATTATCAAAAGAAGTTCCATAGACAGAAAAGTCATCCATGAACACTTCTACAATCTCTTCACAAAAACCATGAAAGATAGCAGACATGCACCTTTGGAAAGTAGCAGGAGCATTACATAAACCAAAAGGCATACGTCTATAAGCATAAGTTCCATAAGGGCAAGTAAAAGTAGTTTTTTCTTGATCTTGTTGTTTAACAGCAATTTGAGAGAAACCAGAATAACCATCAAGAAAACAAAAATGGGTCTTTTTAGACAACCTTTCCAACATTTGATCAATAAAAGGAAGCGAGTAGTGGTCTTTCTTAGTAACTTTATTGAATTTCCTAAAATCGATGCACATCCTATAGCCTACCACTATTCTTTGAGGAATAAGCTCATCATTATCATCAGGGACAACGGTAATGCCTCCCTTTTTAGGAACACAATGAACAAGGCTAACCCATTCACTATCAGCAATAGGGTAAATAATACCAGCATCAAGGAGTTTCAATACCTCATTCCTTACCACTTCCTTCATCTTAGGATTTAAACGTCGTTGGTGCTCCACTACTTGCTTCGCATCTGGTTCTATGTTGATAGAATGCTGACATATAGTAGGTGAAATCCCTTTCAAATCATCCAGAGTATAACCCATAGCTCCTCGGTGTTTCCTCAAAACTTCCAATAATCTTTCTTCTTCCTCCCCTGAAAGTTTAGCGCTAATAATAACAGGATATATCTTTTTATCATCAATAAAAGCGTATTTAAGATCATTAGGGAGAGGTTTTAGATTGAAAACCGGATCCTTTTTAGGTTGCATCGTGGTACCCAAGTCTTCCAAAGGTAAGTCGTGCTTAAGCATCTTAGGTTGATCACGGAGGATCATGTCAATCTCATTCCTTTCTTCCATGAAGATTTCACGTTCATGATCTTCCATAAATTGCTGCAAAGCATTGTTAGGAGCAAGAGAAATAGAAGCAAGTTGTTCAACCCTAAAATCATTATTACTGGTTTCCTCTTCGCAAGGTTCTTTAGCAAATTTCGAAAAATTAAACTCATAGGATTCCCCATCAAACTTAGTCAAGATTTTCTCCCTCTTCTAATCAATAATAGCTCCACAAGTACTCAAGAAAGGTCTACCAAAAATGATAGGATAGGTTTTACTAGCAGCCGAACCAAATACTAGAAAATCAGCAGGGTACTTAATCTTACCACAAAGAACTTCCACGTCTCGTACAATACCAATTGGAGAGCTGGTCTCTCTATTAGCTAGGTGAATAACCACATCAATCTCTTCCAACTCGCAAGGACTGTTTTCATGCATAATTTCTCTATAAAGCTCATAAGGAATAGCACTAGAACTTGCACCAATATCACACAAACCATAATAGCAATGATCACCAATTCTAACAGAAAGCACAGGAACACTAGCCTTTTTAGTTCTATTGGGATGTGAAACAATATTAGAAGCATCCTCACAAAAGACTATGTGCCCATCTTCTACGCTTTTAGTGACAAGGTCTTTCACAATTGCTACCACAGGGTCAATGTTTATTTGTTCATCAGGTTTTACAGTTCTTTTTTCACTTTTGGTGATTACATTAGTTATCAAAGGATGGTCCTTTACCTTTTCGGGGAAGGGAATCTTCTCGATATAAGGTTCGGGTAAGATGGGATCAATAATGCAATACTCAGCACTTCCAATAGGAGCATAGTCAACAATATCTTTATAAGGTGCATGGTATTTGTTCCATCCCCTTTTTGGAATTTCGATATAGGAAGCAAAAGCTCTAAAGCAATTCGCAATAACTTGCAAGTCAAGACCATAAGTATTACTAATATTTTGAAAGTCATCAGTTCCCATAAAAGATTCAATGCATTCATTATCATAATTTATACCTGACTTTCTACCTTTGTCATTCTCCCAAGCTTCAGCATTGTCTTGAATACGATCAAGAAGGTCCCATTTAGCTTCTTCTTCCATGCGAGTGAATGATCTAGCACAAGAAGCATCCAATAAATCCTTGTCATGTAGAGGGAGCCTTGCATAAAAGTTGTTGATAATAATATTGTTGGGGAGCTCATGAATGGGACATTTGAGCATTACTAACTTCAATCTCTCCCAAGCTTGAGCTGTACTCTCTCCATCAAGAGGCCAAAAGTTGTATATTTGATTCCGATCTTTATGAATCTCACTAGGAGGATAAAACTTTGAATAAAAGAGAGGCACTATTTCGTCCCATTCCAGAGCTTGACCATTCTTCAGCAGCTTATACCATTCCTCAGCTCTTCCTTTCAGTGATAATGAGAATAACTTCTTCTTAACTTGATCTGTAGTAATACCTGCACACTTGAACAACCCGCATAATTCGTGTATAAAGAGTAAATGATCACCGGGATGGACAGCTCCATCCCCAACATAGTAGTTATCCATAACACGATCAATAATTCTTGTAGGTATTTTGAAAACATCTTTCTCAGCAGGTGGTGGCTTATCTACTACCTTAGCAGTGGTAGTAGCATTACCAAATAAGAAACACAGCAAATTATCCATAACAAAAATAAAGCAACTAGCAGAAGTAAACAATACTCACAGTAGAAGTTTCCTTTACCAGTTCCACTCTCCAATAGCGCTTCACTCCCCGGCAACGGTGCCAGAAAATAGTCTTGATGACCCACAAGTATAGGGGGTGTATCGCAGTATTTTCGATAAGTAAGAGTGTCGAACCCAACGAGGAGTAGAAGGTGCTGGCTAGTGGTATGGATCAGGAATTCTCTGCAAATACTTAGCAAACGGATTTTTAGGGGTTTTTGATAAAGCAAGTAAACAAAGTACGAGTAAATAAAAGACAGTAGAAATAAATACAGCAACTGGCCCAATCCTTTATGCAGCAAAGGACAAGCCGGTTGTATTACTTAAGATGACCAAACGTTCTCGAGGACACATGGGAAGACTGTCAAGTGCTTTCGCTTCATATAGCTGATTAATCTTCTTTAGCTTGCTAAGTGTTGTGTGGGTGAACCTGTGCTAATGTACCGCCCCATCCAAGACTAAATACATACTTGTGATTAAATCCCTTGCAAACATCCGTAAGTACAAGAAAGTAATTAAGGTAGAAACCTAACCATAGCTTTAAAATCTAAGACCCTTATGTCCCTTGTGCAATGGTTTCCTAACGGGGGTTCAGGTTTCTGTCAGTCCGGCAACCCCTACGATTAGTAGCCAAATACACAATGCATTCCCCTAGGCCCATATAGGTGAAGTGTCATGTAGTCGACGTTCACATGACACCACTAGAAGAAGTACACCACAACTTAAATAACAATCTACTGAATCTTTCTCAACACAACTCCACTACTAACAACAAGACTTCTCCCATGTCCTCAAGAACAAAACGAACTACTCACAAGACATCATGTGGATCATGATCAGAGATGGAATAATGATGTATAACAATCTGAACATAAACAATAATTCAATGGTTCACTCAATAGCATCAACTACAAAGAGTAATCAACACCGGGAAAGTTTCCCCTATGAACTATGCAAGATTCAACGCAATTGTTACAACAATATGGAGATGGTGATGAGGGTGCTGATGGTGATGATTGCGGTGATGATGGTGATGATGATCCGGATGAAGTCCAACTTGATGATGGTGTTGATGGCGACGATCTTCCCTCTCTGGGAAGGAATTCCCCCGGCAGAAATCTGTCTGCTGGAGAGATCTTTCTCTCTCGGTGTTTTTCCGCCCCGCAGAGGCGGCGGAATCTTTCTGTGGTCCCTCCCCGAGTCTTAGGGTTTTGTGGGGATGATATACGCCAGAGGAGAGAGGCTGGAGTGGGCCAGGGCGGCCACACCACTCCAGGCGCGGCCTAGGCCTGCACGCGCCATGGGATGGTGTGGGCCCCCTGTGGCCCACCTCCACTCCATCTTCTGGCATCCTGAGTCTTCTGGAAAAATAGAATTTTCCGTATATTTTCCTGGATTTTCTGATCTTCGCGAATTTTGCCTCCAAACAGCACATTTTCCATCAGAATCCTAACTGCAGCGGTCCATGCTCCAAAAGTCATCAACCATGCAAAAATAGATGAAATAACATAAGTATCACCTCTCAATACGAAATATATCAATGAATAATAGTGAATTAAGACATAGAATAGTGATGCAAAATGGACGTATCAGGGTCGGGCCTCGCGAGCAGAGGGGGGCGACGCCCGCGAGCAGAGCGCCGGCGGATGCGAGCCTATCGTCGATTCGTGCTTCGGGTGGGGGGCGCACGACGCTGCCGAGCAGAGGTTCCTGGGCGGAGGTGCAGAGGGAGGTCGGGGCTGCAGGAGAGGGAGCCCGCGAGGCGGCGGCGCGGACTGATGATGGTGGGCTCGCAGGGCGGCGATGGATGGCGAGGTCGACCGAGGAGGAGGTGAGGCAGGGCGGCCAGGGGAGCTCCGCGGGGCCAGGTCGGGCTCGCAGGTCACGGCCGCGAGGTGGCGGGGCGAGGTTGATAGGGATCGACGGGGCAGCCTCCTGGCGGCAGCGGTGGACGCTCGCGACGAGGGAGGTTGAGGAGCGGAGCGGGACTCGGGGTAGGTGGGAGCTGGGGCGGGATCGACAGGCGCGTGCGTGGTGGTCGGGCTGGGGCTTAGCGGGATCTGGGGATCGGGTTAACCGCGATGTGTGGCTAGGGACGCGCACACGTGTGTGTTGTGATGCACCTGGATGCTGTGTGTGTTGCGCTGTAGCGCGTGTGTGCGTGCCGCGTAGCTAGGGAAGTGGCGGCGGGTGGGGATAGATCGTTAGGGTTTGGACTATTTTATCAGGTTGCTATTTTATTTTAAAAGCCTTTCATAAATAATGTTTAGACAAAACAAAATATCTGGACGGCCGGGGTTGTACCTTTGAAATAGAGAGGGGGAGATCTAGAAAACAAATATAGGTTTCACATCTATCCAGAGAACACTCCGGAGAAAGAACAAATATAGTAGATTCTTGGACGTGTAGGGGTAATAGTCCCGCTGCGGGTATACCGGGGGGCTAGCATGTGATATAAGGTTCTAACCTTTGTTTTCCATGTAGATATGACCTAAACAAAGCTAAACCAACAAAAAGCGCGTTGTCTGAACCTCATACAAAGAAAGCTACAGGGGTAGACCCGCGGGCCCCACCGCCTAGGGTTTCGCTGGAAAAGGACGGCTGGAGCTCTGGAATCCCACTGGAACTTGCACGTGGACCTACTATATGTGTCCAAGTGTGGTGGAAGGTCCATGGATGCAATGTCTAGATCCCCGGTCTGACCTTCTTCACATGTGTGCGATAACACTTAGTAGATTCCTGGACGTGTAGGGGTAACAGTCCCGCTGCGGTTATACCGGGGGCTAGCAAGTGCTATAAGGTCCCAACCTTTGTTTTCCATGTAGATATGACACTACACCACTAACCACCCTATAGCCACGCATATCTTCCAACGGATTAGCCATGCGCTTCTAAGAAACAACTTCCCCACTTCCCGTGGAAGCGGAGAGATAAGGCACAATCTATCTTCCCTGAATATTGCCCCCGATCCCAGATTCCAAATCATCTCCTCTCCGCTCCTAACGTCCCCCCAGGCGATCCTCTTCACCCGCATCGCCTGCCCGCCCGCTGGCCGCTGCCACCCGCCTGGACAAGCCCATCGAAGCATCTCCACCTCGGCCTCATCTATTGATCTCTATCGCTGTCGCCGTCTCCTAGGTCAGCCCGTTGTGCTTGGTTCTCCGTACTAGCTTTATGGTAATTAGATGTTAATTTTGTGCAGCTGCAGCCTTTTGGCACTCCGTAACCGACCATCGATGGGCACTGCTATATGCAGAGTCACCGCTAGAGGTCCGGCGATCCTATTTGCCTTTAGAGATATTTCAATTTCTCTCTCCCTGATTCAATATATGACCAATTGATTGGCTTGATCCATTGTTCATTATTTTACGTTTTTTTGGTGGATCCCTGGCCCTGCTGCACCAGCATCCATTCCAGCCGGTCTACTATTGGCTCACGCTCCCAGGTCCCCTGCCTTGACTTCCTACTGCAAATCACCGCCCCCACCCAGCTTTCTATCCCTGTTCGTCTCCCTTAATCAAGTGACAAGGTCCTACAAGTCATCACTCCTTTTTACGTATTTTACTAGTATACATGAACTGTTCGCCCAAGCTGTACAACATGTCAGGTTCTTTAACTGTGTACTTGTGCTCCTGCGATATGCAAGTTGTGATTGAACTTCAACTTCTGTATGGTTTCATTAATTTGCAAGGTGTGTGGTTGATTATTATGTCTATCTTGGTTTGTTTGAATGATCCACAAATATTACTACTCATAATGCCTACGAGGTGCCTAGCTAACATTTGATTTTATTTTTGCAGGCCACGGTTGTTTCCTTTCGAATATATGCAATAGAAGAATTATCCTATGGACCAGTTTAAGGTTTTGGTTGTCCATTTCCGAACAAAATAATTTACTAGCTAAAAATGGTCATCTTGCTACTCAAAAAGGGAAACGAATCAGATCAAAATTTTGTTAACTTCCTGGATTCTATATCACGTAGTGGTGTTTGTCGGGTAATATTTACATTGAGCTATAGACATTGGTTCTGAAATCTCGGTTCGTTTCTTATGACAGCATGCTTGTGTTTATGCATTTTAAGACAAGAGGTAAATCTTCAGTATTTGTGCGCTGTAATCCTGCTACTATTGGAAATATAAGTCCATGGTTGTAAAGAAGGAGGGTTCATTAAGTAATCAGTGTCTGTGGCATGGCGTCTTTGGTCCTGGGTTGTGTGTAGATATATCTAAAGTACACCAGTCTACGCATGGGACATTTACTAGCATACAGGCCAAAGTGTGTAGATATATTTGAAATTAGTTACATGTGCATTTTTTAACTTTAGCTACTTCCGGATAATGAATTTTTTGTATTTTCTGAACATTTACTTCAAGAAGGATGCGCACAGAATCAGCTTAGCACAAAAATGCTTAGCCAATTACTACGCTACATTTATTCTATATCCTTTATTCTTTTAAATACTTTACTCTGTGAGATATGACACGTTTAGTAAAAGTAAGTCCTTAGGAAATTACTATGCTACATCTTGTATTCTATCTGATGTATTCATTTGATAGTTTACTCTTTGTGCACTAAGCTACTTCTTGTAAGTTAGATTGCACTCCTGAGTAAGCTCTCGTCAACGAGCGTGGCAGCCTCGAAAGTTTAATAGGATTTGGGAAGAAGACGACGTGCAAGAATCTACCGCAATAAAGATATAATGACTGAAGTAGTTCTCGGTTTCTTGTGGTTGCTCTAACCTTGCTATTTAGAAGATATAAGCATTAACTTCCTTTCGTGTTCAGGTAAGTGTTCATGCAGGAAGATTAATTATCCCGTGGCCTATGTTTTAGAATTTATTTTCAGATATACAGATCTTGTATTCATTGGATCATGTTCTTTCTAAAGCTACATAGTTGATTTAATATATGAGGATATTGTTTTCTCTCTCGACATTGAAAAAAGATCAATGCTAGCAATATATAAAGTACCAAATTGTTTGAGTTATCAAGAAATTATCTAGAAATTACTGTTCTACCAATTTAAAACCCATTCATGCAGGGTAACCGCCAACGCATATAAAGTATTGTTAGGATCTAACTATATATGTTGCTATCTTACAAGCGCTTATCCATGTCCTTTACCAACGCATGCATATGTGTTGTTGTAGACCCTTGCAACGCCACCAACGGCAACGCATACTAAATCTGTTGGTCTAGACGTTACCAACGCTTATATGGACATTTGGCAACATATCGATGGGTTGCTGAAGGGGGGTTCCTGTTGTAGTGTACAAAGCTAAACCAACAAAAAAGTGCGTTGTCTGAACCTCGTACAAAGAAAACTATAGGGGTAGACATGCGTGCGATAACACTTAGTAGATTCCTGGACGTGTAGGGGTAACAGTCCCGCTGCGGGTATACCGGGGGGCTAGCATGTGCTATAAGGTCCCAACCTTTGTTTTCCATGTAGATATGACCTAAACAAAACTAAACCAACAAAAAAGCGCTTTGTCTAAACCTCGTACAAATAAAGCTACAGGGGTAGACCCGCGTGCGATAACACTTAGTAGATTCCTGGACGTGTAGGGGTAACAGTCCCGCTGCGGGTATACCGAGGGGCTAGCATGTGCTATAAGGTCTCAACATTTGTTTTCCATATAGATATGATCTAAACACAGCTAAACTAACAAAAAAGTGCGTTGTCTGTACCTCATACAAAGAAAGCTACAGGGGTAGACCCGTGGGCCCCACCCCCTAGGGTTTCGCTGGAAAAGGACCGCCGAAGCTCTGAAATCCCACTGGAACTTGCACGTGGACCTAGTATATGTGTCCAAGTGTGGTGGAAGGTCCATGGATGCAATGTCTAGATCCCCGGTCTGACCTTCTTTACAGTTTGAGTTTGTTTCGGAGTGTTATCGCATGCGCGCGAACCGTCTTTCACCCCACTTGTTCAGGTATTTTAGGGAAACACACAAGTTTTCGTGGGATTCCTGCAATTACGTCGATGGAGACTGCTATTGGGACGGTACAAATGACTACAGTCGGAGTAATATATAAATTAGTATCAAATATATGGCTACAAGAGAATGAATGAAAAATAGGGAGCCTGTGCCGACGGCTTAGCTGTCGGCGTAGCGGCTCCCCGGCCAACCAACTCCATGTAGACAGCTTGAGGCCTACGTCGACGGCCTGGCCGTCGGCACAACCTGGCTATCTAACGCCGTTCTCATCGCCGTGTCCGAACTAGGGCTACGCCGAGGGTAGGGAGTACGCCGAGGGCCACCTTCGGCACAGCCGGATCTGCTACGCCGACAGCCCCTCTACGCCGAGGGCACCTTTGGCTACGCCGACAGGGGGAGCTCCGCGGACGGCCGGAGTGGGTAGATGCCCTGGGGAGGCCTCTACACCGATGGCCCCGACAAATGGCCGTCAGCGTCTCCGCTTTCTCCTGTAGTGTGGTGTCCATACCGGTTAAGTTGCATAGTTTGTTCGAGCAACTCGAAGCAAAAGGTGGACACTATTGCCTAACAACATCAACGATGATATTCCTCATTTTGCCAATAATAACCTTCTGTGTCACCACACCGATAGTCGCTCCACCTTCCTCATACAACATACTACTAAACTAAATGTGTACATCCGATAAACTTGACTAAATGTTATAGAAATTGAAATAATAACAACGAAGCTTCTAGAATTTTGTATACGTGCACAAATGTCACTCACTACAGGAATACGAAGCTTCGCTGAAGGCTGGGAGCTACGCCGACAGCCAAATGTCGGGGCCGTCGGCCTAGCCATCGTCTAGGCTAGCTCCCCTCCACGGCTATCGGTGTACACCTGCCCTCGGCGTATCCTATGCTACGCCGAGGGTTACCCTCGACATAGCCTACGCTGATGGCTGCCCTCGGCATAGCTATTTTTCCTTTTACCTCATTAAACTTTGCAAAATCATAACTAAATCATTCTACGGAAAAATACAAATAATATATCAAAATTTGCAGAAAAATAAGATATATCTATCTACACTCAAATATTACATATTTATAAAAAAAATATTAAGTGAAACATAAAACATTATATATAGTTTAAAACGGGCATAAAAAATTCAAAAACGATCGAAACAATGCGAAACCTTCGCGTGGTGTCATATTATGTGACATAGTTACAAGGAAAAATATCAAACTTGATATATTGATTATGTCTGAAAAACACCTTTACAAAATGACCTATCTCATTTGAGGTTTCTCGGCTTTCGGGTCAAATGACCAATGTTATGGCTAGAATCAAGGCATAGTTTATAATAATTTTCCCATACTGTGTATACATGTGCATCATGGGATGGCGAACAATGTTGCAGGAGGAAGTTTTCCTTTTCGTCGCACCAAAAAGCCATTTTTTATTTTCCGAGCACAAAAAACGGACGGTTTTATGAAGCAACCACCAAGTGGCTAATTCAAAATGCTACCACCATATTTTACAAAAATAATAGACGACCTTACATGGACAACGTCCCAATAGGGGGATCCGAAACCTTTCCGTCCATCCCTGGTGAAAAAGATAAATTCCTGCCGAATCGATAGGAAGTGGGTCAGATATGAACTGCAGGTACATGATCTGATGCTCATGTTTTTTACAAAAATCATTTTTAGGTTGCCAATATGCTATTTTATAAAAGATCCAATACAATTTTAGTGACGCTCGTCCCCGAGCTAAGAATCTTTATGCCCACCGTTCGACAAAGTTTGACGATAGTTTAAAACAGGCATAAAAAATTCAAAAATGATCGAAACAATGTGAAACCTTCGCGTGGTGTCATATTATATGACAAAGTTACAAGCAAAAAGATCAAACCTGGTATATTGATTATGTTTGAAAAAACCTTCACAAAATGACCTATCTCATTCGAGGTTTCTTGGCTTTCGGGTCAAATGACCAGTGTTATGGCTAGAATCAAGGCATATTTTGTGATAATATGCCCATATTATGCATACATGTGCGTCATGGGATGGCGAACAATGTTGCAGGAGGAAGTTTTCCTTTTCGTCGCACCAAAAAGTTATTTTTCATTTTCTGAGCACAAAAAACGGACGGTTTTATGAAGCAACCACCAAATGGCTAATTCAAAATGCTACCACCATATTTTACAAAAATAATAGACGACCTTATATGGACAATGTCCCAACAGGGGGATCCGAAACCTTTCCTTCCACCCCTGTTGAAAAAGATAAATTCCCGTCGAATCAGTAGGTAGTAGGTCAGATATGAACTGCCGGTACATGATCCGATGCTCATGTTTTTTCAGAAAAATCATTTTTAGGTTCACAATATGCTATTTTATCAAAGATCCAATGCAATTTTAGTGAGGCTCGGCCCCGAGCTAAAAATCTTTATGCCCACTGTTCGACAAAGTTTGACGATAGTTTAAAACAGGCATAAAAAATTCAAAACGACCGAAACAGTGCGAAACCTTCGCATGGTGTCATATTATGTGACATAGTTACAAGAAAAAATATCAAACCTAGTATATTTATTATGTCTGAAAAAACCTTCAAAAAATGACCTATCTCATTCGAGGTTTCTTGGCTTTCGGGTCAAATGACCAATGTTATGGCTAGAATCAAGAAATAGTTTGTGATAATGTGCTTATATTGTGCATACATGTGCGTCATGGGATGGCGAACAATGTTGTAGAAGGAAGTTTTCCTTTTTGTCGCACCAAAAATTCATTTTTCATTTTCTAAGCACAAAAAACAGACGGTTTTATGAAGCAACCATTAAATGGCTAATTCAAAATGCTACCACCATATTTTACAAAAATACTAGACGAACTTATATGGAAAATGTCCCAACAGGGGGATCCAAAATCTTTCCTTCCACCCCTAGTGAAAAAGACAAATTTCTGCCGAATCGGTAGGAAGTGGGTCAGATATGAACTGCATGTACATGATCCGATGCTCCTGTTTTTTACAAAAATCATTTTTAGGTAAACAATATGCTATTTTATCAAAGAACCAATACAAGTTTAGTGAGGCTCGGCCCTGAGCTAAGAATCTTTATGCCCGCCGTTCGACAAAGTTTGACGATAGTTTAAAATGGGCATAAAAATTCAAAAACGATCGAAACAATGCGAAACCTTCGCGTGGTGTCAAATGACCAATGTTATGGATAGAATCAAGACATAGTTTGTGATAATATGCCCATATTGTGCATACATGTGCATCATGAGATGGCGAACAATATTGTAGGAGGAAGTTTTCCTTTTCGTCGCACCAAAAAGCCATTTTTTATTTTCTGAGCACAAAAAACAGACGGTTTTGTGAAGCAACTACCAAATAGCTAATTCAAAATGCTACCACCACATTTTACAAAAATACTAGACCACCTTATATATACAATGTCTCAATAGGGGTATCCAAAACCTTCCCGTCCACCCCTGGTGAAAAAGATAAATTTATGCCGAATCGGTAGGAAGTGGGTCAGATATGAACTGCAGGTACATGATCCGATGCTCATGTTTTTTTTCAAAAATCATTTTTAGGTTCTCAATATGCTATTTTATCAAAGATCCAATGCAAGTTTTCCTTTTCGTCGTACCAACAAACCATTTTTCATTTTCCGAGCGCAAAAAAGGGGGATTTTCTGAAGCAACCACCAAATAGCTAATTTAAAAACGGAGGGTTTGTGATTAGTTGATATGGATATCATATTTGGATTCCTATCATTTTTCTGATCAATTTAGACATATTATTTGACGAATTCCGATTTACGCATTTAAAGATATTTATTATTCCATATTAAATAGAAAAATACAAAATAAATAAAATAATTATATTTTTATTTGAATTCAGTAATATTTTTACTTATTCATTATTGTTTACTTAAATAAATGTTTGTAATTTCAAAAAATACAAACATATGACATGATGATATAAGAGTTAATAGGATTGATATCATAGTATTGACAACAAGGTAAAAACTGCATCGTGGGAACAGATTCTGAAGGAACAAACAAGTTAAGCGTGCTGGGGGTGGAGTATTGCTAGGATGGGGTGACTGACTGGGAAGTTTGACCAAGACTGCAATTTGACATAAGATTAAGTGTAATTAGTGTTAAAATTGTTCCAAGTGGACGATTAATGAGTCAAACAATTCAAAAAATAAAAAAATTGAGAGAAAAATTGAAAAAAAATTATTTTGTTTTTTAAAATTATTTTTACAACCAGCCTTTAGGCTATGCCGACGGCCGCTATGCTGAGGACAGCCTCGGCATAGCCTACTCCGACGGCTTTTTTATACGCCGACGATCTTTATGCGCTACACCGAGGAAGACCTTTGCCGAGGAGCTACGCCGAGGGCAGCCCTCGAAGTAACATACGCCGACAGGGATCGGGGCTACGCTGAGGAATTTTAGCCCTCGGCGTACCGTTCAGTTCCTGTAGTGACTTTAAGAGCTCCCACATATAGATTCACCTTATAATAAATGGGCAAGTTCCTATATACTCCATGTGTTTACAATATAAGATTTTTTAGTAGGCTTATATTGTGGAATGAAGGAAGTAAATTTTAATTGATCGAACACCAGGGTTGGTAAAGTCTATGAAAAGAAAGCAGATGATGCACGAAAGTAAGTGAAAGCAGATTTTTTTTTGAGGTTAAAGGCAGTCGATCTGCCGTCCGATTAGATTAGAGGAAAAGATTGTTATGTACAGGAGGTTCACAAAACCAAATCCTAAACACAAGGCATAGAGGCCACCACCAGAACCAGATAGGTTCCCCTCAGCCCCACCACGCCTACCCAGCTACACCCCCATCCCCGGGGTCCTGGGTGTGCGCGCACGCCCTCTGCGCGATGTCCTCCCGGACCAGAACCGCCACGACATCAGGTAGGAGCGTCGTGCTGCGGAAAACTCGCCTGTTTCTCTCTTTCCATACCCCCCACATGGCGTAGATGAAAACGCCACTCGCCTCCCTTCTCTTAGCCTTTGGCAAGGCAGCAATAGTTTCCTCCCACCATAGATTAATGCTTCGACCTGCCGGAGGTGTAGCCACGCCGATTGTGCCATTCCATGCAAATATTTGCTCCCTCACGGCGGAAGAGAAGGAGTAGTCAAGAAGTAGGTGTTGGGTTGTCTCAGGGTGGATCATGCAAAGCTTGCATGTTGGGTTGTGCGGCCACCCTCTAATCGCTAAATTGTCCGCGGTGAGGATCTTCCCATGCAACACGAGCCAAGAAAAGAACCGGCACTTCGGCTCCACATCGGCCCTCCAAACCTTGTCAGCTTTGAAAGGTTCGCAAGAGCCAGTGAATTGGCACCGGTACGCCCACGTCGTCGAGTAAATCCCGGAAGAAGTCCATCTCCATGTGATCAGGTCCGGACCGTGCTCAAGGGTCACATCCTGCAATAGCCTCCAAATCTTGAGAAACTGGTTCAGATGCGCCGGAGATGAGATGTGCACCAGGGAACGCATCCAGTTCCCATTCGTTAGCTCTTTTTGCACCATCCTTCCCTTGCGTGTTGCGATTGAGAACAGGTTCGGAGCATGTAGCCTCAGGGCCCCGCTAGGGAGCCATCAGTCGTGCCAGAAAAGACATCGAGCCCCGTCACGGACAACGATGTCGATGGAGGTTCGGAACAACTCCGAGTCAGCAGTGTCACATGGAAGCGCAGATTCATGCCAAGGCCTGGAAGAATCCGTCCAGGCAAGCCAAAGCCACCTGAGCCTCATAGCCCTCCCAAACTTTTCAATGTCAAAAATTCCCAATCCCCCTAACTTCTTGGGGCGACAAACTGTTCTCCAGTTAACTAAAGGGTGCGGGCGAGATCCCGGAGTCGCATCCGGCTTCATCCATAGGAAGGCTCGCTCGATCCTCTCAATCTTCTGAATTATCCACTTTGGCAGCTTGAAGACCGCAAGATGGTACAAAACCATGGAGGAGAGCACGGAGTGACACAGAAGCACCCTTCCCGCACGAGTGAAGTGCTTTCCCAGCCATCCTGCAAGCCGTGCGCCAAGCTTGTCAAGGAGTGGCTGGAAGTGTATGGCCTTGAGGCGAGCGAATGCAGCGGCAGGCCGAGGTAAGTGCATGGGAAGGATCCTCTTTTCGCAGGGAAGATTGACAGCGCTACTGCGACTTGCTCCTCCGAGCAAGCGATCGGATAGGCCTCGCATTTTGCCAAGTTGGTGCGCAACCCACTAGCATCGCCAAAGGCCGCAAGAATGCGGCAAACCGCGGTCATGTCCTCGCTCGAAGGCCCCACAAAAATGCCCGCGTCGTCAGCGTAGAGGGAGACCGCGAAGCGGACTGGCCTGGCCCGAATAGGCCGGAGCACTCCCTCCTCCGAGGCCACACGGAAAAGGTGGTGCAAGGGGTCAATCGCGAGGATGAATAGCATCGGCGAGAGAGGGTCTCCCTGCCTAAGACCCCTAGCATGCGAGATGGAAGGCCCCGGCTTGCCGTTCAGAAGCACCTTTGAAGAGGACGTCGACAAAAGCAAACAAATCCACCGCCGCCATCTTGGCCCGAAGCCCAAAACCTCCAGTAAATACGGCCAGCTAACGGTGTCAAAAGCCTTCGAGATGTCCAGCTTCAGGAAGAATGCCGCAGACTTCTCTTTGTGCAACTCCTTAATCAGCCCTTGCACATGAAGGAAATTATCGTGAATGCATCTCTTCTTTATAAATGCAGATTGACTAGGGGACACAAGTGACTAGGGGACACAAGTGAAAGCAGATTCACCATAGAATGCTTCTCATCCAATAGTATACTCCAGTTAACAAAGACTATTACCTGGGCATGAATGAAAATATGTTTCTAAGGATCTACCACATTACAAAGGGGACGTGCCACGGGCATATGTAAAGAAGATTTATATATCAAGAAAATTGGTTAGAGAATAAATGATGCCACATAGAGTAAAGTATATATCTTATAGCTTATCAGATAGAATCATCTCCACACGTGAAAACAGGGTTGTGTAATCCTAGATTTAATTCCAACTACCAAGTAATATTAAGATATAAAAATTGTCAAATTGGTTGCCAGAGGGGAGTTACCTTTCTAAGAATTCTCTTTAGAAATAAGGGATTTAGGACTACCACCTACCTGTAAAGAGAACCCGCACTCGCCATCTTAAATTTCTCAAACTGGGTGACATAGGAGTTCTTTATGAAAACACATAGATCAATCACTAAGTTGAAATTGAAAATGAAAATATGCAAAGAGAGAGAAGTTATCATTGGAAACAACAAACAATCCAAAGTGGCTGTAAGCTACAGGTATGAAACAACAAACAATCCAACATTGTTATTTCCTGGTGCAATTACCTCCTGGTGATACTGCAGTTATCACTTGACGCAGGGATCACTACCACTGGAGTCCAGATCCATCATCCATCCATGAGTATAATTTCGATCGACTAATTCTACAAATTGGGATCAGATATCCGGGAGGAGGAGGTCGTTCATCTTGGAAGTGATCGGGCTAGTACTGAAGGAGGGAAGAGCTCTCGATGGAGAAGGGCCAGACTTGGAGGAGGCCGGACCTTGAGCTGGAGGGTTGTCTGTGTTAGTGTTAACCTTGACATATCTGCAGTTTGAGTTATCGCTTGTTTTCTCCAGTAGATAAATAAGTGCAGTTTTGTGTGTTGTTCTGCATAGCTGTGTGCACCAGAAGCGAGCTGCATTCTCGTTGCGTCCTAGTCTTAGTCGTCGCTTAATTTTTGCATCGACACGATCACTAGTGCACACCCCCCCCCCTCTAACACCGGTTTGGAGGGCCCTCTAACAGCGGTTGTAGAACCGCTGTTGAGGGTTCGGTGTTAGAGGCCCCCCCTTTAACACCGGTTCTTATACGAACCGGTGTTAAAGGGTGGCGCACGTGGGGCTGCCACAGGGCTCAGCCCCCCCCCTTTAACACTGGTTCGTAACACGAACCGGCGTTAAAGGTTCTGTGCCGCGGCAGGAAAAAAAGATAAATCTCTGCCGCGGCAGAGTTCTACCGCGGCAGGAAAACGGCCTAAATCTCTGCCACGGCAGAGTTCTGCCCCTGCCCCGTTCTGGGCGTATTTCTGTGGCGCGGCAGGGACGGAGAGGGGGGGAGGGGGAATCGATCGGGAGTGGTATACACATACATCGTCATCGGTACATACGAGTACATGAATAATTAAGCAACTATTATTATACACAACATCGTCATTGTGTGGTATTCTCCATAAACGTTGAAGCATCAAGTACAAGACAAACACGTTCAAGCATATATACAACGTTCATTTTGGTGGATATCTAAAGAGTTCTCCGCCAGGCGTGACGACCTCATCAAGTATGAACCCCGCCAATTCCTCTTGAATGGCTCGTATGCGGTCAAATGGTAGGAGTTGGTCCCGCATCCGTTCGATCTGAATATATATGAAGAATGGGGTCAATATATATATATATAAGAATAAAACTCAACACAATTGATGGTAATAAAATAATGTTGTGTACTTTGTTTACTTACTCTAAGTTGTTCTAGTGCGGCTTGGCCCGTCGCGCATATCGTGTTGCGAATGAACTCACAAACATAGTACCCACATAAGTTATTGCCGTGTCCCTGATGCGCGCACTTTACGAAAATAGAGAGTTCAATCAAAATAATAATCAATAAAGCATGATATAATGGAATTGGAAGTAGAATCAAAGAGATACGCAGACCTAGCTAGCTAGTATTACTTACATTTTGGTCTACAAATTTTAGTTCTTCTGACCATTCACCCACGGCCCTGCCAGTGAACCTTTTCCAAACCCTGTCCGGCAAAGAAAATGGATAAAGGAGTAATTAATTACTTGTTGTCACGAAAGTTGCCGATCTAGTGCGATAATATGATTGAAATTACCTCTGGAGCATCTCTCTAAAGTCTGCCCATAGCTCTTTTTCTTTTCGTAACGAGTCCATGACAAGGACTTTTCCTGAGTCAGGTTGAATGACTAGCAGAATAAAGTGGAACCTACGCACGCATAACTCATCATCAGTTACACTTAACATCGAGTAAGCCGAAACAAAATGTGTACAAGAGAGGGTAACAGTACTCACGAGAAGTTGTAAGGCAATAGAATTTCCCTTTTGGTTTGTTGTCTCAGTAAATACCTTAGCAATAAATCTTCTGTTTGCCCGGGTTTGGTTCTTACCACTTCTTCATGAACTCTATTTGGGTCAATGAACCCAATGTCAAAAGGTCCTCCTTTCATGCATTCCATAACCTTTTTCCTGCATAATAGTATATACATATATGGTGAGCATATATATATACATGCAATTAATGAAGTGAATGAGATGAGATAGAAAATACAGAAATAGTACTTACACACAGTAAAGGCTGACGGCAGCTTTGTCGAGTTCCTTCTGATTGAATAGAAAATGCAAGTCTTGAATGTTGAAGTCGATCTCGTCGTCTCCGCACAAGACAATCTCATCTCTTATATGCGACGTGATCCATTCTTCCTTTCTCGTTTTGCAGAAATCAAGGTACCACTTGTGCAATCTTCGCATCTTTGTTAGTAGATTCTTGAGCTCCTCTTTCTTGACGAGATTCTTCCCATACTTCCATGGCTTGGCTGTATGGGGTTGGCATCGCATTTGGGCAAGTTGTCTCCCATGATGTTCAAGTATGCAATGTAAGTCATCCCCATCTCATTGGCCTTTCTTTGTAGCTCTGCCTCGTAATCATTTACGGGAGGAGCGTCCCGTGTGTCGAACACTTGGAGTGGGGCGCATGATTGGTTTTCCTGCTCTCTGAGCATGGGAACTGTTTTCTGGGGTGCCGCACGACTGCTACTTTCAGTCTCCCTACGGCGCCTTGCATCCGCCTTCAAAATCTGGCGCTCGTAGTCCGGCTCAAGTGGGGTTTCAGGTTTCAAAAGATTTTTGTAAAACTTCTCCACCACCACCGGATCTATTTTCTCCTTTGGCTCGGCCCGTCCAGGTGCAAAGAATTTCTTGACCTCTTCTTCCGAGATCCTATTGGTCTCCTCGTCGCTGCGATTCCACGGTAAAACCAGCAATGGCTTGGCGGAAGGCTGTGGGACGTAGTTTTTTGAACTCTTTGGCGTACGGTTTCCTGCGGATTTCTTTGTGGCAGTGCTAGTGATGGTCTTCGTGGCAGTGCTCTTCCGCTTACGCTGAGGAGATGTCTGAAGCGCCGGAGATGGCTGACGGGCAAGAGATGGCTGGCGCGCCGGAGATGGCTTCCGCGCAGGAGATGGCTGAAGCGCCGAAGATGGCTGCCGCACAGGAGATGGCTGAAGCGGCTCAGACTGCTGACGCTGCGGAGACGGCGGGGGTGCCAATGGCCTCCAATTTTGAAGCACGATGTGTTCCTTCTTCCAAAGAATGGTTGTTTTCACTGCAAATTTGAGTTGAGTTTTCCCTTCACCTGTAGCATGGTCAAGCTGTGCTTCCTCATATTCCTTCACAACCTCATCCACCCCGACAATAGCATAGCCATCTGGAATCGGTCGGCAGTGGTAAGTTCCACCAGCTACAGGAGGTAAGGCATAGCCGACAGCCACCTTAATGGATAAGCCCATTAATCTCACATGCAGCTCAGCGTGTTCACTCTCCGTGATCTCATCCATGGGGTATCGAGGACCCGCCATTTCAAGCGTGGGCTGCACGTTCTCCGTGGAAGCCACGCTGCTTTTCCGCGCAGAGTCTGGGCCGCCGGCAGCTTCCATGCAGGCTCTTCGTGCCGCTGAGATGGGCCGGTAGCTTGATGGCTCTGTTGTGCATTCACTTGCGCCTGCAGCGCCACAAGTGCATGTTCTATCCGTGTCATCCGCTCTGTACGCTCTTTTTCTTTTCTGCCGCGCCATCTGTAAGAGTCGCTCCACTCGGCAAACCCATCCTTCCACGTCATACCCCCTGTGCCTCGTGCATGTCCAGGGTGTTCTTTTTTACCGATGGCGCGTGTGAGCTGGTCATTCTCTCTGTCGGGATGGAAGGTCCTGGCGGCTGTTTCCTCGTATGCCGTGATGAGTTCAGTGACGGGTTTGGCAAGGAGGGTTGGGAAGATACACAATCCTGTTTCTCGGTCCAACCTTGCCCCGATTCCGTAGAACCAAGTCTTTGCACGTAGGTCCCACCCATGTGTTTGGGGTGTGATCCCTCTGTCGCGCAGGGCCTTCTCAGCTTCCTCCCACTTAGGCCTCTGAGATATGTAGCCACCTGACCCTGTCCTCTGGTGATATTCCTTCTTCTGGGCATTTAGCGTATTGGTTTCTGACCTCTTTGTAGCTATAGCACCTTCCTTGTATGCCACAAATTCGCGCCAGTGAGGTCTTATCTTCGCATAATATGCGTCTTCGAAATCTGGAGTCTCGCGAGCTTTGACAAATTTGTTCAATTTTGTCTTACAGTTGCGGAAAGTGTCAGCCATCTTCTTTAGAGTCCACTCTTTGACCTTTTCCTTTATAAACGGTTTGTTTTCATCCTCCTCTAGCGGAAGGGTGAAATTTACCAACAGCGAATTCCAAAGCGTTTCTTTGGATCTTTCATCGACAAAGGTACCGTCGCCCTTCTTTGTCTTATTCCAATATTCAATTATGATTGGGATTTGGTCCCTAACAAGAACTCCAGCCTGACGTACAAATTTGTCTGCGGCCTTCTTGGGCTCCATCGGCCTGCCATCAACACGGACTGCTTCGATCGTGAACTTTGCACGATCTTTCAACCGATGGCTCGCGCCTCGCTTGCTCTTTTTCGTAGAAGAAGATGGTTGTTGGCTGGTCGATCCAGAGGGCTAAAAGAAGAAAGAAGCGTTAATTAATACATGTAGAAGAAAATTGTTGGTGGAAGTCAGCAGAGGCTTAATCAATGCATATACCTCGCCGGACTTTGTAATCACTAAATTACGTTCACCGGAGTCTTCATCTTCTCCATGACTACTTGAGCTGTCATCATGTCCCTCCAAGTTCAGATATTGTGAGGTGTCCTCATCGATAATGTTCTCCATTATTTCTTCTTCTTCAAGGTTACTACTAAGTGGATCCATAGTTTCTAAAACAATAATATTATCTAGAGTAAGAGAGTAAACATTCAAGTGGACTTGGATTCATACACAAATATACATATTATTCATACAAAAATACACAAATAAATACACAAATGAAATTAAAACCCTAAGGATGCTTGATCATTTTAAACGAGTTCCGAGGGGTCCAAACCCTAATTCGGAGAAATCCCGGATGCATATGAGAGGGGCTAGCTACAGTGGCTGACCGGAGGATGCTCCAGAAAGCGGCGGCTGGCGGCGCTGGAGAGCGACCTAGGGCGTGCGAGGTAGCGGGTTCGCCTCAGCATGATGCGGCCTACCTAAAACGGGCGGCGCCACTACCTAAGGGTCACCGGAGCGACTTTAACGACGACGGCCAGCGGCGGCGCTTATAGAGCAGCGAGGTGACGACCCTAAACTAATACTAACTATAAAATACACTAAATAACCCTAAACTAAATACACTAAACTACACTAAATAAATAACCCTAAACTAAATAACCCTAAACTAATAACCCTAAACTAAATAAACCCTAAACTAATAACCCTAAACTAAATAAACCCTAAACTAATACTAACACTAAACTACTAATAATACACACTAATAAAATACTAATAACTAATTATATACATATATGCAACAATATATACAACATATATGCAACAATATATATATGCAATTACACACAAATAAAATTATTCATACACAACAATATATATACATATATGCAACATTTATCCAATATACACACAAATAACATTTATCACCAATATCCAATATCTCCAAAACACAAACAGAGAGCTCTCACCGCCGGTGGCGGCAACTCTCGCGAACGGGGTCAGCGGCAGCGGTCGTGGACGCGGGGTTGGCGGCGGCGGCTCCGAGTTGGCGGAGGCTTTGGTGTTGGCGCGCGGCGGATCCGAGCGGCGGCGACGGGGGTGGCGGCCGACGCGGGCACGCGCTGTGGCGGTCGGTGCTGGCGCGGCGGGGGGCGTCGACTGCGATGGCGACGGCTCACGCGCGGGGAGGGGGCGACGGCGCTCCCGCGGGATGGCGACGGCGAGGGCAGCGACGGCGAGGGCTGGACGGCGATGGCTGGACGGCGCAGGCTCTCCTCTGCTTTTCTCTGCGCGCGCGCTTTCGATCTAGCTGGGGGAAGAAGGAAGGGGAAGGCGCGCGTTATAACCCCCCCCCCTTTAACACCGGTTCGTGGCTAGAACCGGTGTTAAAGGGGGGGAATTCGTTTGGCGCCCGCACCCCCCCCCTTTAACACCGGTTCTAGCCACGAACCGGTGTTAAAGGGGTGTTGTGCGTGCGCGAAACGAAATAAATGCCCCCCCTTTAACACCGGTTCGTGGCTGGAACCGGTGTTAAAGGGGGGGCATTTATTTCATGCATTAAAGGGGTGGGGGCATTTATAATTCAAAAAATAGGATATGAATTTAGAAAATTCATATCTTATTCATTTCAACTCAGAAAAATATGAATAATATATCATAATTTTCATAAAAATAATATCTATCCATTCATGTAAAAACATTTTATATTTACTTTAGATGAAAATTTTCAAAATGATTAAAACACTTACATATAAATTTTGATTATTCAATTCAAACAAAAATAAATTGTCAAATCCTAAAACTTTGAACATAAGAAATATTAAGCATCTCAAAAGGAATCTAACCCTATTTTATTAGAGAAAATCATATTTTATTTTGTATTAACATTTTTGAATCGATTGGATATTTAAATGCCACATCTTTTGTATACACTTGAAACTGACAAAGCCTCGCTCAACTTGCATTGGATTTTTGATAAAATAGCATATTGTGAACATAAAAATGATTTTTGTAAAAAATCATGAGCATCGTATCATGTACCTGTAGTTCATATCTGACCCACTTCCTACCGATTCGGCAGGAATTTGTCTTTTTCACCAGAGGTGGACGGAAAGGTTTCAGATTCCCCTATTGGTACATTGTCCATATAAGGTGGTCTAGTATTTTTGTAAAATGTGGTGGTGGTTTTTTGAATTAGCCATTTGGTGGTTGCTTCACAAAACCGTCCGTTTTTTATGCTCGGAAAATGGAAAATGCCTTTTTGGTACGATAAAAAGGAAAACTTCCTCTTGCAACATTGCCATGCCATGATGCACATGTATGCACAATATGGCCATATTATCACAAACTATGCCTTGATTCTAGCCATAACATTGGTCATTTGACCCGAAAGCCAAGAAACCTCGAATGAGATAGGTCATTTTGTGAAGGAGATAGAACTGGAATTAAAATACAGAATGCAACTAATAGTAAGTTACATAAAGCACGACTGAAAATTAAGATACATAAAAGAACTAAAAAAATTAAGATACATGGCCAGATTAAGTAACAATCGGCCGAACTTGTTTCGGAATGTTGGAGTGATTCAGTCATGCTCCTGCCTACACCTGTAATACTCGCCACTGTATTCGTCGTACTCGCCGCCGCCGTCAACACTGTCGTCGTCGGGGTCGCCGTAATTGAACCCTGAAGGCTGAGTACGCGTGGGCTGGACTTGAGGGTAGCGCAGACGGGGGTTAGAGTCGGCGGCAGTGTCATAGGCCATGACGCTCTGGAGAGTCCAACCGCACCACCATAGCCGACGGCCGGCCTCGTTGAAGTTCGGAGGAGGTGGGCCATCCTCCTCGTGCCTGGCGAGCGCCCTCTCACGCTGATCCACGAAGAAGGCTTCCCAAGTAGGGAAATAGTCGGGATGCCATCTGGGATTCCTCCGCTGCTCCGGCGTGAGCTCGAAGTAGTAGTGGTTCGTGATGGCCATCTGGCGCGCCACACCTAGAGGGACAGGAGGAACTGACACGCCTCCGGCGCTCAGCATCCAGCAGACGGGGACACAGTAGCCCGGCAGGCAGGGGTAGTTCGAGGCGCAAAGCGCCTCTGCCTCCCTGGGGGTTAGTGCTATGGTGGAAGCCATGGGAAAGAGTGATGAGGTTGCAGATATGAGTCTAGAGATGTGCAATGACAGTGGAGGCCAACCCTACATATATATATAGTGAAGAACTGGCGGGAAGAACTGGAGGGAAGAACTGGCGGGAAGAACTGGCGGGAAAAAATGGCGGGAAGAAAAATGGCGGGAAAAATGGCGGGAAGAAAAATGGCGAGAAAAAATGGCGGAAAGAAAAATGGAGGGAAGAAATAGAAGGAAGAAAAATGGCTCATTTAATACATATATTGTTAACAGAAGAAATATGACATTGATTTCCATGTTGAGATACATATGTGTGCCAAAAATGGCTCAATTAATACATATAGTCAATCTTATGATCGCGTCGGCCATAACCATGGAGTATCAACACCGTTTAACAGGATGGTTGGGTCAGTCTTCACTCTGAAGGGCGGAATTTCATCAAACTTATTATAATCTTCTGACATGTCTGTCTTGTCCTCCACTCCCACGATGTTTCTTTTCCCTGAAAGAACTATGTGACGCTTTGGCTCATCGTGTGATGTATCTGTTTGCTTATTTTTTCTTTTTTTCGGTTTGGTAGACATGTCCTTCACATAGAAAACCTGAGCCACTTCATTGGCTAAGACGAATGGTTCGTCTAAGTTCTTGTCTACCTTCATAAGATTGTTGAGATCCACCGTTGTCATTCCGTACTTCTTGTCTACCTCAACCCCCCCTCCTGTTAGCTTGACCCATTTGCATCGAAACAAGGGGACCTTAAAATTAGGTCCATAGTCAAGTTCCCATATCTCCTCTATGAACCCATAATACGTGGTCTTTTGCCCATTGTCTTCTGCTGCATCGAAGCGGACACCACTATTTTGGTTGGTGCTCTTTTTATCTTGGCCTATCGTGTAAAATGTATTCCCATTTATCTCGTACCCTTGGAAAGTACATACAGTCGAAGATGGTGTCCTGGCCAACAAGTACAGCTGATCCCCAACAGTGGTGTTATTCATGAGAAGTCTTTGCAGCCAGCCGCCAAAACTCGCCATGTGTTCACTTATAATCCATTCATCAGACTGCCCTAGGTGTTTGAGGCATATTAAATTCTTATGTTCATTGATATACGGGGCAACCAAGATAGATCTTTGTAAAACCGTGTAGTGTGCTTGACTGAGCGAATGCCCGTCCCTACATATCATTGCTTTACATCCTAGGGTGCCTTTTCCACGCAGTCTCCCCTCATGTCGTGATTCTGGAACACCAATCGCCTTAAGGTTAGGAATAAAATCAACACAGAACTCAATGACCTCCTCTGTTACATAGCCCTTGGAGATGCTTCCTTCTGGCCTAGCATGGTTATGAACATATTTCTTTAAGACTCCCATGTACCTCTCAAAGGGGAACATATTGTGTAGAAATACAGGACCGAGAATGGCAATCTCTTCTACTAGGTGAACCAGGAGATGCGTCATAATATTGAAGAAGGATGGTGGGAACACCAACTCAAAGCTGACAAGACATTGGGCCACATCTGTCTGTAACCCTGGTAGGCTTTCTGGATCGATTACCTTCTGAGATATTGCATTGAGGAATGCACATAGCTTCACAATGGGTACTCGAACATTTTCAGGTAGAAGCCCCCTCAATGCAATCGGAAGCAATTGTGTCATAATCACGTGGCAGTCATGAGACTTCAGTTTTTGGAATTATTTCTCTGCCATATTTATTATTCCCTTTATATTCGACGAGAAGCCAAACAGGACCTTGATACTGCTCAGGCATTCAAAAAAGATTTCCTTCTCTGCTTTGGTAAGAGCGTAGCTGGCAGGAGTTAAGTGGCATCGTTTACCCTTCTCGTTCTCAGGATGCATAGGCTCTTCAGGGTCTTTCAGACGTTGCTGGTCCTGCTGTGCTTCCGGTGTATCTTTTGTCTTCCCATACACTCCTAGGAAGCCTAGCAGGTTCACGCAAACATTCTTCGTCACGTGCATCACGTCGATTGAAGAGTGGACCTCTAAGACTTTCCAATAGGGTAGGTCCCAAAATATAGATTGCTTCTTCCACATGGGCGCGTGTCCGGCATCGTCATTCGGAACAGATAGACTGCCAGGACCTTTTCTAAAGATTACTTCTAGGTCCTTGACCATACCAAATACCTTCTCACCGGTACGGAGGACAGGCTTCCTCCGAGGTTCTGCCAGACGTTTGAAATGCTTGCCTTTCTTTCTTACGGGATGCAGGTTCGGAAGAAATCGACGATACCCTAGGTACACAACCTTGTTACATTTATCCAAATATACACTTTCAGTCTCATCTAAACAGTGTGTGCATGCATTGTATCCCTTGTTTGTCTGCCCTGAAATGTTACTAAGAGCAGGCCAATCATTGATGGTTACGAAAAGCAATGCTCGTAGGTCAAATGGGTCCCCTTTGTGCTCATCCCACATACGTACACCTGGTTTGGCCCACAGCTGTAAAAGTTCTTCAACTAATGGCCTTAGGTACACATCAATGTCGTTGCCGGGTTGCCTCGGGCCTTGGATGAGCACTAGCATCATAATGAACTTCCTCTTCATACACAACCAAGGAGGAAGGTTATAGATACATAGAGTCACAGGCCAAGTGATGTGACTGCAGCTCTGCTCACCAAAAGGATTCATGACATATGTACTTAGACCAAACCTTAAGTTCCTTGCGTCACGTGCAAAGTCCGGGTACTCTCGCTCGACTTTTCTCCACTGTGACCCATCAGCGGGGTGTCTCAACATCGCGTCTTTCTTACGGTCTTCCATGTGCCATCGCAACAACTTGGCATGCTCTTTATTTCTGAAGAGACGTTTTAACCGTGGTATCCTTGGCAGGAACCTTCTTCCTAGGGGCCTCGCCCTCAACATCACCAGGATCGTCTCGTCTGATCTTATACCGCAGTGCAGTGCATACTGGGCATGCATCCAAATTCTCGTACTTCTCACCGCGGTAGAGGATGCAGTCATTAATGCAGGCATGTATCTTCTGCACGTCTAATCCTAGAGGGCAGACAACCTTCTTTGCTTGGTATGTACTATCGGGCAACTCATTATTTCTTGGAAGAAGATTCTTCATTTTTACCAACAACTTTGAAAATGCGCTGTCAGTCACACCGTTCTCTGCCTTCCATTGCAGCAAATCCAGTGTGGTACCTAGCTTTTTGTGGCCATCTTCGCAAGTTGGGTACAACAATGTTTTGTGATCCTTTAACATCTGCTCCAGCTTCTCCTTCTCCTTTTCAGTTTCACATTCTTCCTTTGCATCAGTAATGGCCCGACCAAGATCGTCATCAGCGGGCCCATCTTCTGCCTCTTGATCTTCATTATCTACCGCCGTTGCAGTATCATCATATTCAGGATACATATTATGATAGTTGTCATCATCCTCTTCTTCTTCGTTGTCTTCCATCACAACCCCTTTTTCTCCGTGCTTGGTCCAACAATTATAGCTGGGCATGAAACCGGATCGAAGCAGGTGGGCGTGAATGGTTCTGGTATTTGAGTAGTCTTTCTTGTTCTGACAGTGAACACACGGACAACACATAAAACCATTGTGACCACGGTTTGCATTAGCCACAACGATGAAATTTTGGAGGCCCGTAATGTACTCGGAAGTGCGGCGGTCACCGTACATCCATTGCCGGTTCATCTGCATTAATGTATAGTATATATCAAAAAATAATAGGGAGATGACCATTTATATATATAGTACATCAATGACACATGAAAGGATAGTTGCCGACCTCGACCGAGAAGGAAAGAGCAACGAGAAAACTTATTTTGAGCTCTCAGGCATTTCACCGAACACCTCTTGTGCATACGAAAAAAACACAAACTAGCACACTTC
The DNA here is from genome assembly GCA_910589775.1 of Avena eriantha. Lineage (NCBI taxonomy): Eukaryota > Viridiplantae > Streptophyta > Magnoliopsida > Poales > Poaceae > Avena > Avena eriantha. Next base: position 149,538,195 of record OU342742.1, on the reverse strand, counting down.
ACACCCTCTTGCTAGGCTCCAAAATGAGATAGTGAAAAAATGGAAGAGTGGGGTGTGGGCTGCGGTGTCTTATATACCCCCCCCCCCCCTTTAACACCGGTTCAAGCCACGAACCAGTGTTAAAGGGGGGGCTGCGCGGGCCACTGGTGCAGGGGCCTTTAACACCGGTTCGTGCCACGAGCCGGTGTTAAAGGGGGGCTCCTTTTTGCTGCACGGGCCACGCTGGTACAGGCCCCCCCTTTAACACCGGTTCGTAGAAGAACCGGTGTTAAAGCCCATTTCCAGGCTCAACCAAAGGCCTCGTTTCCACTAGTGGATCCAAGCTTGTGGGATGGCACACGCATATTCTGGATCATGGCGTTGTTTCCGTTTAGTTAGTTGCCTGATGGAATGAAAGGGAAAAAGAAAAGATGCATTGGGTATGTGTCGCAAAAACTATCTCTATTCTTTCTCTGTTCCTAGGGAGACGAGGCAATCCACCAAAATACACATGGATCGTGTTGTATTCTAGGCCTAAAATCTATCATCGGTATCAGAGCCTTAGGGTTCTTGGTGGCGATCACCGGCGGTGGAGTTGTTGGTGACTCAAAGGCGGGGGTGAGCGGCGATGGGTGACACCACTCCCTAGAAGGACGGTGGATCCAGTGGCGGCAAGTACATGCCGCCCAAAGAGGCTGTGAACCAACGTTGGCGCAGAGAGTGCCGTATTGGTGTGGACCGTGTCAAGAGGAGGAGTCCCTATTCACTACCCGCAGCTCACCGACACAAATTACCGCGTGTGCACTATGAAGATGAGGATCACGATGCACTCTATCGGCTGCTGGGAAGTGGTCAACGGCGAGGGCGAGTACGATCAAGGAAAGGACGAGGACGCATCCACCGCTCTCTTCTAGTCCCTGTCAGACTCCATGGTAATGGAAATCGCTGATTTTGAGACTGCGGCGGTGTCCTAGGAAGCAATCGAGTGGATGTGAGTCGGGAGGACCGCCTCAAGAAGACGCGGGAGAGACCGTCGCGGTGTTCGGGCAGAGGCTCACCACCCTCGTCACACAGATCCTCTCCCTAGGTGTGAAGATCGACGAATCATCCGTCATCAAGTACTTGTTCAATGTTGTGCGTGATAGCTTTGCGGGCGTGGTCAACACCATCGAGCAATGGCGTGATATCTCCACCATGTCTGTGTTAGATTCCATGGGGAGTCTGGCGGCGTTCGATAACGACCAGCGAGGCCGACGTTGCAGCGGTGGCGGCAAGGACGAGCAACTGATGCACGTTACGAGGGAACTAGAGAAGCTGATAAAGGGCAGATGAGCGACGACGGTGCCTGGAGCTCAAGCGGCTCTACTGGGAAGAAAGGCGGTGACCACGGCAAGTCTGGGAAGGACCATGGCAAGCAGAAGAAAAAAGGAAAGTTCGACATCACCAAGGTGAGGTGCTACAACCGTAATGAGAATGGGCATTTCCAATCAGATTGTCCCAAGCCTAGGAGAGAACAGGCAAATCTTGCCGACAAGTAGGAGAGAACGGGCAAATCTCGAAAAATTGCCTATAATAAGGTTTTTGGATTGTTGGATAATTACGCACAATTTCCGTGATTAATTCCAGAATATTAAACATGACAATACTAGCTACTCGCACATGTAACTCGAACATACTAGATGTACTAAACAACAAGATGAACGGAAACAGGCAGCAGCTAAACATGTACTCGCAGAACATGATTAATAACCAGACAGCAGCAAGTCGCACGTACCGTTGGATTGCAGTAATCGCAGCAGTAGCCTTGGGGAAGATTGGTCGAAGCAGACGGCGGCAAAGACGACGATAGGCAACACCGCCCGACTTGGATGGAAGACGAGCCGTGATGCAGAACCTGAGCAGTCGCACAGGGCGCTTCCCAAAAACCTTATTCGCCCTCTCCCATCAGGATCGCAACGGCGAGTGGTTCCGGAGACCTGCTCTCCCGTCCGTTGGTGCACGCCGGCAAGCGGGATGGAGTAGACTACGGTGGCGGCGCAAGCAGTGAGGTTGGCAAACCCTAGATTGGTTTTCGGTGTGTTCGTGGTGGAAGCCGCACTGGAGTTTATATAGAGCGGCTCGGGAGTCCCGCATAGGGCACGTCATGGACCAACCCACCTTGCGCATGTTCAGGTCGGTTACAGATAGCCCACAATCCGGGAGCCACGAATAGGCTAACTGTTGACACGTCTATCAAAACTGCACAAGTTTTCCCAAGCAGCAAAAATAAAGCTCGGCTCGGCGAGATTCCTGCAACCTGCAACCTGCAACCCGCGGCGCGCGCGTGCGCGTGCGCGTCGTGGCGAGACGAGCGGGCGTGCGTGCATGCGTGCGAGCGGCGTCGTCGGAGGAGGAGCACGTGTGTAGTTCTCCTCTTCTCACTCACTTTACTAAGTGGTGAACCACTCCACCTTTTAAGGTGGTGTAACTCTCCTCCAACTTTCCATGTGGGACTAAACTTTAGCTCCCACTCCACTCATATGTGAGCTGCCACCAAATTGGCCCAAATCACACATGGGCTTCCACACACATGGGCTTTGAGATTTAGGGAAAATCTGAAATCTATATGGGCTTATTTATTTAGCCCATTATTTCTAACAATCCCCCACCAGATCTCAAATGCCCATTTGAAATTTTCCAATTCTCGCTACTTGTTTATATACCAGTGTTTCAGCAGAGACTGTTAAGTTGAAATTCCGCCTAGAACCTTGAGCTACGTCTATCAGCAACTTGAACAATGGACGAACCTTGAATTGCAAGTTTGGTGCTTTTAGATTTCACACAAAGTCATAACTAGTACCTGGCTGCCAGTAGCCTACCCCGCAGGTGTAGCATATGCGTCATACTACTTGGTCTCTTCATGAGTTTACTAGAGATCACCCAAATCTCATAGATTGCGACGTTTAACAATCAGAACTCGTATAGGTGTGTTCTTTCAAGAATGCTCTGTAGGACAACATCTTTGTTAATCATAGCCAACAGAAACACATTAAGGCATTTTGCCAACCTGCCTTACAGCTTTTGAGAGTTGTACATCTTCACATAGAGAGGGTTGTCTAATACTCTCCTTCGTCACACCACTAGCTTGTTTTTCCCAGGTCCTAATTCACGGGATCTCCGATCAAAAAGGTTGGGTTACTGTAGCACCCCAATTGTCTAACAATTGTAATGCTACTTGTCCTAGTAAGATATTGGCTACTTCATATATATTATTGTTGCATCATAATTATATCATGCTCATGTCATCATGCCACCTTGCATTTGAGCATCATATAAAACTCTTTTTCTTTTGGTTTTTCTCTCACATGCATTAATAATTCTATTTGCCTCTTGATATTGTATTTGGTTTTTGATATATTGCTTAATGCCCAAGTTGAGTTGGGGGCATATCTTTTACTTCCATTCCACCATCTTTCTCTTCCACCACTTTATAATCCCACCATCCCATTAACCATGAGCTTGTTTCTTTTCTTTAGCTATTTAATTCTAGCTCATGTAGTTTGGGGTGGATCAATCTTCCAAATTCTTTGCTTGGCTTATTTACCACTTCTTGGAAATGCATAAGATTAATGCCATCATATTATTATTGTTTTCACATAATAAATCATGGCATTATTTTTTTTTGCATGGGCCATGCACATTTCTCCACCACCTTTTTGCTCCTTTGGTTTTCCCTTTATTTTAAGTGGATCTTTACTTCGTGGGTCATCTCTTTTCCTTCCACCATTCCAAATCCTCATCTATATCTATTTCTTTTATTTTATTTTCTCTCATGCATGAACCATATGAGGCCTAGCCTTAATTCTTTTCTTTTCTTTCTCTTAGAATTCTTTTCACCTCCACCTCATGATCATTCTAGCCTCCACCATGCTCCACTTGGGATGGTCTTATCCACATTCTTCTCTTTTCTTTTATTTTATTCTTTTCCTACATATATGATCATATGAGGACCTCTCCACCTAATTCTTTTCTTCCTTTTTCTTTCTTTCTTGTCTCTCTTCCACATGAGGTCATGCAAGCTCAAAGCCCCATGGATCTTCTTGTGTTGGCCTCATACTCAAAAATTAAAATCTAAAACCTAATAAAACCTAACCTAGCTAGTTCTCTCTCTCTCTCTAAATTTCTCCTAAACCCTCTCTCTCTCTCTAGCTTGGCCTCCATGCCAAGCCCCTCTCTCTACCTGACCCACCACCTCAGCCACCCTCCTCTCTCTCTCCCTGTCCCACCCAGCTAACCCTAACCCTAGCTAAACCTAACCCGAGGCCATGTCTAACCCTAGCCCGACCTACTCCCTCTTCTTTTCTTTCTCGCCGCCAGGCTAAGCCCCACCCTCCTGCAGTCCTAGGACGCCCCCAGCCAGCTAGCCGAGCACGTGCTCAAGGAGGAAGGAGAGGAAAAAGGTGGCACGAGGCCACCTTTATCTTGCCGTGCCCCAGCTGCCTCCTTCCTCTGTCCCTCCTTTTACCCCTCTCGCATGCCTCCTCTGGCCTCTCCAGATCCACCCCGAGACGCCCCTCCTCTCCTCCTTCTTCCTCCCCGACGTCTACCATCTACCGCCGTTCGCCGCTAGCTCCACCTCGCCCTCGTCGATCTAGCCGGCGTGCGCGATGTGGGAGTGTCCTGGGCGACCGAGAGGAACCCCCTGCTGCTCCCTGTACGCGCCGACGTGGACGAGGAGCTCCCCAGCGCCGCCCGTACCTCGCCGTCCTCCGAAACCCTAGCCCGCCGGAGCGTCAGCATCGTCGACGAACCACCGCGCTCCTTCCCGATCCAACCCCACCAGGCAACCCGCGGTGAGCCTCCCCTTCCCCCTGACACGGTACGCCTCGCCGTACCGCTCTAGCCTCGCCGTGCGTTTCGTCGAACACTCACCGCGCGCCAGAGCTCGCCAGCATCTGCAGCCTCCCCGCGCCGCGCCACACCTTACCTAGGCCCCAGAACCTCCCCTATCAACTCCCCTCGCCCTACCGCGTTGGTCCGCCCCCTCAGCGCGCTCACCCGCATCTCGGGTTCGAGTCCTCGCTCGCGCCATGCGCCGCGTTTCCTCGTCAGACCACGAAGACGATAAATAGTACCGGGCTGTGGTAGATTTACCGTTAGCCCCCCTTTTTACTCCGCTCGCAACCCGCGCTCCTAGCGACCCCACCAGTCAGCCGCTCTGGAAGTTTTGCAGAAAAACCCTTGGCTTTTCCCGGCCGTAACACGCGGTCCAGCCGGCGTCACACCTGTCAACCCCTGTCTGCCTCACGCTGGCACGTGGGCCTGCGCCAGTTGGCCCCGCCTGTCAGCTTCAGTGGGCTAGCTAGAGCCGCGTGTCAAAGCGCTTTCGCGCGCGCGTGGCCCCAGTCAGCGCAGGCCCACCCGTCAGTGACTGGGTCTGAGTTTGCCTGGGTATAAAAAGTTTTACCTTGAGTCTGTTTTTATTCAAATCTTTTCCAAATTTATTTAAATTCAAATTCTTTTCATATTCAAATAATTTTTAAAATACAAATCCAAATAATACAAATAATATATGTTTTGGAATCAGACAAATGTGAGGAATCCAAATATGCACTTCAAAATATATTTTGAACACTTTAAATTTCGAGTTGATCAAAATTACAAGAAAATGCCCTTTGACTTAATTAATTAATAACTTTTGTTTTATAATTCCAAATTTGGCAAATAATATGTCTAAATCGATCAGCGCGACGAGCCCGTTCTATTTATGCAGTCCTTGTTCTGAATTGAAGCAAGCATCATGTCAACATTCAAATTCTGAACTGTTTATGACAATAAAACTTGGGCAAATAAATAATGAAGTGCTTTATTTCTTGTATCCACACCTCACCTTTGCCATGCTACTTTAATGCCATGTAATTGTGCATCATTCATCATGGCATGCTTGGTTGCTTGTTGCATTTCAATTTATATGCTTGCGCACTTTATTTATGTTGGCCCTTGTTTGTTTGGTTCTTCTTCGAATAGACGCCCAACAGGAGAATTATCAGGAATCACAGGAGTATTACCCAGATCCATCTCTCGCTTCAACTGAGCTGCTAGGCAAGAACTACCACATGCTTGCATACATACAGTACCTATTGCCTCTATCTTGTTCTTGCATCATTGAGTCGCGATTGCATTAAATTGAATCCCAAGTACTGCATAGCCTTTACTTTTAAAACCACATTAAGCCTGTTCCGGTCCCATGAGCCATTACAACAGGAGTTGTTTGAGCCATGCGAGTCGTAGTAAAGCATGAGTAGGGTATGTGAGAGTCTGATGGATAATGAGGTACCTAAACAACATAACCTGAGTAGTAATGGGATAACTAATGAAAGAGGCACCGGTGAGCAATATCTGCTATTTGGTTTTTCATGCTCGCTAGCGTCCCGTAGGACCCCGAGTACCTGATTCCTGTTCCTTGACTATTCGCACTATCCACATCCGGGAGGCCTTATGGACCCCCCTGAGCCAGAGCTTGATTCATTCTTATTTCTTGGGGCCACAAGTAGTTTGGGGCTTTATTACTATTCTGTACTTATGCCATGTTACTGCTTTATTTAAGATTGTGCGTGGAGCACCTGTACCGTTTTGGATCGTGGAATGTTTTCGCGGTATCGACAAGCCCAGTCACAATTTCAGGTTCCCAGTCGTTTACAGCCATTGACACAAACCTTGGGTCCATCTCGGAGCTGGCCAGCTTCGTTGCGGGTAGCTTAATGGGGTGGCCCCCTGAAATATTTCTGAATCCTGTGAATGCTTTGTCGTGAATGCCTCGTTGGGTTTTGATTTGGTTTTTCCGAGGTTGATCGAGTGTGTGTTGCTATTCGTGCACCCCTGCAGGGTAAATCTTTCTGAAAGCCGTGTCCGCGGTTATGGACGACTTGGAGCACAGTTTCTCGATCATAGACAAGTATAACTAAAGTACCGCTTTTAAATTGACTAAGTATTTGACTAGTAAATAGTGCAGTACTCATGGAATGGTTAATAAAACTGCCAACGGATGATGGGGGTTGTTCGTCCGCTTCCTCGTTGGTAAGCGAGGAGGAGGATGGATCTGTTAATTATACTGTTATAACTGTTGTTCTTAATTCACGGACTTCCGTCTATCATTGGTTAGGCGGAACGTTAGCGAGTCTCTATAGAATTGTTAGGTATTATCTTTGCTGCAATTGCGTCACCCCAGGTTGTGTCCCCTTTAGTGGCATAAAGACTTGCTGAGTACCCCTAGGGTCTCACACGATAAATTGTTTGATTCAGATGAACAGGTGTACCCACAAGATGGATACTGGGTGGAAGAGACAGATGATGTTGGCAACGATCATTTGGTGTAGAGATTCCGGGAACGGGGATCCGTGTGATCTGTGGGCGGGATGTGTTTATTTATGGGGCATCTTATGCCAATTTGCTTCTTATCCGTACTCGGATCTTGTTTTCCGCTTCCGCCTGATACTCTGATGTGTGATGTATGAGGAGCTATCCTAAATTATTATATCTATCTAGGATGTTGGATCTTGCCGTGTGGCGTTGCAATATTTCTATTTCTTTTAGATGGAATGGCTCTGATGTACTGTTGTATGTGGCTTGCATACATACCCACTTGTGTATGTAGTTGATCCCTTCGCCTGCCGATTACGCCGCTCGTTCTTGTCCCGTTGTTTGAAAGTGGTTAGGACGGCCGAAAGGTCTACCGTGAGTGGCCCTGGGCCCCACCGTACTATTTTAACCACTTTCGTTCATCCAGGCATTAACTAAGAGCGTAATTCACCGAGGTAGTTACAGTTACCACTACTGTGTAACATCCATGGGTCTCAAACCCATCTCTCTCGATGCACTTTCTATCACATTTCATGATAGTCCCTTTGTAAAGGGATCTGCCAGGTTTTTGTCGGTTTGAATATATGTAACAGTAATTACTCCGAAGTATCTCAATTTCCTGACAGACTTCAAACGTCTCTTGACGTGTCTTGATGACTTCGCGTTATCCTTAGAATTGTTCAATTTGACAATAACAGTTTGATTATCACAATTCAAGAGGATGGCCGGTATAGGTTTCTCAACCACCGGCAAGTCCATCAAGAGTTCACGCAGCCATTCTGACTAGTGGCTGTGTCTAAAGCAGCAAGTTCTGCTTCCATAGTCGACCTTGTCAATATGGTTTGTTTGCAAGATCTCCATGATACCGCACCACCTCCAAAGGTAAATACATACCCGCTAGTGGCATAGAGTTCATCTACATCCGAGATCCAGTTCGCATCACTATATCCTTCGAGCACCGCTGGATGCCCCGAATAGTGTATCCCATAACTCATTGTACCACATAGATAGCGCATGACCCTTTCAAGTGCACACCAATGTTCAGTACCCAGGTTAGACATGAACCTACTCAACTTGCTCACATCAAAAGAGATGTCGGGTCTTGTCGCGCTAGCTAACTACATGAGTGAGCCAATGATTTGAGAGTATCTCAATTGTTCTTTCGGCTCTTTCTTGTTTTTCCGTAATGTCACACTAGGATCATAAGGTGTTGGGGAAGACTTGCCATCAACGAAACCGAAACGGCTCAAGATCTTCTCAACATAGTGTGATTGCGTCAAAGTAATCCCACTCTCATGCTTAATCAGCTTGATATTCAGAATAACATCAGCTTCTCCCAGATCTTTCATATCAAAGCTCTTTGACAGAAAGGACTTAACTTCATTTATCACATTCATGTTTGTACCAAAGATAAGGATATCATCCATGTACAAACATAATATAACACCTTCGCCCCCACCATGGCGATAGTAGACGCACTTGTCAGCCTCATTAACGATAAAGCCAACAGAATTTAATGTTCTGTCAAACTTCTCATGCCATTGCTTAGGTGCTTGCTTCAGGCCATATAAAGATTTTAACAACTTGCACACCTTTCTCTCTTCACCTTTTACCACAAACCCATCAGGCTGATCCATATAGATCTCCTCTTCCAACTCTCCATTGAGGAAAGTTGTCTTAACGTCCATTTGATGAACGATAAAACCATAAGAGGCAGCCAGGGATAGTAGTACTCGAATGGTGGTCAGTCTAGCAATAGGTGAATAGGTGTCAAAGTAATCTTCACCTTCTCTCTGGGTGTAGCCTTTTGCTACAAGCCGAGCCTTGTACTTTTCAATAGTACCATCAGGCCTTAGCTTCTTCTTGAACACCCACTTGCAACCCACAAGCTTACAGCCATGGGGTCGTTCTGATAGTTCCCAAGTTCCATTAGAAAGAATACAGTACATCTCATTATGAACAGCTTCTTTCCAATCATCTGCATCAGGAGATGCATATGCCTCTGCAATGGAAGTGGGAGTATCATCCACAAGGTACACAATGAAATCATCTCCAAAGGATTTTGCAACCCTCTGTCTCTTACTCCGTGTAGGAGCTTCATTGTCATCCTTCTCTAGGACTTCTTCCTCACGTGGTTGCTCAAAATTCTCACTAGATGCACTAGTTTCGGGAAGTATTTCAGAAGAAATTCTAGCAGTGATATGCATATCTTTCATAGGAAACATATTCTCAAAGAATGTTGCATCACGAGATTCCATTATAGTATCAACATGCATATCAGGAACCTCAGATTTAACTACTAAAAATCCACTGTCTTTGGTCCAAGTTTGCGTTTCTTAGGAATTGGTATGTTGACCTTAGCCAAACACCCCCAAGTGCGCAAGTAAGAAAGTGATGGTTTTCTCCCAGCACACTCCTCATAAGGGGTTTTATCTTTATTCTTGTTAGGAACTCTATTTAGGACATGACACACTGTCAACAAGGCCTCCCCCCACCATGCCTTAGATAAACCAGCGGTGGCTAACATGGAATTCACCAAGTCAGTCAGCGTGCGGTTTTTCCTCTCTCCAACCCCGTTTGATTGAGGCGAGTAGGGAGGCGTCCTGTCATGAATAATGCCATGTTCCTCACAGAATTCATCGAAGATTTTGGGGAACTATTCACCACCACGATCCGACCTAAGACGTTTGATCTTTCTCTCTAGTTGATTTTCAACTTCGGCTTTATAAATTTTAAAGTAGTCTAAAGCTTCATCTTTTGTGCGCAACAAATAAACATAGCAGTATCTAGTCGCATCATCAATAAAAGTCATGAAATATCTCTTCACCTTTTGTCAACACACCATTCATCTCACAAAGATCAGAATGTATGAGCTCCAGAGGTGCCAAGTTTCTCTCCTCGGCTGCCTTATGAGGCTTTCGAGGTTGCTTTGATTGCACACAACTATGGCACTTGGAACCTTTGACAATAGTGAAATTCGGAATTAAACTCATATTGGACAACTTGGACATCAAACCAAAATTAATGTGACATAAACGAGAATGCCAAATACTGGTATCATCATTAACATCGCCACAAATATGGTTTACGGACTTATTACAAAAATCTGAAAGTGAAAAGCGGAACAACCCTCCGCACTCATATCCTTTACCAATAAATTGTCCATGTCTCGACACAATGACTTTATTAGACTCAAAAACAACCTTAAACCCATCTCTGCATAGAAGGGAGCCGCTAACGAGATTCTTGTTCATGGAAGGGACATGCTGCACGTTCTTCAGCTACACGATCTTTCCCGAAGTGAACTTCAGATCCACCGTGCCAACACCATGAACAGAAGCATGTGACCTATTCCCCATTAGGACGGATGAATCCCGAGTGACCTGATAAGAAGTGAACATAGAGATGTCAGCACACACATGAATATTAGCACCCGTATCAATCCACCAACATGGTGATTGAAAAACTGAAAGAACAGTAAATAGATTACCATACCCATCAGCATTGCTAGCAGTCACGACGTTGACAGTCTTCCCCTTTTTCCCTTTAAGATCTGCACGTTCTGGGCAGTCCTTGAAAAAGTGCCCGAGATCTCCACAGGTAAAGCAACCTAGCTCGGCCTTGTTCGGCTTCTTCTTCTTCTTGAAGGTTGTAGTCTTTTCAGGCTTGTTGAAGGAGGGCTTATAGTTCCCCGCCGTGGGGCACCAGCACCAGCTCTAGTACCAGCAACCAAACCAGCACCAACACCAACCCCGGCACCAGCACCAACTCCGGTGGCAAGAAAATCAGCGGCGGCACCAAGTCCAACACCCAGAGCTCCAGCACGGAGTTCCTCCGCCTCGTCCGAGTCTTCTCAATCTCAGCGAGGAACAACGCCGGCAGTTCCTAAAGGAAGATCTGCTGCAACCACTTCCTCATCCCAGCGGCCAAAGGGAAAAAAGGCTCCTGACGCTACTAAGGCAGCATTCGTCGAGGCTGGGCAGCATACCCTCGCATCCATGCTCCCCAGGAAAGCTCCAGCAGCGAAGGACGCCCCTGCCGAGCCAACCGATGCACAACAAATGGTTCTGCACACCAGCCCAGCCCTTGCCTTGGTTGAGAGGAAGGAGGCGCATGCGAAGGGCTTGGTGGCGCCCCATATGCCCACCGGCGAGCGGTACCCTTCGATGTTGATTGAATTCGTCAACAACTGGAACAAAGCGGAATTTGTCCATGACGATGATCTCCCGGAGAGGTTTGGCCCCGCCGAATTTTCCGCCCAAATGAACATAGCCGCTAAGGCAATCAACCTCGTGGGTCGGATGATGGAGGTACGTCGCTTCCCCTTTACATGCTATAGATAATGATGATATAACCATTAGTCCCCGAGTCTCGGGGGAGTAACTTGTTACTCGGTCGGATGCTCCTTAGAAAACCAACGTAGCTCCGAGATAACTTCGAATATGCACACACCTAGAGCCGGGTTAAGTTCCACTTGGCCCGGATCTTGTACACTTCGAATATGCACACACCTAGAGCCGGGTTAAGTTCCACTTGGCCTGGATCTTGTACACTTCGAATATGCACACACCTAGAGCCGGGTTAAGTTCCACTTGGCCCGGATCTTGTACACTTCGAATATGCACCAAGCTAATTTATGTTTTTGCACTCTTTTCAGGTGACCACCAATCGCCGGAGTGCTGAATTCCAGCGTCTCGTGGATACTCACAAGATGCTACGTGCAAAGCAAGCTACACTTCTCGCGGAAGATGAGAAAAGGGGTAAATTTCTCCCTTGGCGCTGCTCTGTTTTTCTTCATCTTCCTCTGCCGAACTAATCTCATCATTCGGTTTCCGCAACTGGGGTGGAGGCTGAGAACAAGATTATGCGGAAGAACTTGGAGCAGATCAAGGGTAAGTCGTTTTTGTCCGACCTTACTGTGCTTTCCATCTCCTTTTCTCCTTGGCTCGGCAAACATTCATACCTCGGCTCTGCCAGGTCAACACACTATTTCAGCATCTCTCGAAGATAGTGTGCCCGTGCCTGATATGATGCTGCATTTTCTCGAACAAGCAGGGCAGCACCAAGCCGAGCTTAAGAAAAAAGATGATGAGCTCGCCCTCCTCCGGACCAAGGACGATGAGATCGCTAGGCTCAAGGCCGAGATGGAGAAAATGAGAGTCCAGCACCAGTCCGAGCTCCAAAAGGTTCGCTAGGATTTCACAGAAGAGCGCGAGCGCCTCACTCTCCATATCGCCAAGGACCAGGGTCTGCTCAAGGAGTCCGACATCCAGCTTGGGTCGGTGAATGCTGAGCTTGCGCAGCTTCGCAAAAGGCGTGATGACTGTACCAGGGAGCTGACCCGGATCCTTAGCCATATATCGCGTAAGTTCCTTCCCTTATCCGACATACTTCTCCGGGTTACTTCATATGTCTTTTCTTTACCTTCTTCCTTTGCCTTGTTTTCAGGCAAATTTCCAAGGGGCACTGCTATTGCAAGCGCAGCAGTTGCGGACTTCCGCCGAGAAAGGGGTACCCCCACCGCTCCTGACGGTGAAGAGATTCCCTATGACATGGAGGACCTGTTGGTCAGCTTGTCATCTCGCGTGGAGCTCATCAAGAATTATGGCAAGGACATCCTCGACGTTGCAGTTTGCATCTTCAACACGTTCTGGCCTGGAGAAGATACTCTGGAGACCACCGCAGTTCTTGTTGAGAAGCTGATGGAAATAGAGACCCAGCTCGACCTCTAGAGGGAGTCCGTTGGGCGCGCTGCAGCTGATACTGTTCTTCACCACATACTTACATGGTATCAGAAGATCGATCTCAACCTCCTGACGTGTCTACGCACCGGATCCAAATGGACCAATGACCCAGAGTGGGTAGCTCAGCGTCAGGCTTGTGCCCATGGCCTCATCGAATACGCTCCCATTCATGAATGGGTTGAGGGACCGAGCTTCCTGGAAGCGGCCGGGGACGAAGAGGTTGAGAATGATGAAGATGGCTCGGACGGTGATGAAGAGGACGACGCTTCAGATATCGAAGACGGCGAAGATGACGCCGAACTTCCTCCTCCTGCTGCTCCTTGAGCGAAAAAACTTGAAAATTTGTCAGATCCCCGGTATGCCGGATGGAATTGTATCCCATATACATGTGATATTTTGCTACTAAGTTCCTATGCCGGATTAACTTGGGCGTAGTCCCCGAGTTTCTTTTTCTTGTTCGTCCAATCTTTTGGTTCGGCTCGTGTCTACCTTGATTTGGTTTTACGACTTACGAATCCGAGCCTCGAAAATTGTCTTAACAATACTGGGAAACTTTTAGGCTTAGCTCAAAAATAAAACATCATAACAATTTGAAAGTAAACACAAGGTTAGTCCGAAAAAACAAGTGTCGGCTCGATTAAGTTCTTTTCCTTAGTCGTTTTTCATGTGCTATGCAATTCCAAACTTGTTCTCTTGCTTGCCATGAAGCCAATTCTTGTTGGACAGCAGCAAGTCGAAGAGTTGGGTTCTTAGTGCTCACACATTACTAATCCGAGTTAAGTAGAACAACTTATTCCAGCTAACGCACAAAAGACAACAAATATTATTAAGGCAGTCCCCGAGTTACTGCTCGAGGTGCCAACATTTCATTGATTAGCTCATTGCCGGCATACATACCGACACATGAGAAAACTCGGATACATACACTTCTTTGCTAAGTGTAGAAGGGACGAAGTAGAGCTATATTCCATGGACGCTTAGATTCCTAGCCGGACCTGTCCGCCTTGTTCTTTTCCTGTGGCTTTGCATCTATAAGATAATAAGAATCATTGTGCAATGCTTTGCTCACGATGAACGGCCCTTCCCATGGGGGGATAATTTATGCATGCCAGTAGTACGTTGTACAAATCGGAGCACCAGATCGCCTTCCCGAAAGACTTGGGGGCTTACTTTCCGGCTATGATAGCGTCGGAGATTTTGCTGATATATGGAGGATCTGGACAATGCCAGTTCTCTCGCTTCTTCCAGTAGATCAATATCATTCTGCCGGGCTTCTTACACTTCGGCTTCTGTGTATTGGGTGACCCTAGGCGAATCATGCTCTATGTCGGCTGATAATACAGCTTCTGCCCCATATACCACAAAAACGGCGTGTAGCCTGTTGATCGATTCGGAGTTGTTCTTAAACTCCACAGTACCGCTGGTAGCTCTTCTATCCAGCACCCCGCTGATCTTTGCAGCGGCTCAATGAGCCGGGGTTTTATCCCGGATAATACTAATCCGTTGGATCTTTCCACTTGTCCGTTCGATGCGGGGTGGGCTACCGAGGCTACGTCTAGCCGGATCTTCTTCTCCCAGCAAAAACACGCGAATGCTCTTTCCGCAAAATTTGTGCCATTATCGGTTATGATACTGTGAGGATAACCGTACCTCAAGAGATGTCCTTGAGAAACGTTACGGCCGTAGCTCCATCACATTTTCTTATAGGCTTCACTTCAATCCATTTTGTAAATTTGCCCACCATGACCAAAATGTGAGTCATATTTCCCCTTGCTGGTTTGAACGGACCAACCATATCCAAGCACCATACAGAAAATGGCCATGTAATTGGTATGGTCTTGAGTTCCGACATTGGCATATGTGTCTTGGTAGCATACCTTTGACAACCATTACATTTTCTCACCAGATCTTCTGCTTGCTCTAAGGCACTTGGCCAGTAGAATCCGTGCCGGAAAGCTTTTTCCACCAAGGCCCGGGACGAGGCATGATGCCCACACTCCCCTTGATGTATATCTCGGAGGATGTCAAGCCCTTCTTCTGGGTCAACGCATCGCTGGAGGACGTTGGTCACACTCCTTTTGTATAGTTCGGAATTGATGATCGTGTACGCCTTTCCCCTCCTCTATGTTTGCCTGGACAGCACTTCCTCAGTGGGTAACGTTCCATCTTTCAGGAATTGAAATATAGGTAGTGCCCAAGATGGTATCGCTCGCACAGGAAACACATCCTCATCAATTTCCATCATATCCACCGGCATAACCTCAATCGGATCAGGCTGAGCAGTCCCCGGGTCTTGCGAAGCAGTCCTCGGGTTCGCCGAGGCAGTCCCCAGGTCTTGCGAAGCGGTCCCTGGGTTCTCCGAGGTAGTCCCCGGGTTTCACGCGCCACCTCCCGTGTCAATGTCCATGGGCACAACTCCATATTCCATGTCCTCCGGGACATAAATGGAGTCGGTTTCTGGGGATGGTCTGATGGATGGTTTCCTGAGGTGGTCTAATGCTACACCCGGTGGAACTGCTTGTCGGGTTGACCCGAGCTTTGACAACATGTCGGCAGCCTCATTTTCCACCCGGGGTACATGATGAAATTCGCACCCCTCAAAGTAACCAGATATCTTCTGCACATGAAAACGGTACAGTGCCATGTTTGGATCAAGGGCTTCCCACAGTCCCGACACTTGCTGTACCACCAAATCCGAGTCGCCAAAGCATATGATCCGACGTATCCCAATCTCTTTTGCCACCTTGAGCCCGTGCACAAGCGCTTCATACTCAGTGACATTGTTTGATGCCGCGAAATGGATCTTCAGCACGTATTTCAGCTGGTCCTTCTTTGGCGAGGTAAGTACAACTCTGGCACCTAGCCCGGTTTTTGTTTTTGATCCATCAAAGTGCATTCGCCAAAAGTTCGGATCTAGCAACGGCGGTTCGTATTGCACCTCGGCCTAGTCCACAAAAAAGTCCGCCACAGCTTGAGACTTGATTGCCTCTCTTCTGTCATATTGTGGTGCATAAGGAGCTAGTTCAATTGCCCATTTTGCAATTCTTCCACTCGCATCATTGTTACTCATTATCTCGGATATGGGGGCCTCACATATGACCCTGATAGGATGTTCCTCAAAGTAGTGCTTCAGCTTCTTAGCGGCCATGTACACACCATACGCCACCTTTTGATAGTGTAGATAGTTCTGCTTTGAGGCTGATAACACCTTGCTCAGGTAATACACTGGCCTTTGCACCGACTTACCTTCCTCGTCGCGCTCCACCACTATCACTGCACTTACAACTCGATTGGTTGCGACTATATAGAGCAACATTGGCTCCTTTGGTAATGGTGAGGCTAACACTGGTGTAGTGGCTAACATCTTCTTCAGGTGGGCAAAGCCTTCATTGGCCTGCGGCGTCCAAACGAACTTATCCGACTTTTTCATGAGTTGGTAGAGAGGTAATGCCTTTTCTCCCAACCGACATACAAACCGACTTAGCAATGCCAGGCAACCCGTGAACTTTTGGACATTGTTAAGACACTTCGGCAGTTCCATCCATTCTATGGCCCGGATTTTAGTTGGATTAACCTCGATACCTCGGCTGGAAACAAGAAAACTAAGCAATTTCCCAACCGGGACACCGAAGGTACATTTTTCCGGGTTAAGTTTCATGCGGAACCTTCTTAGGTTTGCAAACGTTTGCCTGATATCGTCAAGGAGCGTTTTGCTTTCCTTGGTCTTGATAACCACATCATCTACGTATACTTGTACATTTTGACCAATTTGGTCGTGCAAACATTTTTGCATACATCTTTGGTACGTTGCCCCTGCATTATGTAAACCAAACGGCATGGTGCGATAGCAATAAGCCCCATATGGGGTAATAAACGCAGTCTTTATTTGATCATCCGGATTCAGAGGTATCTGGTGGAAACCAGAATATGCATCAATGAAAGACAACAATTCACATCCAGTAGTTGAGTCTATGACCTGATCTATCCTTGGCAGTGGAAATGGATCTTTTGGACACGCCTTGTTCAGGTTCGTGTAATCGATACACATACGCCAAACCACCGCCACATTCGGATCATCCTTCTTCTTTTCCACTAGCACCGGATGGGACAGCCAATCCAGGTACAGAACCTCCATGATAAATCCTGCAGCTAGCAACCGAGCTATCTCATCCCCAATGACTTTCCTCCTTTCTTCGGCGAAGCGGCGAAGAGGTTGCTTCACTGGCTTTGCTCCGGGTCTCACATTCAAAGAGTGCTCGGCCAACTCCCTCGGAACACCTTGCAAGTCTTGTGTGGACCAAGCAAAAATGTCCCGATTCTCACGGAGGAAGCTGACGAGCTCGCTTTCCTATTTATCACTTAACCCGACACCAATTGTTACGGTGCACTCTGGGAACATATCATCAACAGGAATCTTCTTGGTATCTTTCGTGGCTTGGAAAGAGACACTTCCATGCGGGTTACTCAGCGCCGGCATATACTGCTGCACGGACTGAGCCAATGCCGCCACCTCTTGAATCTTCCTTTTCTCCTGCGCAATCACAAGTGACTCGGCTAAGTTAGACCCGGCCGACGCACATTCCATGGAACGTCGGAAATCCCCAGCAATGGTAATCACTTCGTTTGGCCCGGGCAATTTCATCTTCAAGTAACTAATGTGACAGCTTGCCATGAACATGTTCAGCGCTGGCCTTCCGAGTAATGCGTGGTACGCACTTTCCAAGTTCACCACCTCGAACTCCAAATTTTCGGTTCGGCAGTTATCTCTCGTGCCGAACAATACGTCAACCCGGACCTTGCCTATGGGCTCGCAAGAAATGCCGGGCACAATGCCATGGAAAGTTGTCCTCGTGGCCTGTAGCATGTTCTCCGAGATACCCAACCTGCGCATTGTGTCCGCATACATGATGTTAATGCTACTGCCATTGTCAATCAGTACCTTTGAGAATCTTACATTAATGCTAGGCCCAATGAATGTCGGATCCAGCACCAATGCATATGAACCAGGACATGGCATAAGCTTGGGATGATCCTTTATGCTCCAGATGATTTCTTGGTCAGACTAAGGCATATACCTCGTCACTGCAGGAATTACTGCATTCACCTCCATATGTCGGAGCTGCAAGCTCTTTCTATCTGCTTCCTCAGTGGTGAATACGCAGTAACTCTGATGATGCTCTCTGTACTCATTCCTCCCCTCATTTCCGGGGTACCTCTGATCCGGCTGATGCTGATTTTCCACCTGATGCACCGCATCCCTTCTCTCGTTGGTATCATACCTCGGTGGAGGGGGAGGCAACATTAGCTGTTGCGTGTTTGCTCGGAGAGCAATTGCTGCCGGGGTAACTCCTGCCGAGGCTGATCATTCCGGGGTGCCTGAGCATTCCCCGAACCACCTTGTTCAATCTTGCGCATCCACTCACATTGCCTCGTTGTATGACCCACTGTGTTGCTCGGATTTGGCGTGTGAAACTTACATGGCTGATCCAACATCGACTCATAAGTATACCTCGGACGGTCCTTCTTTTCTTGCCACTGTTTCTTTTGCTCTGGCATCCAAGTTTTCTTGCCATCGTTTCTCGGAGTCCATTGCCCTCCAGTTTTCTGACGTTGACTGCCCCCTGCTCCGGGCTAATCCTGATGCACAGCTGCAACTTGCTGCAAACCGTACCGATGATCCGGTCTGTCATCTCTTCTTTTCCCTCTGTAGTCATTCCTCCAGGATGACCCGGCTCCATCTCTCTGGTAGTACTCATCATTTGACTCGTTCGACACGAGCCTAGGTTGAGTCGGATCACCCAGAGCATACGAATCTGCAATCCGGATCATTTCTGCCAACGTGGTTGGCATTTTCCTTTGCAACTTTTGCCACAGTTCGCTTGCATATTTGCACCCTTGCGCAAACCATGCTATGGCATGTGATTCTATCACGCCCTCACATGAGTTTCTCACGGTACACCACCGGGTTAAAAACTCCCGGTATGTCTCATTTGATCTTTGCCTGCACATAGCTAGGGTCTGCGGCCTATTTGGCCTCTGATACGTACTTGAAAAATTGCTGATGAACATCTCCTCGAAATCTATCCAACAGTTAATGCTTCCGGGTGGCAAATTGTTCAGCCATACCCTTGTCGGCCCTTCCAACATCTGGGGCACGTATCGTACAGCCCATCTCAAATTGCCTGTGGCAATTTTCACAACTGTAGCATAGTTTATCAACCAATTTTCTGGCTTGGTACTGCCGTCATACGTCTTCGTGCCCCTAGGTAACTAGAAATTGGGTACCGGTGGCTCCTTCATGATCCGGGGCCCAAAACACGCTGGACCCGGAGGACCTTGGCATTCGATTTGTTCCGACCTATACAGTCGATCCAGTTTTAACCTGGCATCATCCGGCATCAAATCCCTGCTTCCCAATCTTGACCCTATCACATGATAGTTTGGCCTTGGGTATCCCGTGTTTGCCATTTCCGAATCTCCATCGTTGTACCGGTCTCGCTCTCGTGGAGCACCTCTCTATTGCATACCTCTGCCGGCACTTTGCTCTTGCCTTGGTATATTCCGCTGCTACGGTTGTCCCGCTCCCGCCGAGTTTCACTGTCCGGCATTACCGTTGACGGTGTTCCCTTGACCGGCATTGCCTTGGTCGCGGTTACCTCTGCCAGCTTCACCTCGGCTCACACTTTGTCGATCATCGTTTTTCTGTGCTTCTTTTCCTTTCCCTGCCCGTGTTGGGTCATACGGGACGATCTGCTTGTTTCTTCTAGCCAAGGTTACTACCTCTTCTCTCCTTGGTCCACCATGAGGGGACGATGCGCCTCCAGCGGATTTCTCCGGGTTACCGATCGCCGAATGAATGATCTTGGAGGCCGGAGCCCTCTCCGGGTTAGCTCTGAGTAGTTCCTCATTTTTTCTGTTCGCGATCCGAACCAGCTCATTAACCCTATCTTATTGTCTTTGCCGGGCCTCACCCGTTAGACCCTCTAACTCGGATGCAGCTGCGTCTGCTGCTCTGAGGTTCTTTACCGGGTACGGTACCTCGGCAGACCCACGGACAAACAGTTCTCTGATCCCTCAATTCCAGTATCTGTTGGAGATATGCCCAAGAGGCAATAATAAAAGTGATTATTATTATATCTTTGTGTTTATGATGAATGTTTACATCCCATGCTATAATTGTATTATTAGGAAACACTAATACTTGTGTGTTTTGTAAACATAAGAGAGTCCCTAGTAAGCCTCTTGTTGAACTAGCTTGTTGATTAATTGATGATCATGGTTTCCTGATTATGGACATTGGATGTGATTAATAACAAGGTTATATCATTAGGAGAATGATGTGATGGACACACACCCATAGTAAGCGTAGCATAAGATCAAGTCATTTTAGTTCGTATTGCTGTAAGCTTTTAAATGCATAGTAACCTAATCCTTCGACCATGAGGTTGTGTTAATCACCATCACCGGATGGGTACTTGATGACATCAAACACCGCTTCGTAACTGGGTGGTCATAAAGGTGTCATTGGGTATTCTGAAAGTATGTGTTGAAGCGCATGGACCAAGATTGGGATTTGTCCATCCATATGACGGATAGATATGCTCTAGGCCCTCTCGGTGGAATGTCATCTAGTTAGCTTGCAAGCATGTGACTGGATCACAAGGGATGACATATCACGGAACGAGTAAAGAGTACTTATCAGTAACGAGGTAGAACTAGGTATGGAGATACTGACGATCAAGCCTCAGATAAGTATAATATCGCGAGACAAAGGGAATTGGTTTCGTATGTGAATGGTTCAATCGATCACGAAGTCATCGTTGAGTATGTGGGAGCCATTATGGATCTCCAGGTCCCGCTGATGGCTATTGATAGGAGATGTGTCTCTGTCATGTCTGCATATTCACGAACCGTAGGGTGACACACACTTAAGGTTCGAAGTTGTTTTAAGTAGATATGGAATATGCATTGGAGACCGAATGTTGTTCGGAGTCTCGGATTGGATTCAGGACATCACGAGGAGATCCGGAATTGTCCGGAGAATAAGATTCATATATAGGGGATCATTTTCTGAGTTAGGAAATGTTCCGGAGTATTTGTATGAGGGTTCTAGAAGGTTTCGGAATGTTCCGGAAGGTTCTGGAAGGTTTCTTGGAGTTTGCTTGAAAACCAAGGAAGGGATCAAAGGAGTCCTGGTGGGTCAAGACTAGGAGTCGTGGGGGAGGAGGACTCCTCCCCCCTCCCCAATCCGCCGGCCCTAGAGGAGGGGAGTCCTACAAGGACTCCCCCTCCCCAAGGCGCCCTCCCCCCTTAAATAGAAGGGCAGGGGCGCCCCCTCCAAGCCCTGCTCCCATAACTCCAATCTCTGCCGCCTCTCTCCTCCTCCATTCTTCTGCACAGGCGTAGGCGAAGCCCTGCAGAATTATCTACTCCACCACCACCACCACGCCGTCGTGCTGCTGGGATTCCGTGGAGAAGATCTACTACGTCCGCTGCTCGCTGGAACGAGGAGAGGAAGGTCTGCTTCGACTCCGCACGTGTGACCGACTGCGGAAGCGCTGCCGAAACGCAGCACCGGAAGGATCGTCCACTTGACTGACTGCGGAAGCGCTGCCGAAACGCGGCGCCGGAAGGATCGTCCACTTGACCGACTGCGGAAGCGCTACCAAAACGCGGCGCCGGAAGGATCGTCCACGTGACCGACTGCGGAAGCGCTGCCGAAACACGGCGCCGGAAGGATCGTCCACTTGACCGACTGCGGAAGCGCTGCCGGAACACGACGCCGGAAGGATCTACGAGGGTTAGTACAGATCTATCTCGTGTCACATGTCTAATAGATTAGATCTTGGCTTTTATCTAGATTAGATCTGGGTTTTGTTCGTTCTTGCGATAGAAATTTTTTGTTTTACATGCTACGAACCCATCAGTGGTATCAGAGCCGTGTCTATGCGTAGATCTGTTGCACGAGTAGAACACAATGGTGTTGTGGGCGTTGGTGCTTGTGTCGTCTTTTGCTTTGTGTACTTTGCATCTTGCGGCATGGTGGGATGAAGCGGCTCGGGCTAACCTTACATGTCATCGCACATGAGACTTGCTCCACGCTTGACGTGTAACTTGCTTTGCACAAGTGGCTTTGCGGGTGTCTGTCTCTCCCACCATAGTATAGATCCAATTTACACTTTGCACTTGATAGCACTTGTATCAACGTTGTGGTTCAGTTTCGTAGGTAAGATCCGTTCTTGTTCGAAAGCCCCAAACCACGTAAAACATGCAAAGAAAATTAGAGGCGTCTAACTTGTTTTTGCAGGGGTTTTGTGATGTGATATGGCCATCATGTGATTGTGATTATATTTGATGTATGCAATGATCCTTGTTGTAATATGGCAACCGGCAGGAGCCTAATGGTTGTCTTTAATTCTGTTAAGACATGTGTGTCTATTCATCTTGTAATAGCTTTATTCCAAGTAGTTGTAATAGTTGCTAGTGATGATGGACAACCATGACGCGGCGCCACTAACCTTGACGCAATGCTGGTGATGATGGAGATCGTGTCCGTGCTTTGGAGATGGAGATCAAAGGCGCAAGAAGAAAGAGCCATATCATATCACACTTATTATGAATTGCCTGTGATGTTAATCCTTTATGCATCTTGTATTGCTTAGATCGCGACGGTAGCATTATAAGATGATCCCTCTCACTAAATATCAAGTAATAAAGTGTTCACCCTTAGTTGGCACAGTTGCTAAGACTCGTCGTTTCGAAGCATCTCGTGATGATCGGATGTGATAGATTCTACGTGTGCATACAACGGGTGCAAGCCAGATTTGCACATGCGGAAACTAAGGTCATCTTGACGAGCCTAGCATGTACAGACATGGTCTCGGAACATGGAATACCGAAAGGTAGAGCATGAGTCATATAAATGATATGATGAATATGAAGATTGTTCGCCAATGAAACTACATCTTCTCTCGTGAAGATCGGACTTGGTGTAGTGGACTTGGTTCATGTAATCACTAAGACAATGTGAGGGATGTTGTTTTGAGTGGGAGTTCACCTAGTTAGTTTTGAGAATTAAATTTGAACTCAATTTATCATAAACTTAGTCTAAACTACTTGCAAATTGTTGTAGATTATGGCGACCCCCTCCATCAATTTCAATGCGTTCCTAGAGAAAGAAAAGCTTAAAAACAATGGAAGCAATTTCACGGACTGGTTCCGTGGACTGAAGATCGTCCTCAGGGCTGGTCAGTTGACCTATGTGCTCGATGCACCGCTAGGTGACCCACCTGCAGATAATGCCACCGATGACGAAGAGAATGTTTTCGCCACTCGTAAGAATCATTACTCCATAGTTCAGTGTGCCATCCTGTACGGTTTAGAAGCGGAGCTCCAACAGCGTTTTGAGCACCACGACCCGTTCGAGATCATTAAGGAGCTCAGGCTAATTTTTGAGACTCGCGCGGCCATGGAGAGCTATGAGGCCTCCGAAAAGTTCTTTAACTGTAAGATGGAAGAGGGAAGCTCCGTTAGCGAGCATGTGCTCACCATGTCTGGGTACGCAAAGAAGCTCCAAGAGTTGGGAATATCGATTCCTAATGAATTGGGGATTCCGTCTCCTTCAATCACTGCCACCAAGTTACAAGAACTTTGTGATGAACTATAATATGCACTGCATGAACAAGACGTTGCCTGAACTATTGTCCATGCTGAAAACTGCTGAAGTGGAGATCAAGAAGGAGCACCAAGTGTTGATGGTCAATAAGACCACCAATTTCAAGAGACAGGGCAAGCCTAAGAACAAGGGCAACTTCAAGAAGGACAGCAAGAAAGCTGCCGCACCTGCTAAGAAGCCCAAGGCTGGTCCTAAGCCTGAAACTGAGCGCTTCTACTGCAAGGGTGCTAGTCACTGGAAGCATAACTGCCCCAAGTACCTGGCGGATCTGAAGAACGGCAACATCAAGAAGAAAGGTATATTTGATATATATGTTATTAATGTGTATCTTACTAGTAATCGTAGTAGTGCCTGGGTATTTGATACTGGTTCAGTTGCTCATATTTGTAACTCGAAACAGGAACTGCGGAATAAACGAAGATTAGCAAGAGACGAGGTGACGATGCGCGTTGGAAATGGATCCAAGGTTGATGTGATCGCCGTCGGCACGCTCCCTCTACATCTACCTTCGGGATTAGTTTTAAATTTGAATAATTGTTATTTGGTGCCTGCGTTAAGCATGAACATTATATCTGGATCTTGTTTATTGCAAGATGGTTACTCTTTTAGGTCTGAGAATAAAGGTTGTTCGATTTATATGAGTAATATCTTTTATGGTAATGCACCTGAGATGAATGGTTTATTCTTGTTGAATCTCGATAGTAGTGATACACATGTTCACAACATAGATGCTAAACGAATAAAATTGAATGATAATTCTACATACATGTGGCACTGTCGTCTTGGTCACATTGGAGTGAAGCGTATGAAGAAACTCCATTCTGATGGACTTCTTGAATCACTTGATTTTGAATCACTTGAAAGATGCGAAGCATGTCTAATGGGAAAAATGACTAAGACTCCATTCTCTGGTACAATGGAGCGAGCTACAGACTTATTGGAAATAATACATACAGATGTGTGCGGTCCAATGAGTGTAGCATCGCGTGGTGGATATCGTTATGTTCTCACTTTCATGGATGACTTAAGTAGATATGGGTATATTTACTTTATGAAACATAAATCCAAAACTTTCGAGAAGTTTAAGGAATTTCAAAGTGAAGTGGAAAATCATCGTAACAAGAAGATTAAGTTTCTGCGTTCTGACCGCGGAGGTGAATATCTGAGTTATGAGTTTGGCATGCATTTAAAGAAATGTGGAATACTTTCGCAGTTGACACCGTCGGGAACACCACAGCGTAATGGTGTGTCCGAACGTCGTAATCGAACTCTCTTAGATATGGTCCGATCTATGATGTCTCTTACAGATTTACCGCTATCGTTTTGGGGCTATGCATTAGAGACAGCCGCATTCACTTTAAATAGGGCACCGTCTAAATCCGTTGAAACGACACCGTACGAATTGTGGTTTGGTAAGAAACCTAAGTTGTTGTTCCTTAAAGTTTGGGGTTGTGAAGCATATGTAAAGAAGTTACAACCTGAAAAGCTTGAACCCAAAGCGGAGAAATGCGTCTTCATAGGATACCCTAAAGAAACAATTGGGTATACCTTCTATCATAGATCCGAAGGCAAAGTTTTCGTTGCTAAGAATGGATCCTTTCTTGAGAAGGAGTTTCTCTCGAAGGAAGTGACTGGAAGGAAAGTAGAACTCGATGAGGTTATTGAACCTTCTCTCGGATTTGAGAGTAGCGCAGCACCGGAAGATGTTTTTGTGCCGCCTGCACCAATTGGAGAGGAAGCTAATGATGGTGATCATGAAACTTCGAACAAAGTTACTACAGAACCTCGCAGGTCAACAAGGGTTCGTACCACTCCTGATTGGTATGACTCCGCCTTGAACGTCATGTTGGTGGACAACGCTGATGACCCTGCGACGTATGAAGAAGCTAT
This sequence comes from Avena eriantha, assembly GCA_910589775.1. Lineage (NCBI taxonomy): Eukaryota > Viridiplantae > Streptophyta > Magnoliopsida > Poales > Poaceae > Avena > Avena eriantha. The sequence continues at coordinate 149,512,569 of OU342742.1, read as the reverse complement.
GGTGAGCCCAGATTCCGACAAATGGCTAGAAGCCATTTAATCCGAAATGGGATCCATGTACGAAAACCAAGTGTGGACTTTGGTGGACTTACCGGATGGCCGTAAGGCTGTCGAGAACAAATGGATTTTCAAGAGAAAAACAGATGCTGATGGAAATGTTACCGTCTATAAAGCTCGACTTGTCGCGAAAGGGTTCCGACAAATTCAAGGAGTTGACTATGATGAGACTTTCTCACCAGTAGCGAAGCTAAAGTCTGTGAGGATTTTGTTAGCAATTGCTGCATATTTCGATTATGAGATTTGGCAGATGGATGTCAAAACGGCGTCCCTTAATGGTGACATTGAGGAAGAGTTGTATATGGTACAACCCAAGGGTTTTGTCGATCCTAAAGATGCTGACAAGGTATGCAAGCTTCAGCGCTCCATTTATGGACTGAAGCAAGCATCCTGGAGTTGGAATCAACGTTTTGATAAAGTAATCAAAAAAATTGGGTTTATACAAACTTATGGAGAAGCTTGTATTTACAAGAAAGTGAGTGGGAGCTCTGTAGCATTCCTAGTACTATATGTAGATGACATATTGTTGATTGGGAATGATATAGAACTTCTTAATAGCGTCAAAACCTATTTGAATAACAGTTTTTCAATGAAGGATCTTGGCGAAGCGGCATACATTCTAAGCATCAAGATTTATAGAGATAGATCAAGACGCCTAATAGCGCTTTCACAAAGTACATACTTGGACAAAGTTCTAAAGAAGTTTAGAATGGAAGATAGCAAGAAAGGGTTCGTGCCCATGTTGTCAGGTAAGACCTTGAGTAAAACTCAAAGTCCAGCTACGGCAGAAGATAGAGAGAAAATGAATAACATTCCCTATGCCTCGGCCATAGGTTCTATCATGTATGCCATGTTGTGTACAAGACCGGATATAGCACATGCTGTTAGTTTGACTAGCAGATATCAAAGTGATCCTGGAATGGAGCACTAGACAGCGGTCAAGAATATCCTAAAGTACCTAAATAGGACTAAGGATATGGTTCTTTCTTATGGAGGTGATGAACAGCTTGTTGTAAACGGTTACACCGATGCTAGTTGGAACACCGATCCGGATGACTCAAAGTCACAGTCGGGATACGTATTTATTTTGAATGGTGCTGCAGTGAGCTGGAGGAGTGCGAAGCAAAGCGTTGTGGCGAAATCTTCAACTGAATCGGAATACATAGCTGCTTCGGAGGCTGCACAAGAAGCCGTTTGGATGAAGGAATTCATTACTGAACTTGGCGTGGTTCCCAGTGCGTTGGACCCGATGGCCATCTACTGTGACAACACAGGTGCCATAGCTAATGCACAGGAGCCAAGGTCACATAGCAAGCTGAAGCACATCAAGCTGCGTTTCCACGCTATTCGCGAGTATGTCCGAGATGGTGACATAAAGATTTGCAAAGTACACACTGATCTGAATGTGGCAGATCCGTTGACTAAACCTCTCCCTAGGGCAAAGCATGACCAACACCAGAACGCCATGGGTGTTAGGTATATTACTATGTAATCTAGATTATTGACTCTAGTGCAAGTGGGAGACTGTTGGAGATATTCCCAAGAGGCAATAATAAAAGTGATTATTATTATATCTTTGTGTTTATGATGAATGTTTACATCCCATGCTATAATTGTATTATTAGGAAACACTAATACTTGTGTGTTTTGTAAACATAAGAGAGTCCCTAGTAAGCCTCTTGTTGAACTAGCTTGTTGATTAATTGATGATCATGGTTTCCTGATTATGGACATTGGATGTGATTAATAACAAGGTTATATCATTAGGAGAATGATGTGATGGACACACACCCATAGTAAGCGTAGCATAAGATCAAGTCATTTTAGTTCGTATTGCTGTAAGCTTTTAAATGCATAGTAACCTAATCCTTCGACCATGAGGTTGTGTTAATCACCATCACCGGATGGGTACTTCGATGACATCAAACACCGCTTCGTAACTGGGTGGTCATAAAGGTGTCATTGGGTATTCTGAAAGTATGGGTTGAAGCGCATGGACCAAGATTGGGATTTGTCCATCCATATGACGGATAGATATGCTCTAGGCCCTCTCGGTGGAATGTCATCTAGTTAGCTTGCAAGCATGTGACTGGATCACAAGGGATGACATATCACGGAACGAGTAAAGAGTACTTATCAGTAACGAGGTAGAACTAGGTATGGAGATACTGACGATCAAGCCTCAGATAAGTATAATATCGCGAGACAAAGGGAATTGGTTTCGTATGTGAATGGTTCAATCGATCACGAAGTCATCGTTGAGTATGTCGGAGCCATTATGGATCTCCAGGTCCCGCTGATGGTTATTGATAGGAGATGTGTCTCTGTCATGTCTGCATATTCACGAACCGTAGGGTGACACACTTAAGGTTCGAAGTTGTTTTAAGTAGATATGGAATATGCGTTGGAGACCGAATGTTGTTCGGAGTCTCGGATTGGATTCGGGACATCACGAGGAGATCCGGAATTGTCCGGAGAATAAGATTCATATATAGGGGATCATTTTCTGAGTTAGGAAATGTTCCGGAGTATTTGTATGAGGGTTCTAGAAGGTTTCGGAATGTTCCGGAAGGTTCTGATAGGTTTCTTGGAGTTTGCTTGAAAACCAAGGAAGGGATCAAAGGAGTCCTGGTGGGTCAAGACTAGGAGTCGTGGGGGAGGAGGACTCCTCCCCCCCTCCCCAATCCGCCGGCCCTAGAGGAGGGGAGTCCTACAAGGACTCCCCCTCCCCAAGGCGCCCTCCCCCCTTAAATAGAAGGGCAGGGGCACCCCCTCCAAGCCCTGCTCCCATAACTCCAATCTCTACCGCCTCTCTCCTCCTCCTTTCTTCTGCACAGGCATAGGCGAAGCCCTGCAGAATTCTCTACTCCACCACCACCACCACGCCGTCGTGCTGCAGGGATTCCGTGGAGAAGATCTACTACCTCCGCTACTCGCTGGAACGAGGAGAGGAAGGTCTGCTTCGACTCCGCACGTGTGACCGACTGCGGAAGCGCTGCCGAAACGCGGCGCCGGAAGGATCGTCCACTTGACCGACTGCGGAAGCGCTGCCGGAACGCGACGCTGGAAGGATCGTCCACACGATCTTGAGATTGGCAAGTGATCGACTACATCAACCACGAGATCTAATCTCGTTAACGCTTACGGATCTACGAGGGTTAGTTCCTATCTATCTCATTGCACATGTCTAATAGATTAGATCTTGGCTTTTATCTAGATTAGATCTGGGTTTTGTTCGTTCTTGCGGTAGAAATTTTTTGTTTTACATGCTACGAACCCATCAGTATCACCTTCTATGTTCATTTCGCTCATGAGATTTCTCCCCTTTACTTTTACAGCATCAACTTTGTTTGCCTTTGCGTACTCACGCAGCGTCATATTCAACGACTGCTGAGCCGCGGCAATCTTTTTCACACCCTCTAGTATTTTTGATCTTGTTTCCTCTAACTTGGCATGTGCCCGAGCCGGATCTACTGCTGCTACTACAGGGTTTACCAAGCTATCCATCGCTTCCCTCAACACATTCTCCGGCCTCTCTAGTGGAGGACCTCTAGCTTTCCTCGGTGCCTTAGGCGTTACCTCCGGATCTGGCGCCGGATCCTTGCTTGCGCCCGCACCAGGCGCAGTCATCATCACCTCTGCATGGTCCGTGGAGCAAGCGATACGCGCCCCGCGAACCACAATAAGGGGTGGCTCCCCTACCTCGACGACGTGCCACGGATGAAGACATGACACATCGACAGCAACGTAGACCTTGTGCGCGTCGAGCTTGACGAAGAGGCCGTTGCGCGGAAGTGGGCGCGTGCCGAAGCAGCCAACGGTGTCGCTGACGAAGTCCAGCGCTCCAAAGCGCTGAACAAGTCCGGAGACGATGCGTTCGCCGGTGCCAATGAAGTTTCTCGTCCGGATCTTGACCCCTGCTAGCGCCGCTAGCCCCACGGTGGGCGCCAACTGTCGTGGTGGTGTCATGGCAGATGCCATGGATAGGCTAAAGGTGGGGACTAATACACGCCAGGGGAATCCAGGGAGGGGTAATGAGGTGATTCCTCACACAGAAATTTGTATTTGCTTTGCTTCCAAGATTACAAGTGCTCCTAGAGCTGTATTGGCGAGAGGAGGAAGAAGAAGCTCTCTTACTCTCGCACACAGTTCACCCCTAAAACCCTCAGCCAAATCAGAATAGCGGAACCCCTTTTACAGAGGCCCTAGCCATCCTTATATAGGGGTGGCTAGGTCTCCACTTAAGGCATACGTGGAGGCATATTCCTGAGAATATGCCTTATCCCAAAGTAGTAGACCGACCGGGTTACTTTTCCCCCACGTCACACATGCAGAGGCCACGTGAGCCTCTGCGGCGCCTGCGTCAGCCGACATGAGCGTCGTCACCCTTGTCGGCCATGCTTCGGTGGTCCTACCCTTGTCCGCTTCACTCATGCAGTGCGTACCGGGGCTTCTTTTGACCAGCGAGATTCCTTCCTTCTCCTAGAAGCTAGATGTGACCCGGATCATAGTTGATCCGGCCACACCCGTTCCTGCATACAAGTTAGATAGGCATTTCTGACTTACCGCTTAAGTCGGATGAGACTTAGTTAGGCGGACGCCACCTGGTCCGGGTTACCCCGTGATTCGGCCTGCCTTGAGGTGACCTGGCCAGCATCCGCTTTGGCCTTGCCGAACCTCGGCTAACTCGGCCTTTATACCCCGGCGTGACCCTACCCGGGGGTATCCCCCAACAACCATGTTGGCGCTAGACCGACCCCCGCCTCCTTTCTCGGCAGTGTCCTTAGCCCGAGCCTTCTCCTCAACATCAAGAGACGCTATCAGGTTTTCAACCGATATCTCTTGTCTCTTATGCTTGAGAGTTGTGGCGAAATTCCTCCATGAAGAATGCAACTTTACAATGATGCACCCAGCCACAAACTTGTCGGGTAAGTTACACTTAAGGATTTCAAGCTCCTTGGCAAAGCATTGTATCTCATGAGCTTGTTCGACTACAGAACGATTGTTAACCATCCTGTAATCATGAAAGTTCTCCATGATGCACAGTTCACTGCCAGCATCTGTTACACCAAACTTAACATGCAGTGCCTCCCAGAGCTCTTTGCCATCTTTGAAGTGCATGTACACATCAAACAGCTTGTTGTCAAGAACACTCAGAACGGATCCCACAAAGGCAAGATTGGTTTCCTTGAACTTGCTCTGATCTTGTTCAGATATAGTTCCTTCAGGTAAACCCTCACTAGCCTCGAATACTTTCAGATTTTGCAGCCACATAGTGGTCTTATACTGCCACCTCTTAAAATGAACACCGGTAAACTTTTCCGGCTTCATCGCATCGGCCAAGTGTCCCATGTTTATCTCGGAAAATTGCCTATAATAAGGTTTTTGGATTGTTGGATAATTAGGCACAATTTCCGTGATTAATTTCAGAATATTAAACATGACAATACCAGCTACTCGCACATGTAACTCGAACATACTAGATGTACTAAACAACAAGATGAACAGAAACAGGCAGCAGCTAAACATGTACTCGCAGAACATGATTAATAACCAGATAGCAGCAAGTCGCACGTACCGTTCGATTGCAGTAATCGCAGCAGTAGCCTTGGGGAAGATTGGTCGAAGCAGACGGCGGCGAAGACGACGATAGGCAACACCGCCCGACTTGGATGGAAGACGAGCCGTGATGTAGAACTTGAGCAGTCGCGCAGGGCGCTTCCCAAAAACCTTATTCGCCCTCTCCCGTACAGGATCGCAAAGGCGAGTGGTTCCGGAGACCTGCTCTCCCGTCCGTCGGTGCACGCCGGCAAGCGGGATGGAGTAGACTACGGTGGCGGCGCAAACAGAGAGGTTGGCAAACCCTAGATTGGTTTTCGGTGTGTTCGTGGTGGAAGCCGCAGTGGAGTTTATATAGAGCGGCTCGGGAGTCCCGCATAGGGCACGTCGTGGACCAAGCCCACGTTGCGCACGTTCGGGTCGGTTACAGATAGCCCACGATCCGAGAGCGACCCGAATAGGCTAACTGTTGACACGTCTGTCAAAACCGCACAAGTTTTCCCTAGCAGCAAAAATAAAGCTCGGCTCGACGAGATTCCCGCAACCCGCGACGCGCGCGCGTCATGGCGAGACGAGCGGGCGGGCGGGCGTGCGAGCGACAGCGTCGTCGGAGGAGGAGCGCGCGTGTAGTTCTCCGTGGTGTAATTCTCCTCCAACTTTCCATGTGAGACTAAACTTTAGCTCCCACTCCACTCATATGTAAGCTGCCACCAAATTGGGCCAAATCACACATGGGCTTCCACACACGTGGACTTTGAGATTTAGAGAAAATCTGAAATCTATATGGGCTTATTTATTTAGCCCATTATTTCTAACAAACACTACCGTTGCATCAAAAGTTAAAAATATATCGGATGTAAAAAGCCTATGCACTACCATATCGGTGTGCTATGAGAGTGACACCTGGCAAGTCAGACTGACATCGGATAAAGATCCATAGAACGCGACATGACACATGTCAAGTTTGCGTTTCAAGGAAACGGAACACCGGCGAGCCAGGGATGTCACATTAATTTACCAATTGATGGTATGCTCACCGCAACTGCCTCGTCCATACCGGGCTACTGGTCCAACAAGCGGAAACCGTCCTCTACCTCAGACATGCGCCGGAGCCTGGGGCGATGGGGTGTCGCCGGCGGGTGGGCCAAACAGTCGGTGTCCCAGCTCACGCAGCGACCGGAGCTGACATTGAGCTTGGTTTCGGCGTGGGTGAGGACGAGTCCGCGATCGTTGCGGCAGCCGTGGTCCCAGACCCTGCTCCATGATCGTGCATCGCCTGCTGCTCATGCTTCCATCGCCCCGCCACTGTTTCCTCCCGACGACCGCGTTAGATGCTGCCCTTTGGCGACGCCGGGAACGAGCTAAGCCGGGGAGGGAGAGCCGTGGAGACGGGAGCAGGGGCGACCGGCGCTGCGCTGGAACGGGAGCCACCGGTGATGAGGAAGTAGGAGGCGCGCAGGGCCTTGGCGCACTGCCGGGGGCGGGGCTGAAGCGGCCGGGGCTCGCGATGGGGCAGGAGAACGAGGGGGCGCGGGGGCGTCGAGTTCGGCGAGGAGGCGGCGCTGCGCGCGAAGCAGGGGCTATGCAGGGCCTCGCCTGCGTGCGGGGATCGAGTGGGGGCAGTGGAGCACTCGGGGAGGAGGAACCGAGCGTGGTAGGTGGGGGGGACTTGGTTGTGAGGGAAGCTGGCGGCGCAGGGGGCGTTGTGCAAAACAACAAGGGGCACCGGCGGCGGTGGGAGACTGGGAGTGGCCTGGGGTTTGGATAGGTGGGCGGGTTGGGCCTCTGCTGGGCAGGTCCGGCTGGGGTCTCTCATAAAAAAAATCATTTTCTTATTTTTCTGTTTCCTTTTTAAAACAGTTTGCAAATAGTTTTTAGCTGAGAAAATTGGTTATAAGGAACAAAAGAGGGTGATTATTTTAGAAAAAAAAATAGAGTTTAACTGTAAGTAATATTTAGTGCTCATAATTTTAGGCTAATTTTTTTAAATAATACGTTTTTTAATTAATTCCACGAATAATACGCGAATCTAGCAATTGTCAAATCTAGCGAGGCCTCGGCTTTTGAATAGCCGAAAGGTCCTAGTCGGTTTTTAAAAAACTGACCACCTTGTCGGAGGGTGTCAGGGAACCGATCAGCTTTTGAAAAGCAGACGGGTCCAAGTCGGTTTTTCAAAAACCGACCACCCTGACGAGACTCGTTGGCTTTTGAACAGCCGATTATCGCCCTATTTGCACCGAAGCCTGCATGGATCATGCAGCGTGTTAGCCTAATTCGTTTCTCATCGTTTAGCGTTTATCTCCCGCTAGTAGAATCCCGCCGCTATTTCGCGCCGTTTATCTCCCGCTAGTTCTTCCCGCCGTTTTTCCCGCCTTTTCCTCCCGCCAATTCCTCCCAGTTGCCCCTATAAATCCTGGCAATTCCTTCTCTTCACCCAGTTCATCTGTTCTTTCTCGTTCTCTCGCAATTCCTTCTCCTCTCCGTCATGAGTGTGCCCTATTCGGACCCAGAGTATAGGTCTAGGAAGATGAAAGATGCCAGGTTACCACTAGGGGTGACACACGAGCGTTGTTGGTGCAGCCATCTCGCGAAGGTCAAGGAGTCGATGGATTTCTCAACCTGCATGGGCATAAAGTTTTTCATGTGTGTCAACTACGATGCAAGTTCACACCGGCAAGCAAGTTCGTCATACGAGAGGCCTCTGGTATGTTCCCAGAGCATGGTTAACATGAACCATTCACGTTATTATATGTTCTTTTATTCGTTCCATTGATTTAATTGCAGCCTCCTCCTCCACTTTGCAAGTGGTACCATTGGATTGACACGGAGCAGCCATCTTGGGCCATGCAGGATTTTGCGGACAGGAGCCGACATGCAAGGGAGAGCTTTCTTGATGAGGAACGTGCTGAAAGGAAGGCCACGAACAAGAAGAAGGCGCGAGATAGAGAAATGAAAGAATTTCGAGCAGAGCAAGCTCAAAACCACGAGCTGAACAGGAAGAGAAGGGAGGAAGAGGAGCGGCAGAAACAGGTGCGCAAGGAGGCCCGTGAGGAAGAAAGGAAGAGATTAAGAGAAAGGGTTGCCGAGGCGCGGGCGGCGGAGGAACATGGGGACAAGACCGGAAAATACCCGCGCTGGACTCAGGGCAGGTAGACGTATGTATCGGTACTGATGTATCTGCACTTCAGTTGTAGTGTCCTGATGTATCTTAATTTCAGTTGTAGTGTCTTGATGTAACTTTATTTCAGTTGTAGTGTCATGATGTATCTTCATTTCAGTTATAGTGTTGTGATGTATCTTAAGTTCAACATTAGTTTGTACTTGTCAGTTAATTTCATAGACAATGTATCTTAGATCTTCCCGCCAAAGTGTTTCTCGCCAAAATGCTTCCCGCCAAAATGCTTCCTGCCAGAATGTTTCCCACCATCTTTTGTTCGTTTACCCTATAAAACCCCCTCCTCACGAAGTTGTGTAAGAAAAGCCATCCCGTTTTTAGCCAGTATGTTTCCCGGTTTCCCTACGACCGTAGTTTCAAGACTGATGTCCGTCGACCTTTTTAATTTGGCCATGAACTTTAGGATAGACAATAATCCAGCCCCATTGGAGGAACTCATTGATAGTGATTGTGTCCTCACTAAGCTGGGTGAGGGATTACATAGAAAAGGGTGGCCGAAGAGGACCACAGAGGAGATACGACAAGAGCTTCTTCTAATCAATGTTAGGTGGGGCAAGAAAAGATTCTTCAACAAAGAGGCAAGGCAGTGGGAAGCCAAGCACCCTTGGCTGTGGATACAAGAGAGTGAAGACTCCGACAATCTCTTCATGCCGCCGGTTGGTGGCACAAGGGATAGAGCAGAGTGTGCCAAGGCGTAGGATTTGAAGAAGGTGCATGCCAAGAAGAGCAATGACAAGCTAGAAGAGAGTGAAGATGAAGATGATATATTCATGCCTCCTGCCATTGTGACTAAGTGGAGAGCTAAGTGGGACAAAAGGCTGGCCAAGAAGAAGGCATTGTCAAAGGGTAAGGACAAGGCATCGTCGAAGGGTAAGAGCAAGGCATCATCGGTCGAGGCATCGTCAAAGGGTAAGGGCGAGGAAGAAAATGAAGATGATATCTTCATGCCGCCCCTGTTGGGACCAAGGCAAGTGCTGATTGGGACAAGGTGCATGCCAAGAAGAAGGCATCATCGAAGGGTAAGGGCAAGGAGAGCAGGCCATGAAGAAGGCATCATCGAAGGGTAAGGGCATAGTTGTAAGGATATAGAGCGCTCTTATTTATGTACCGCAAGTTATGTTGAACTGTGTTGCAAGCTACATTGAAGTGTTTATCGAATAAAAAATGTGAAATAATAGAAAGGTGTCTCATACATAGATAGATACAAGTCTCATACATAGATAGATATACCTTTGTCTCATACATACATAGATATCACTGTCACCGGTCACGAGGTTGCCCTAGCACCGGTGAACTCCATCCATACCTTCTGGGTGGCCCCACATTACGGGGAGGTAGAGTTGACCTGTCACCCTAGGTCTGTGTATCCTATGTAGGGAAAGGTGCTGGAGTCTGTTGCGTCTGGTACTGTCCAAACTAGTCAACCTAATCCTACTGAGTCTGCTGATCCTCCTCATTAGTCGCCCATGAACTCATTGAGGACATGCTTGGGCCTCCATATCCTCCTGCCATGTAAAAATATTAAGTACTCAACGATTATATACTACATGTAACCAAAATAGATAGGAAAATGTGTACCCTCAGGACGATAGCCCATGAAGGGGACTTGCGGCTGCTGCTGCTGCCACTGGTCAAAAGTAAATTGTGGCTGCTGCTACTGCTGCCACTGGTCGAAAGTAAACTATTGTTGCTTCCATGCTGAGCCTCCAGCCTGGTCTGGAGGTGGTGCTCTCAGTGTCTCCTGCTGTGAGATCCGTGGACGAGGCCCGTGGTAGAGAGGTGCACTTGGTGTCTCCTGCTACGGCGGCGCCGAGTCTTGGAGTAGTGCCTAGTCTGCACGCGGGGTGCGCTCCTGCGTGGAGTGACGTGGTGAGCGCGCCTGCATGGAGTGACGCGATGGGCCCTCCTCCATGGAGTGACGCAGTGGGCGTTGTGCTGCTCGGTGTTGAACAATATTTGAAACGTTGGTGCACGTGATGGTCGCATAGATACTCTTTAGTCTTTTCTCGATACGCTTGACAAAGAACGGAGCGTGCTGACGTGGTACAAGAGGAGCGGACAAGAGCGAACGTCCCCACTGATGCACTTCAGTCTGTATCTCCCATGTCATATCGGCCTGCATTTGTATAGTAGATAAGTACACATTATGTAGGCTACCAAGTCCAGTAACGAAGAAAAGTGTATTACCGCTGACTTTCTGGGCTCCATAGTCGACTAGCTAGGGTATCTTTCATCATCATGCGCGTGGTGGATGGGACACAACCGTGTCATGCTCATCTACCTACGTAAGTATGCACGGAATAACTCCATATCAAACGCAGGAGCGAGCCACATGTCAGTTGTTGCATTCTGCCAACCATGGATATAAATATTAACCCGTTGAAGCCATTGAGTTGTGCTTCTGTTAGTACCCTTCCGAGAGTACCTGCAATTACATCTTGTAAGTATACAATCATTGTAGAACTATAGATAAGTAATATATTAACTTACATGTGCACGGCTTCTGGAAGGGGCTCCTATGGACGTGGAGGATCTACCATCTGGCAAAGACCGAATTGCCTCATGACCCTCTGTTGAGACATCTCCTCCACCTGACAATCGAAGATGATCTTCGATTTAGTCAACCAGTAGTCCTCATCTCTAGTGCACATAATAGATAACCCACAGGAATATCTTGCGGTTGTCTCAGCTGTCGTGTACGGCTCCCAAATGACCGATTCCTCCCTCAATGTGTCGAACTGCTCGCTGAACACCGGGTAGCAGCAGGTTACTTGATCTCCCGCGAAACGACATTGTTGGAAAAAATAGTTGTTAGTTTCCTTCATAGTGCAATATCGATAATGCAATTAACTAAACCTTTTAACTTACCTTGTGACATGTCCAATGTGTACCGAATGTAGGCATGTCAATTCCCTCGTGGTCAAACAGCAGATTAGACTCATAGACAACGGGTGGCTGTCCCTCGATGATAATTTCTTTATTCTTTGCTATCTCCGGGCGGCCGATAGGGAACCCCTCCCATGACCACAGCTACAGCAACAGAGGGCATCCTAGCTGAAGTGGAGACAGGCATCTTTGTCCACTAGGAGAGCAGGCCTCTGCCGATGCTGATAGTGCATGGGAGCTTTACCATATGGCTTAGTAGGGGAGCCATGGTTGCTTTGAGTGAAGTTCCTTTTCTTGTTGTCCTTGACAAAGTTCAAGGAACCTCCATTCTGTGCCGTGAGCCTCTCCTCTTCTTGGGCACACATGGCAATCGTCTTTTTATATCCCATTTTTCTGGGGCCATATTGTAGTTGATAGTGAAATTATCAAATTGTTGAGGCAATGACACCATGATCATGTGGACAAGGAGTGGAGGCTTTATCTCTAGATCAGCTTCCATGGCCTTCAATTTGGCAGCCATGTTGCTCATCCGGAGGATGTGCTCCCTGATGCCATGTCCACCTCCTGTATAGTTCTCTATCACCAACTGGTTCAACAGCTGGGTTGCATATGTCTTTGAAGAGCCAGTGAACTGACTCTTTATCTTTTCCATGTAGTCCCCTACGGAACACACTCTATGATTGAACAAAAAATTGCTCGCTCAACTGTGTTCTTTATAAATGCCATGCTTTTTTTTGGCGTTCTGCTACTTTTGGTTCTCTATGGAGTATGCCAGCTCTATTGGAGCATAGTCCATTTTCTTTTTATCCCATGCAGCATCATCATTAGCAGCGTCTCTGATGGGCTCTGTCGGCTTGGTGGGAGGCTTGGTCTCAAGGACCCAATCCACCTCAGCGCACGCGAAGTCCACCTTCTTTCTCCACTCGGAGTAATTGTCACCTCTCGGTGTGGGGACCTCCTTGATGCAGTTCATCAAGTAGAACCCTCCCAAAAACCACAAAGAAGTGACAATAATAACAATTGCATGTATTAATCCAACGTTGGTCAAAATTAAGACGTAAAAATGCTTGTGCAAATAATTCTACATCACCGTTGGGCAGAATATAGAATCAAAAGCACATGACTTTAATTACTTTGAAATAAATACACTAATCACAATCATGCTATTTACAACGTTGGTTAGAAAAATAACATGAATATGACAAGAATAAAACTTTAACTTGCTCTCATAAAATTTAATACTCACTTTTATCTTTATTAAATTTTAAAAGCCCTTTAACTACTTGCAGTGGAAGAATGAATTATAAATTCATTAAACTTTACATCTTTACATAAACTTTTTACTGTTACTTTTGTATTTTCTAGATAAAATTTCATTGGATAATTTTGTGTAGGAAAAACAATGAAAAAAATATCAAAAACTGAATTAAAAATAGTCTCAAAAAACTTCTGTAAAAGAATAAACCAGAAAACTGGTACTGTTCATGCGCGCGACAATGGATAACGGCCCACTGGCCCCTGTGCGACGCATAACACCCGCGCTGCCCACGCGGCCCATTGGCCGGCCCACGGCCCACTCCTCGCCGCAGTGTGCACGCCGCCCATCTGTGGCCGTCCGATCCAGCGGATCGCATCAGACGGACGAGCGCGCGTTGGTCGCTGGAACAAAACCGGCTCCGAGCGGCTCGCCCTCAACCCTAACCCACATAACCCCCATGCCCCCGCTCCCCGCGAGAGCCCGCTCTATGGCGGCGCTGCTCCTCTGTTGTGCTCGAACGAGCGACGGCGAGGAGTGGCTCCGCCGGCCGCGAGGCTGCTCAGGCCCTCCCCTCCTTCTGTCCCATCCACCCCCACCCCGCAACGCAGCAGGATGTGAGAGGCAGAACGGTGGCGACTGGCAGTGTCCCCCTGCCCTCTTGTCAGCTGTGCGTCCACCCGCGGGCGGGCGCACCGCCGTCAAATGGTGTAGCGGCGTCGCCCTCTGTCGGTGCACGGTGGCGGCCGGTGGTGCCCGATTTGCCTCTTTTCTTTGTTTCGATTTGGGGTAAGTTCTTCTTCCGACGACTCGGCATGCCGATGCTCGTCGTGATAGAGAGGAACGGCGTGGCCGTGTGGGCGACGCTCTGTATTAGGGTTAGGGTTTCTCTGTCTTTTGCTTTTCTACTCGAAAAATCTAGATACTAGTCTTGCTCTGATACCAATGTTAGCTTGATGACACTGTGGTAGGAACTAGGCTAGATGTAATCGGTAGTCTTTGTCTGTGTCGAGTTGTTATGAATCTGAGAGAGAGAGAGGGTATGTACCTTCGCTGGAGGACGAGCTCGATGAGCCATTGGCCATGGGTTCGACGGCGTGGGCTTGGGCAAAGAGTGAGCTAGGCGATGGCGGAGGCAGTGGGACTTCCCGTGGCTAAGCGCAAGAACCCTAGATCGGAAGGGAATCTAGGTGGGGGAGCGGCGGCCACGACAAACCTCGTTACGTGTGCCCCGGCCCCCACCTTCTCTTTATAGCGCTGCCACAGGGGCCCCACCAACTAGGTTCGGTTGGACACCCCGATCAGGGCGCGAGTCAAAAGGCTCGTTCTTCCCGTTGGGATCGAACAGAGAGAGAGAGCAATCTAACAAGGAGGAGCGAGAGAGACGGTGTAGGTGGGGTGAGATGGGCTTTCTCTGAATTATAAATGCGCCGCGATAAAATATGGCTTGTGGGCAGCGTCCGGAGCCCCTGGTTGCCCCCTGTGGGCTTGGTGACGTCGTAATGTTGTACTGAACATGACCTCTATGATTACAATGTTCAGTACAAAGAGAACTCTAAATTCCAAGGAGTATAACAAAACCTTGTAATCATAGAGGTCACTCCCAGCATATCCACTAAATATACATTCTGCACCATTGTCATCATCCATTTCTTGATCCACATCAATTTTTGCATCATGAAATGAAGGTGTGTGCATATAAAAAAGGCTTAGAAAGCCAGATTCTAGGAGTACTTCTTGACTAGAATTATAAAGAGAAGAGCTTGCACATAAACATGAATATAAAACACGTAACAATAAAATCAGGAGATGGGGAAAGGAATTTGATGGACTTACAGTGGCTGAGCGCTCGGGGGCTTCCTGCAGAAGTTCCTCTTCCCGTCCTCGTTATCCTCCCCATCACCGTCCGCAACCTCCGCCTTGTGCGTGGCGCCGCCGAGCAGCTCCTGGCGAGCACGCGCCTTGTCCAGGTCGGAGAGCGTGGCGTCGGCCTCGATCCTGCAGATGGCGGTGAGCATCTCCAGTAGCTCCAGGACACGGGCGGCGACCAACAGCCGCACGGGCTCCAGGGCTCGGGCGACGACTGGATCCAAAAATCCGACCTTGGGCGGTGGCTGGCGGGATCCACGTCCGTGGGGGCGCTGCGGGATCCACGTCCGTGGAGGTGGCGGCTGGACCGAAAATCCGACCTTGGGCGTGGTGTCTTCGCAGTCGACGGTGCCGGGGTGGGAGGAGAGGGCAGCAGCATCGTCGACCGGCGAGGCGAGCGAAGCAAGCGAGCGAGGGGAGGGGAGGGGAGTGGACAAAGCGAGAGAGGATGACGACCACGAGGACTACGGGTTTGGTCGGAATTTTTACAAGTGCTTTTTTGTAAATTGACCCCTCCGACATCCTTTGTTGGACGGAGGGAGTATAAAAAACAAAATAATCAAGACAACCGACGAGTAACTCAGAACACTCAAAATAAAAGGAAATGCGTTTAGTAGTAGACATGGCATTTCATCTACCGAGCACATTTGCTCCTGTCCGGAAATATTGGAGTGTTTTGTGTTTAGCTAACATATTTTTTTAACATATGTTTTAGCTCTGTGAAAGGATCAGAGTGTATCTAGACTCCTTTGGTTTGTAGGTTCATGTAGGTTTGAAGTGAACCTACGCAATAAATGGGATCTAGATACACTTCTTTCATAAAGCTAATACATCTTATATTTTGGAACGGAGGGATTACTACTCCGGACGTGAGCGTGAGTGCTAAAAAGCGGGATCCACGCTTACAGTTTGTTGAATGACGAGCTGAGTATTCAAAACAATGACATATGGTCTTCTTTTCTGTCAATCAACTTCTTAACTTACCGTCGACTCGGACCAAATCATTTTTTGCTGGTCTCATATGTGTTCTTGATTCAAAGCCCATGTTTCTGGCATGGAACTTCAAATAGGAATTCAGACCCGTAGACAAAAATCTGCAAGCCCAAGAGCTTGCCGACAGAAGTTTTGCAATTTAGATGGAAAACAGATTGGAGGATGAAGAGAAAAACAAAACAAAAATGTAGTGGACACGCATGTACCACATAATGTCTCACACAAACGGTACGGTGTGCTATAGCTAGCAGGTCCAGAGCTGAGGACATGATACTGCTGCCAGCGATTCCACTGATTTTGATGCCTACATTTGCTCCACCCAGAGTGAAAGCACTATATATCGTGGATAATGTCGACACGAATAATGGGGGAAAAAGCAACTCTATGTCGACTTGTACATGCCTTTTCCTTTTTGTCGTGTGTGCCTTTTGTTGCTGCGTGATCCAGGAAGATTCCTCCATTATCACTCTTAACATTGATTCAGTTCCCTCTTGTAAAAAAGTTCAGTTATATGTGGGGATTTGTCAGATCCAGCCACCATTCTTATGCCCGAATCAGACCAAATCCTTCCACCCGCCACAAGATTGTGTCATGTCGTCATGAGCTGCTATATTTTAACACTAGTGATGAGGTCAACTAGCTGTTAATAACGGACAGGCAGGTCGATCGATAGTGATGAGTTCAACTTGCAAGCAAATGCTCACTGCGCGACTGTGCCATGTCCCCCTCCTTCCTTACTCTCTCACTTTTCTGATGAAGACTGCTTCATTCTAATTTACAGTGACAATCCATCATCGATTATCTAGTCTAGTTATTGTTAGAAATATAAGCTAAATTCATTGTCCCATGTGATATTTCAGATTTTTCTGGGACAAGACCAAACGCAGATTTTTCTGTGAAGGGATCGGGGCCCCCAAGAAATACCATCTAGTTAATTGGGACACGGTTTGCAAACCGAAGGACCTGGGGGGATTGGGGGTGGTGAACCAAAAATTCTGAACATTGCCCTGTTTTCCAAGTGGATCTAGAGGCTCTGTCAGCAGGAGAAGGGGCTCTGGGCTGACATCATCCATGCCAAGTACCTGAGGGATGGGGAGGTGCTCACGTCCTCCTTCAAGAAGGGCTCGCATTCTGGAGGAATCTACAAAAAATTAAACATCTTTTCAAGCTGGGTGCTAAATTTGAGGTTCAGAATGGCCGTTCCACCCTGTTTTGGATGGACTAGTGGTCAGATAGGGGGGCCCTTGAAGGACAAATTCCCCTTGCTCTTCGCGATATGTTCTAAACCAGGTAACACTGTTCGGGAGGCGAGAGGAGAGGACAGCTGGGACCCTGGGTTTAGGAGATCCTTTGGCACCCCTGAGAGGGTTGAATGGGACAACCTCCTGAGGGATATCGAGCGGGTGGGACTCACACACACGCCTGACAAACTCTCTTGGTCCCTAGAAGAATCGGGGTGCTCCTCGACTAGGTCTCTCTACAAGCACATGTGCCAAGGGGAAAACACGATCTTCTTCAAGGATGTATGGCGGACTAGAGTCCCTCTGAAGATTAAGATCTTCCTCTAGCAATTAATCAGAAATAGGCTCTCCTCATGCGAACAGATTAGCATCTGCCACGGTCCATCCAACAGGAAATGCCTGCTGTGCGACGATGTTGAGGACGCGAACACATTTTTTTCACATGCCATTTGGCGAGATTCATGTGGGCATGTGTGAGGGAACTTCTCGGGTGTTCCTGGAACCAGCAGGGGCTGGTGGCTTCCTGGAGATTGCTCAAAGTCTCACGGACAGTGCGAGGAGCCTGGTGTGGGTGTGCTTTGCATCAATGGTTTGAACGCTATGGAATATACGAAACAAGATGACGATTGAGCTGAAATTCATCAACTCTCCTGCTGATTGTATTTTCCAAATGATCACCTTCCTGCAGAACTGGAAGATCTTGAGCAGGCATAAGGAGCGGCAGGCCCTGGAGGGTACGATGGTGGCGCTCCGAGATTTGTACGCCAAGACGAGATCGCCCCTAGTTGTTGTCTCTTTTGCTTCCTTTATCGGCTGGGCTATTAACTGTCGGTATCATGAATCTTGTTAGACCTGTTGTGGCTGGACTCAGGTGATCCAGGTGCCCTGTGATGTAATCGGTTTCAGGATTCCTGTATGTGAACTTGTTGGCTTTATAATATAAAGTTGGGCTATGGCCTTTGGTTTAAAATATTTTAGATTTTCCATAAATCTCAAAACTCATACGTGTCTGGAAACCACTATGTGATTTGGTACAAGTTGGTGGCAGCTCACATATGTGTGGCAAAACTAGTGGGAGCTAAATTTTTAGTCACACATGGAAAGTTGGAGGAGAGTTTCACCACCTTATAAGGTGGAGTGTCTCACCACTTTATAAATGAGTGAGAAAAGAAGTGCTACAAGCGCGCTCCTCCTCCGACGACACTACTCGCTTGCCTACTCGTCTTGTCATGACGCGCGCGCCGCGGGTTGCGGGAATCTTCCTGGGCATCAAGAGCATCCGCGTGCACAGCATCTACTACGTCGTCTTTTTTGACAAGTTACAGCAACCTTTGCACCAACGATGACTTCATCGGCAATCGGCCGGTACGCATATTGTAATTTGATATGTTGTCATACCATGGTTGTTCTTCCTTATGCACTGCTACTGTTCATGTGGATTAATAAGTCTAGTACGTTAGATTTCAACGTGTTCGTAGCTGGCATAGTCATGATTTATATATTGGAATTAATTTTGAAAATTATACCTAATAATCCAATAATGTTAAAATCTTATTATAGACAATTTTCTGAGTTAAACATGGGACACTTGGCCGATGCAATGAAGATAGATAAGTTTACTGGTGTTTATTTTAAGAGGTGGCAGTACACGAACACTATGTGGTTGCAAGCTATGAAAGTATTCGAGGCTACTAAGGATTTATCTGAAGAAACTATATATGATGAGATTCAGAACAAGTTCAAAGTAAACCAATCTTGCTTTCATGGGATGTGTTCTGAGTGTTCTTGACAACAAGTTGTTTGACGTGTATATGCACATCAAAAACGCAAAAGAGCTCTAGGAGGCACTGGGCGCTAAACTCGGTGTAGCAGATGCTGGCAGTGAACTGTATTCATGGAGAACTTCTATGATTACAGGATAGTTAACAACCGTTCTGTAGTCGAACAAACTCACGAGATACAGTGCTTTGCCAAAGAGTTTGAAATCTTTAAGTGTATCTTAGCTGAGAAGTTTGTGGTTGAGTGCATTATTGCAAAGTTTCCTTTTTTATGAAGAAACTCCGCCACAACTCTCAAACACAAGAGATAGGAGATATTGGTTGAAAACTTGATAGCGTCTCTTGATGTTGAGGAGAAGGCTCAGACGAGGAAAACTGCTGAGAAAAGAGGCAATGGTCAGTCTAGCGCCAATATGGTGTAAAAGAAAACCTTTGGCAAAAATAAAGAAAACAACAAGCCCTCGGCCTGTAGAGACTACAACCTTCAAGAAAAGAAGCCGAACAAGACTGAGCTGGGTTGATATACCTATGGAGTGCTCGACCACTCTTTCAAGTACTGTCCAAACGTGCAGATCGTATAGGAAAAAACAGGAAAACTATCAACGTCGTGACCGCTAGCAACAATGGTTGGTCCATTAATTTATTTCTTGTTCTTTTAGTATTTCAATCACCATATTGGATAAATCACTTTTGCTCTTTTCCAAAAAAAAGTATACATCACTTTTGCTCTTTTCCATGCCTAGGTGGATGGATCGGCAGCAGCATCTACCACTGCCTTCATAAATTGTGCTCTGATACTGCTGCCAGCTGCTTCTCCTTCACCTACCCAGTGGACGTACTATAGCGATTATACTGATTTTCATGCCTACATTTGCTCCACCCAGAGTGAAAGCACTATATATCGTGGATAATGTCGACACGAGTAATGGGGAAAAGCAACTCTATGTCGACCTGTACTGCTTTTGCCTTTTTTGTCGTGTGTGGCTTTGGTTGCTGCATGATGCAGGAAGGTTCATCCATTATCACGTCTGAATATTGATTTCTATTCCCTCTTGTACAAAAGTTCAGTTATTTGTGCACTTTCGCTTCGATGACCCTCTCTCCTTTTCAAATTTTAACAATAAAAACTTGATACCGTTTCGTTTCGAAGACCGCATGAACCCACCCGAAGCCCATATGATCCTCTTAGATGCATATTTACCGTACTCGTATACTCACGTGCCCGCGGGTTACGAAAATCGGGAGTATATAAAATCAACAACAAAATTTTAAAACATGGCATGCAAAGACGTAGATCGCAATAATAGGAGGTGGGATCAGCCGGTGAAAACGTAGATTATAGCCAACTTGATCGAGTACACGTATACGGAGGTATATATAGCTGGATATGGACGGGTCGAATCAGACAAAATCCTTCCACCTGCCACAAGATTATAACATGTCGTCACGAGCTGCTATACTTTCAACACTAGTGATGAGGTCAACTAGCTGATAATGACGGACAGGCAGGTCGATCGATAGTGATGAGCTCAACTTGCAATCAAATGCTCACTGCAGGACTCTGTCATGTCCCCCTCCTTCCTTACTCTCCCTTTTCTGACAAAGACTGCTTAATTCTAATATACAGTGACGTCGATTATCTTAGTTAACCCAATTCATAATTAACAAGCTAATATTGAAATTCCGAGCATAATCTACCTGAATCTAGTACGGAAAGACGACGGCTCTATCGCTGTTGTGTTGCACACCTCGTTTTCCATCAATCAGCCAAAAGAAGTGGTGGAGGACAAAAGGACGAAAATTTGTAGAGGATACGCAGCGCCTAAAGTCACACACGTACAGACACAAACATTGTGCGTGGCTGGTCCTGGGCACGGAACCGCTGCCAGCAGCATCTCCTTTCCTCTAGCAATTCCACTGATTTTGATGCTTCGGTTCATGCAGCCATTCAAACATTAAGGTTGTTAGAGTATGATACGTATACGATTATTGTGGTAGTTTGGGATAGTTAGGATTATAGTCTAACTCGTCTTGTACTCCAAGTTGATCCCTGTACGCCTATATATACTCGTCCACGAGGCTCAATAATATATCCATCATATTCCGTCAAACTCATACTCTTTCATGATATCAACATAAATCGATCTCAAACCATAGTTTCCGTCGCGCTGCCTCCGGGGGGGGGGGGGGGGGGGGGGGTCGATCTCCATGATCTCCGCCGGGGGCTGCGCAACCCGTATGCAGGGTTCATCGCCGATCCGTGATCGGCTGTCCTGTAAGTCTTTTTCTCTGATCTCTTGATCAGCTTTCTTTTTTGTTTACCGATCTTAGATCGGATTGAGTCGTCCACCGCCGTCGTCATTGCCACGCATCTACTTCGACCATCGGCATCGAGGATCTACATCGCGTCCATGCGCCTGCCCCCTCCGCTGCTACGCCTGCCTCGGCCTCACGGCAGGCTACCGCGCACCACGGACGGCTGCTACGCCTTCCTCGGAAGTCTACCACGGCCGTCCTCCCTCGGATCCTCTTTGTCGTCATCGTCCGGGACTTCACCGACAACGTCGCCATCGAATCCGATTTACGCGTCATCCACGCCATGGCGCATACGGTGCACCGTCGGTCTGATCAACCGATCCCGCGTCTGCCTACGGCAAGCACGTCCCCGAGCACGCGCCTACCACCGATCGAGTTACGGGCTGCCGCTATGTCGCCCCGTCGGGCCGCAGAGCCGCCGCCTTTGGTCCATGCTACCGGCTTCCAACGCGCCTTCCTTGGCGTGTACGTCACTGGTGGTCTCCTAGCCGCTGCACCGACTTGCGCCCTGCAGCTATGCCGCTCCCTCGGGTCGTAGCGTGGCTGCACACAGTCTAATTCGCCGTCCTCGTGCATCAACGGCCTCGACTTTCACCGCGCCATCTCCTACGGCGCGGATCACCGCCGTTTGCACATGGTCTTCGTCACGTCACCGCGTCTTCCTCGCCTACTTCGACCACCGCCGCCGCACTTCACAAGGTAACCTGCAGGGCGCCCTCTCGCCGTCGCAGGTCCCGCTGACTACTCCATCGCCACTCTAGACATCCAGCATGACTAACCCAGGTCGCCGCTGGTTTCGCCGCATTCTATGTCTTCGTCCACTACAACTTCACCGCCAGCGTCATCGCCTCATCCCCGACTACACCACCTGCTACTCTACTTCGACAACCGCGGACAGCGTCGGCATCTCTCCGTTAGCCGATCTGCGCATCGCAACCGCTCTAGAGGCTTCCTATGCTAGTCTTTCTGACATGGCGACAAGTTCATGATGGTCCCTGCCCCCGCACGCCTGGTACTGGCAACACCGGGAGTGCCTTTGTCCCCGACGCGTTCCCGAGTCTGTCACACTCAGATCGGCGCCTCGTCATCATCGGCTTCGACAATGTCTTCTTTGCCATCGACCCCTCTACGACTGCCTTGCCGCGTCACCGACGAGTTCTTCTTTGCATACTCGGTTCTGGCAAAACCGGAGTGTGCATTCGTCCCCAACGTGCGCCTAGTTATGGCAAAACTATGGCCGCACCTCATCCTCGACGGCTCGGACTGCATCGACTTCGGCATCGACACCCTCAACGACTACCTCGACGAGTCTCCGTCATCCTCCTCGTGCACTATGCGCATGCGGCTTCACGTGCGGCTACCTCGACACGGGCGTCCCCGACCACGACATCGACCACGGCGACCCTTCGCACGGCTACCTCGACCATGGCACTGCCTCACACTCTCGGCTCCCTCGTCATCGGCACAAGGGCTACCACCTCGCTTGAGCATCACCAGCTTCCTCTAAAGTTCAAGCTACCGTGACGCGACACCGTCCAAGACGTTTCCGCTAAGACTGCGGGGGGATGTCAGCCTACTGGATGCTACTTCGGTTTATATCTAGTCTAACCATCTGCGACGTTCGGATTGCTCACGACACTACCGCTACGACTGCGGGGGATGTGAGAGTATGATACGTATACGGTTATTGTGGTAGTTTAGGATAGTTAAGATTCTAGCCTAACTCGTCTTGTACTCCAAGTTGATCCCTGTACGCCTATATATACTCGCCCATGAGGCTCAATAATATATCCATCATATTCCGTCAAACTCGTACTCTTTCAAAGGTCATATACAAATATGCATGCATGGCAATATTGATCGAGACCTAAATAAGAAAAACATGGACAGATTACCTACTAGCAAATTTTGATCAGATATATGCTAATATCGATATCTAAGTGTCCTTCTATTTCTGCGTAATCGACTGAACTTTGGCTTCCTCTTATGCGTAAATTCAGTTAGGCCGATCCATGCAGATTTCATAAATCCGGCCTGCTAAATCCCTAGGATCATCTAGGTGCAAATCTTGCCGGGTAGTAACTTTCTGTAGGTCATACTTGTGTCGATAAACGGGACTGATAGAGAGAGATTGAGAAGGGGTGTGTACCTTCTCCTTGGCGCGATGAACCCGTGGTGTTGGCCATGGCGGCGAGCGACAGCGAGGGTGGATCGTGGGAGAGGCGGCGGTGCTTCCCGCTACTCCTGCGCTCCCTAGATCGGTAGGGGGTGTCGGTGGGTTGTGTGGCTTCACGACGAACCTCGTGTCGCCAGCCGCCGGCTCCCCACCTCTTTATATGTGTAGTGTAACAGGGATCCGCCAACCATATTGGGTTGGACTCACTCGGGAGAGAGCAATCTAACATTCTCCCCCCTTATCCCAACATATACTTTTAACTTTATACTTTTCACTTTACCCGTTTCATCACCGATCAGTACGTAGAGCATGTTTTATCGTTACAACTCAATTTTCAATAGAACCAGACAGCTACAACATACCTCTCTGTTTTTAAAACAAAATCTGTTTCTTTTGGGCCTATCATGATCCAGAAATCATAGTCTTTCCCTTGAACCCATGTCGGCTTAGTGTTCCTTGAACACATTGGGTGGTAATCCTTTCGTTAGTGGATCCACAGGCATATCCGTTGTCCTTATATGCTCGAGACTTATAGTGTGATCCTGAATTTTATCTTTCACAACATAATACTTTATCTCTATTGGTTTGGTAGCATTACTCAACTTGTTGTTATGAGTATAGAATACCGCGGGCTGGTTGTCGCAGTATATCTTTAGTGGGTTATCAATGAAATCTACCACTTTCAAGTCGGGTATAAATTTCTTTAACCATATCGCCTGCTCTGTGGCCTCATAACATGCTATAAATTCTGCATACATCATGGATGATGCAACTATTTACTGTTTGGAGCTTCTCCACGAAATAGCCCCGCCTGCAAGAGTGAATACATATCCTGCGTGGATTTTCTATCATCTTTGTCTCCCGCAAAGTGTGCATCTGAGTACCCTATTATTTATTGAGAATCAGATCTTCTATATGTTAGTATGAGGTCTCCCGTGTCTTGCGCATAACACAATGCTTTCTTTATCATCTTCCAGTGCTCTATGCCTGGATTTTCTTGATATCTACCGAGTACCCCGGTGATAAAAGCTAAGTCAGGATGAGTGCACACTTGTGCATACTGTAGGTTTCCAACAACCAAAGCATATGGAACCGATTTCATTTGATCGATCACACGACAACCTTAGTCCCCAAGATCGGAACGGAGTTTATTTGTTCGGGAGAGGCTCAGGTTAACAAATAATGGATCGATAACGACGAACACGCAGAAGAACATGATTTACCAGATTCGGACCCCTTGGTGATGGCTAAAAGTCCTACTCCTACCTTCTCCAGTATATTATAAATATCAAGGAGTACAATATAAGGGAGGAAGAGAGCTCAGAGGGATTTATAAGATGATCCCGACGAGGTTATGGTAGACGAGCTAAAGCGTAAATTTCCTAGATCCGTTTAGTACATGGCCTCCAAGTAGTCTGAATGAGGTGCCCTTTATCTATTCTTGGGTCTACTTTATATAGGGGTTGGAGGAAACTCGTCACCTTGCCCTCCAAGTCTTCTAGAATACCTTCCTTTTAAAGTCTTCATCACCCAGGAACCCACGTGCCGCACACCAAGGAAGTCGGTGTAGCCCTGTAGCAGGCTCCCATGTTTTCATCTCCGCGCGGACAAGATGGGGTTAGCCACCGTAGTTATACGAGTTGGCACCATATATCATCGACAAGACCGATTGGGTGCCTTTTTTGCCTTTTCCCCTAACACAGGCTATGGAGAGGCTATCAGGGTCTTGCTCGAGATGCTCTAAGACATTGAACAAAACAAATTTCTAAATTTACAAAAATAACACAAACAAATCCATGTATATAAATCAAAATAATAGAGAAAACCGACGAGTAAGTAATGGACACTCTAAATAAAAAGAAAATACGTTTAAAAGCGTTTAGTAGTAGACACATGGCATTTCAGCTCGGGAGCATATTTTTGCTCCTATGAGAAAATAATGGAGTGTTTCGTGTTTAACTAACATAGTTTTTCTTAATCTCTTCTAATCTACCTAGCCGTGATACTACTTTGGACGTGAGTGTGAGTGCTAAAAAGCGGGATCGACACTTACAGTTTGTTGAATGACGAGCTGGGTATTCAAAACAATGACATGTGGTCTTAACTTTCCCATGGACTCGAATCAAATCATTTTTTGCTGGTCTCATGTGTTCGTGATTCAAAGCCCATGCTTCTGGTATGGAACTTCAAATAGGAGTTCATGCCCATAGACAAAAAATTGCATGCCCAAGAGCTTGCCGACAGAATTTTAGCCTTTATATGGAAACAGATTGGAGGATGAAATTAAAGCACTATAGTGGATAATGCCGACACGAGTAATGGGGGAAAAAGCAACTCTATGTCTGACTTGTGCTGCTTTTGCTTTTTTGTCGTGTATATGCATTTTGTTGCTGCATGATCCAGGAAGAGGTTCCTCTATTATCACCTCTGAACATTGATTCTATTCCCTCTTGTACAAAAGTTCAGTTATCAGACGAAATCCTTCCACCCGCCAAAAGATTATGTCATGTCGTCATGAGCTGCTATACTTTCAACACTAGTGATGAGGTCAACTAGCTGTTAATAACGGACAGGCAGGTCGATCGATAGTGATGAGCTCAACTAGCAAGCAAATGTTCATTGCACGACACTGTCATGTCCCCCTCCTTCCTTGCTCTCTCACTTTTCCGATGAAGACTGCTTAATTCTAATTTACAGTGACGATCCATCATCGATTATATTAGCCAATATTCATAATCAGCAAGGTGATATTCAAATTCCGAGCATATTCTACCTGAATCCAGTACGGTCCATCGCTGCGTTGCACACCTCGTTTTCCATCAATCAACCAAAAGAAGTGGTGGAGGACAAAAGGATGAAAATTTGTAGAGGATACGCACCACCTAAAGTCACACACGTACAGACGCAAACATTGTGCGTGGCTGGTCCTGGGCACGGCACCGCTGCCAGCAGCATCTCCTTTTTTCAAGCAATTCCACTGATTTTGATGCCTCGGTTCACCGCAGCCATTCAAACCTCAAAAGGTCAAGGTCATATACAAATATGCACGCATGGACAATATCAATCGAGATGTGAATAAGAAAACGAGGTGTGCAACTCAGCGATGGAGTCGTCGTCATTCCGTTCACTGCAACCATTCAAACCTCAAAAAGGTGATATACAGATATGCACGCATGGACAATATCGATCGAGACATGAATAAGAAAAACAGGGATGGATTACCTACTAGCAAATTTTGATTACATAAACTAAAATTGATATGTGCGTCTCCTTCTGTTTCTGCGTAATCGACTGAACTTTGGCTTCCTCTTATGTGTAAATTCAGTTAGGCCGATCCGCGCAGATTTCATAAATCCAGCCATCCGTAATGCTAGATTCATTTATTTGTATATCAAGGAGGACTAATGAAGCACTTACGAATCTGTCGATGATTCCAGAAACCGATCGACCGAATCATACCCACACTACCACATGATTGAGTCATGAACTGCTATATATTCAATACAATACCAGCCCGAACTGAACTACTCCCTCCGTTTTCAAATATAAGATGTTTTAGCTTTGTGAAAAGAGTGTATCTAGATCTCTTTTAGTGTGTATGTTCACTCCAAACCTAGATGAACATACACACTAAAAGAAATCTAGATACACTCCATTCACAAAGCTAAAACATCTTATATTTCGAAACGGAGGGAGTAATTAGTAACTAAGAGAATGCCTGCCACATATATATTTCTTATGGTTACACAACAGCTATGGTGATCCTGCAGGAATGCCGCGCCTTCCTAGCATGACAGGCATACACAGCCATTCAAGGAACACCACACTCACCTTGTAATGATGCTTGAATGCAGACACAAGATCAATCTTGCAGCCTGAAGTGCTGTCATGAATCTCGTCAATACTTTATACGTTTCTTTACAGATTCCTACATCGTGGTTCATCAAGTGGTGAAAACCTCAGCTTTTCCTAAACTATAGTATATAGCTGGTCATTTCAGATGTAACATGGCCCATTTGGTGAAAACAATGCAAAACTCACCTAAACCAAGTTTTCATCATTTTCGCTTATGGGATTTTTTTCACTCATCATGTTATTTTTACTAAGGTTGCCAATGCTCCTCGAGGCTCCAGAGTAGTACTTGAAGTGATGCGCCAACAACGACACAATGGTAATGAACTCCCCACCATTGCTGAGCTGCCTGGCATGGGACTCTTGGCTGCAATGCCTGGCGGCATACAGCAGCATCTCCACCCACACCCCTAAGATCAGCTCCAAAGGGTCCCGCTGCTCATGCCAGCGCGACTCTATGCCGAGAAGCTCGTCCGCGAGCAAGACTGCGTACATATTGGCATTGTCGCGGATGGATTCCCCATGTGGCTGTGGTGCCTTCACAGTTCCCTGAGACAGAGGAGATGATTAAATGAAAATAGTGCACATTTCATATATCTTAGTATGTACGCCATAACAGAATTTCAGGGTAGCTATGAGACTATCTATTTCAATATTCTTTGGGGATACAATAGCACACCCCCGCTGAATGTGTGTGGTATCATAGTACAGTTTGAGTTTAACTTTGTTTCCTAACTTTTTTAGTAAGGTCTAAGGAAATTCAAAATGAGTCGCTCTTTTCAATTTCATTAGACCATAGTCAAACAGAGTTCAGCAGAGCACTATGAAATTCAAATGGAATCTTTGCTCAAAGAAAATCAAACTGGAACTTCCTTTTAGGAGCAATTTTGAATATAGGCACATGTTGTTTCTGTTAGTGAAGTCAGCAAGTAAGAAAACTGAAAGTTGGTTTCGCTTGATCAATTTTGTATCCTCAAACATAATCACTAGGAAAATGTGTTTCGCTTGAATTGTCATGGAAGGTAAATACCTGCAAATAGGAATTGCAAACAGTCAAATGAGGCAGAGCTTGAGCCATTGTTTCAAGAATAATGATATAATTTTCAAACAATATGAACGAACTTTAGGCCCCATTTATCCCATACCAGTGCAAATTGGGAGAAACTCCACACCATCTCCGCAAGCTTCTCCCTCTGTTGAATCCTGGAAGGATTGGGGCCATCATGGTGGAAGAATTCCTTCAGAATACAGTACGGCCGCCAGCTTACGGGAGATGCCGCCAGTGGGTTCTCCTTATCACCAAAGCACATATGGCACTGCCCTTCTATCTGTTCGCAGGATGCAAGGTGTACGTTGCAGCGTGCAGCTCCCGGCAGCATGTCAGGTTTCACCACCAGCAGGAACATCATGTAATTGGATAGCACCTCGGCGGCCTCCGTAAGATCATTTGCATGTTTGGCCTTGGATTTCCTGAGGTACAACTCGGTCGCGGTGTGCCAAACAAGGATGCTCTCGTCAAAGTGAATGTTGACGCTCCAGCGAGCGAAGTCGTCGTAGGCTTCCATACTTTTCAGTATAAAGCTGCCCCTCGAGTCCAGATCAGTATCTTTGTCTTGAAGTGCTCGATCTTTGTCCTGCAGTGCTTGCAAAACCAATTTCTTGAGATCTTGTATTGACAAAGAGCTGGTGCGCGAGAAAGTTCCCGAGAAGTGCTTCTTGTTCCACCATTCCTGGAGCCCCAGCTTCACCGCCAGTCTGGTTCCTACCTCATTCCTGTTGCGGGTGCAGAGGTGGAACAAGTTATACTGCCCAATGGAGCCTGACCACAGTCTCCTACTCGCCGGATGGACACGCCGGCTAAAGGAGGTGATAACATGGAGAGGCCACTCCCATGCCTTGCCCCTGCGGTGCAACACAGAGCATGTCCAAGTGGACAGCAGAGCCCTGCACACTGATATGATCTCCAGGACCAAAGCCCCAACCAGCAACATATAACTGATGACCACATCTACCCTGCTGTACCCATTTCCTCTGTTGCTGCCGATGATGATCTGGAACAGGAGGAACGTGGTGGCCGTGCCAAGCAGCGAAATGAAGTGGATGCAGAAGCCATACCATGTGTGGATCACTGCTTTCTTGGTGTACAGGAAATCATACATCAGGGACAGCTCCATCTCGACCAGCTTGAATAGATCCTCACCCATGTAAGATACCACGGAACGCGGTTTGGACCGCGAAAGAAGCGAGGGATTCGGCAGCATTATGATATCGGCAAAGGCGCCTTTGCAGATGTCAAACTGCGAGTGTGCTCCGAGCAGGATTTCCTCCTCGCTGGTGCCCATGCTCAATAGCTGGCAAGGGTCAGGCTTGAACTTCGAGACGGTGATGCTGCTTATGTTGCCACACTTGAGTGCCCATATCCTCTCGCCATACTTGAGGAAACCAGCGACGAACATGGAGACGGAGGCCAGCAGAAGCAGGGTCGCGGTGCCGGCGACGTACCTGTAGATCACATATGCAGCCCCTAGGACCTGCACGGCGAGTGTTTGCAGGTGGCGAAGCCAGAGCGTGTTGTCCTCGAGCGCGTACGCTGTGATGTTGTCTGGGCCACCGAGGTGCATCAGGAGGAATGGCGCCCAGAACGCCACCAGCTCGTGCTCGTTCGACTGATCGTCGACGGATAGGTGTCCCAGGGTGTATATCGCCGTCGAATCGGCCAACAGATACGCAGACCAGAGGAAGAATTTCAGTGCATTGGAGGAGCTGCGCCGTCGGACCCCTCCGAAAATGAGGAGGAATACTTGCAAGGTGAAGCTTATAAGGACCAGGATTTGTATCCCCCATTTGTTCCACAGGTCCACTAGCCTTCCAGCCTCCTTTACTCCTGCTTCCATCACTCTGCTCCTCAAAATGTCTACAGTAACATGTCAAAAAAATAAAATTCAGCAAATGGGTATACTGTGTTGTGTCCATGAATATATTAAAAATAAAATAAATGTGCAACAGGATGGCTTAAGTAAGCGATCGTAAGTGATCACAGTTGGGAAATAAGGGAGCGCAGTAACTAATGAAAGATTCAGGCATGTATCAGACATAATATTTAAAGGGGCTATCTCATTCAGATGTTTCCAGTCCCAGCATTTCATTCAGCAAGAGGCAAATTGATTGAACTATCACCATCTTTCTAACTAATGATGATTTACACTTGATCACTACATAAATACGGTTTTAGCTACTGCTTCATGGATAAGACGTGCTAGATAATGTTTTCATATGTCCTATCAGTGCAACTACCTAGAACAAAATGAAAAAGGGGTTACACCTTGGCTGTACAAGGCCAGAAACTGTGAACTAATCCTGAAATAGAAGCACCGACTATCTACTCAAGCAAATAAATTGCAAAGCTGGGTGAGCTGGAAAGTCACAGAGGCTCCTTGTAAGTTTGCACAACCAGTCAGCACATTTGATACTCTAATAGCATTTCAGCATCTGCATACAGCACTCATGGATGTGCATGCTGAAGAATTTCTCTAAAATCGGCGAACAGGGCTAAGCCAGCTGGTGACTGGTGATGGTGCTGAGACGCATCGTCAGAAATATAGCTAATTGGCACTGCACAGATACAGTGTTGTTCTTGTAAGGTTTAGGCACAATCAAAGTACAAATAACCCACTGACTGACTATTCTGAGGACCTCTCAGAGTGAAGTAGAAATTGCAGGTAATATGTAACCTGGTCCAAGCAGTTCTAAAACAGAGCTGGGCACAGAGTGTTGGGCCTGGTTTTGACAGCAGACTTTGGTTGCTTCAAGTAAGAAAAGAGAGAATTTGATCCAAAACAGAAATCAAGAAAACCTATGAAATCAACAAGACTGGATGGATGGATGGATCTCCAACAAGAGCAGATTGAGGAGCAAGAGACACTCACCCAGCTGATCCCTGCGTATCCTCCCTAGTCTTCTGCTTCGTCCCTATTGGGGATCTGGGAGAAGGGAGGGACGGGATTTTGGTTCCATTCATCAGCGGACGGGAAGTGGCTCATGGTCGTCCAACACGAAGCTCACAGACGCCACACCGACTACAAAGATTTGGTGAATGATATAGGTCCTGTGTCGCTGCCGAATTAATGGCTTGGGCAGCAGGACAGAGGAAGAATATGTGCTCTTTGCCTTCAATGATCGTCTTGTGGTGTAGAATGGCCTGGCCTTGAGTTGCTTGCTCCTGTTGAGGTGTACTAGCAGCCAGCAGAAAAGCACACGTCGAGGTAGTCCATTGATCGCACTTTGTCTTGTCCCTCACTCCCTACCTACTATGCGTCTGCATCAATAGCGACTGCTAATAGTTTATGGATCGAAGGGGAGATTTGTCGCACGCAGGCACTAGTGATCCTGCATTTTTGAAAAACTAAAATATTATATTTCCAAGTTTCGAATAAGTACTAAAAATATATCTGAATGTATAGTGTATATCCAACAAACTTGCAATATGTCATCTTCAAATAGTTTATATTTGAGGTACAGAAAAATGACAAAAATGTGGATCTGGGTATTAGTTTCAAATCTCTGAAGTTTATCAGATTTGTTATTTTTGTGTGGCTCGGAGCATCTCTAGCAAATACCGAAAGTGGCCCAGGAATGAGAAAATTCGGCGGGTTTTCAGTTTTGAGTCTGGGTTTTTCTTTGGCCCAAATAGAACTCGTAAATGCGGCTAGACCTGAATAACTTTTTCGGTGGACCTAAAAACGATGACCGGCGCCGATATATGTAGCGTTTCATGGGGCATTCCCAGGTCGCCATCCGAGTCCCCAATCCCCTCCACCACTGCTCCACTGCCACATCGCCGATGCGCAATCCGTCGCTACCGGTCGAATCGAGCCCCGTGGCCGCTAGATGTCGACCCTGTGCCGCTCAATCGGACTCGGGGGAGTCCACATCGTCCGCGCAGCGGTACCTCCCCCCGTGGTGCAGTCGCTGAAGAGGAGTGCCGACACCGCATCGCTACCGACAGACCGTGCAAGCGCGTGGCACCGATCTACGGCAACATGAACCTACCGATTCGGTGGCATTCCTCCGGTGTGAGGCCGTAGAAGCGGAGCCAGGGAGCGGGCGGCTCCCTCACGCACTGTCCATTGATGTGGAGGTGGGTTGATCGCGCATCGGTCAGAGGAGCAGGGGCGCGCGACGAAGCATGGCAGGCCATGCTCTGCGAGCAGAGGACGGCCATGGAGAAGCAGGAGGAGGACTCGCTGCATCAAGCAGGAGCTCATCGACCTCCCCTTCGACACGGACTGAGCTCGCCGCTGCCTCGCCGCCGCACTCAAGGCTCTGGTAAGGTGGCCAGGAGCCCAATTTTGGTCACAGTAGGGATGGGTTTGCGCCCGTGCTGAACCCTAGATATTTTGGTGTGGTTCCAATGTACAAATGAACTATGATGTTGCAATGAATATGGTGTCAAGAGATATCTCACCAAAGTTCCACCTTTAGTTCATTTGTCAAAATCTAGTTCAAATGTTAAGCAAAATTACACTAGATTTTGACAAATGAACTAGAAGTGGGATTTTGATGGGATCCCACTTGACACCCTAGCAATGAATCCATGCAGTTGGTGATGAACTTGACTATGATCTTGCCAAAATTCGCCGTGAATGATTTTTCTTTTTAAATGGGTTCAGTATTATGGTTCTTTTATTTTTCTGCGCATCATCGAACTAAGAATCACATTGATATGTCCATGTTTTGGTATCTGCACGATTTTCATGATACAACGTTGACTATGCCCATAATTTATTTTTGACAACTTTTCAACATCTATTTTCAGATGGAGGGAGTATATAAATTTCAAGGAACGTAGATCTGCACCTCCCGACCGTTGGTGCTCCCGGTTTTTGAATAAATTATTAATTATACTTTTGAGTTTCAAAAAGTTAATTTTTAGGAATACTTATACATGGTCCAAAAATCCGTGCCATTGATTGCACTTGTTATGTCCTCCATCAGTACAATACTTGCCTAAGAGCAAGTACAATAGGGTACAGTCAGCTGGCTATAAGAGATAAAATAGTATAGTTTGGGTGAGGTGGAGGAGAGAGAAGAGGAGAGAGAAGATAAGCCGGCTGTAAGTTAAGAGTCGACTCTAGCACGTGCTCCTAGGCACTTTATGAGAGTGACAAGTGGGCCACATATTGATTAAGTAGTATACTTTTGTAGACAACTATTGTACATATTGACTATATAGCTGACTATAGATGACGTGTCACTTGCTTATAGCCCGCAACCGGCTGTATTATTGAACTTTCTCTAACTACCTACTATGTGTCTCCATCAATAGCTAGCAACCGTTGCTTTATGTATAGCTCAGGGCTCGAGGCTGCCGGTATAGAATCCCAAATTCACTTATTAATATTAAACGACACGTATATATAGTTCTTCTTGAATTACTTTTATAATCAAGAAAGTAATCTTATACTCTTTCCTCCCGTGAGAAAAAGAGAGGCGGCTACAATCGGCTTTGTCCTCGTCAGCTACGATTAAGAATCGATGAGTCATCGCCTCCTCTGCTTGTTGCTCCGGCAGCGGGAGGGGGTGGGGGCCTCGGACCTGCGTTCGGTGGTGTAGAAGGATCACTAAAGTTAGAGTTTGGTCAACCGGCATCATCATTATGGTGGCTATGGCGGCGGTGTGTGAGACAAGAATTATACCCGTCTCCTCTTCCACCTTATCGGCGACGATCCCGCTCCTGGCGTTGAGGAGAGTGGGGGTTCATCTGGTCGCCGCTTCCATGGAGTGGTGGATCTCGTCCACTCTACGTGTTTTCTAGATCTCGTCCACTCTACGCGTGTTTTAGGTTTGGTGTTACAAGTTTTGGATCAATTCAATGGTTCAATGGCAACAACTTCAGCTCTGGGGCACGTGCATAAAGACTTCCCGACTGTCATCAATAACGTGAGGCCAGCTCCGGTAAGGGAGCGACGACAGCGGCGCGTTAGCGGCTCGCTCTGGCGGTAGTAGTGGTTATTAGGTGGTACAAAGATCTCGATGTAATTTATATTATGTTTGGGGTGTTTTGTACTTCTTATGAACTCATGAAATAGATCCGGATCTTTCTCCGTGAAAAAAAGAAAGTAATCTTATAAGGTAAAAAAATAGTAGTACCCTCCGTTCACTAATGTAAGACATTCTACCTTTTTTTGAAACACATACATGTAACATGTTTTGTGAGTAGGTTCACTCATTTTGAAATGTATTTAGTTCAAATTAAAAATATCTAAAAAGTCTTACATTATATCAGTGAACGGAGGGAGTATTATATTTTTTCTATCTTGGATGATCTATGGAGTTCGTTTTGAATTTTACTACTAAGCTTGCTCCGATCCATATTAGTTGACTCAATTTTTTCTACACACAGATGCATTTAGCACTGAAACTTGAATATATACATTCATATCTCTAGACAAATCTAAGACAATTAATACGGGTAGGAGGGAGTAGTCGTTTAGTTTAAAGCAGTAGACGTTGACAAATCAGGTGGGTGAATGAGCCAGGTCGTTGGCATCACAATTCTAGTGGAACTAATAAGTAGGCCGGTGACCCTCGATGGTGGAGAAGCGGATGGAGACGGTGACACAGTGGCAGGCAGCTTTCTCTGCTGCGACACGACATGGATGGTGCCCCGAAGGCGCTGGCACGAAACAAGTGCTCCATGCTCATCGATGAATGATATATGTTCCGATAGACACAAGACAGCCGCTGCTCCAAAAGGTGGGCTGCGATGGTTATCTCCACCAGTTCTAAACTAGATCGCACTATCCCATCGGTTCTGAACAAGAACCGGTGACAACTGATATGTCAGGGGCTCACGGCTCCTTGGCCTGGACAGCAGGACAGAGGAATAATATGTGCTCTCTGTCTTCCATAGCATCAGGGCAATGGAGGTTTGTCACTGATCGCGCTTGTATACTATGCGTCTGCATCAATAGCGACCGCTATAGTTCAGGGCTAGAGCCTATAGGCACGGAAAACTGTTTTGACTCCCAGGTCAAGATGGTCATATATTATCTTTTTTTTTTGAGAATTAGATGATGGTCATATATTATCATTTTTTATCCCTTTCTGTGGCCACAAGATCATCACCTACGTCATGAGATTCGCAGCATAGAAATAACAAAATTTTATGAGAGAGCAAACAAAAACCAAGATCTAATTTAGGAGATGCAAGTAATGAGAGAGATTAGATCTTCATTACCCTTGAAAAACACCGGCGGAAACTTTTTAACGACATGGTTGATGTAGATGTTCCCTCCGCAGTCCAACTGATCCAATGCTGCAGCGAACAACGCCTCTAAGATATGCACACATACGGCTCGGTGATGACTCCTCTTCTCGACCCAACAACACAGGGGAGTAGAAGATTGGATCTACGCCAGCACTACGATGGGTGATGGCTATGGTGGAGAATTCCGCGAACAGGGCTTCGCCGACCTGCAAAACTTCAAGGAGGGAGGAAGAAGGCAGCAGGGGGGGCGTGGGGGGGGGGGGGTCTGGCAGCTAGGGCTTGAGGTGCCCTACCCCTTGCACCTCCTCCTCCTTATATAGGCGTTAGGGCCATCCTCTCCCGACCCCCTCGTCGCCCTCCTCTAGGCGACCAGGGGGAAAGACTAGATCGCCGCCGCCACCGCCTCCCCTCCTCCCTCCTCCTTGACACTCCTAGTGGGCTACCTCCGGCGAAGCCTGGTCACCAATGAAGGGAGGGGCGAGTTCCTTATTCAGTCGCCTTAAGGTCCTGCCATGCCACACGAGCGGAGGCAATGGTGCTACGTGGGGGTCGACAGCAATGGGCCGCTGGCTGTGGAGGTGGATCTTGGCCAGCGCGCCAGGATCTTCTCTCCGTCAGCGGAGGCCTCTTCTCTAAGAAGATCGAAGGCAGTTGGTATGGTGGCGGCCTCCCTCTCTTGCATACTGGCCATGGTTGTGGCGTGTGGGTTGGAGGTGAGATCCAGGATCCGATGTGGAGCCAATGATGAGCGTCTTCCGATGTCATTACTTCGAGAAAGGCATCGTTCCTGCGAATCTCGCCTGATGCCTAAGGCTCCGGGGGAACTCTAGATCTAGGTACTCCCTTATCAAGCGATGACGTCACTTTGGTGTCGTTCATCGTCTCGAGGGCATTGTTTTGGAGCTCGAGATGCCTCGAGGGGGTCAGCCGGTGCAGCGGTGTTCCATCTACCGTGTCAGCGGCGGTGTGTCTCGGCAGCGTGGTGCAGCGGGGTCTCGGCGGCATGCGGATGATGGCCTCACGCAGGGCGGGGATGCTGTTTGGTGTCGTGGTGGCGTCATTGGCAGGATCGGCGAAGTTCATGCTAATCTTAACCAAGAAGATTGTTAAGTGGTTAGACAACGGTGACGGCTTCTTTGGCGTGTACTTGAGGTATTCGTTAATAGTGTGTGCTAAATCGTATGTGCTCTTTCGTTTCATCTGGAGGGCGTCTCGATGTATTGGATTGTTCCCGGTTCCTAACTGGTGGAGGGATTTCTTTGTTTTCGGGCATAAGGCCGTGTTGACATGATTTTCACCTATTGTCGGGTCTATAGGTGTTGGGTGATAGCTTCGGGTTTTTGATATTTGTTTTTTTATCCGTCCATGTTAAATAATCAATAAAACATGTTGTATACATCTTGTCGATGCAGACGGCAGGGCCCATCCTCTATTTTGAAAAAAAAATTAGGCGTTGGGGGGGGGGGGGGGGGGGGGGGGGGGGGCGCGGGGGACGTGCTTCCCAAGAAGTTGCTTACGTACAAAGCTCCCACCATGTTAAAACCTCAAACAAACAAAAGCAATTGCACCCTATAATCATCGAAAGAAGAATTGGTATATGGAAAAATGGCTAGAGCATTCAAGCTTCATGAGCTGCTCCTGCCATGGTACATCCATGATGTTGGTATCAAGGAGGTTCTAGTGATATTTATCATGGAGTTGTGCGGCGAGGAAATAACCGATAAGATGTATGCCTTTATGTGCGCCGGAAATATCATCGATTTTTTCTTGTGAGATGAAAAATTCTTAGGCCTCGTTTGTTTTGTTGGGATTAAAATCCATACATTCACCCAAACCCAAATGAACCAGTTAATCCATTTCCCATATTTTCTTGTAAATTCCTAGCCGTTCTGTTAATCCATGCTAGCTGCATGTGCGATCTGGCCCTGCGTTCTCTCGCTCGTATCGTGGAATTAATCCAGATATCAGGTGGCGATAACTTTTTTCCAGGTGAAGTCAATAGAGATGGTCTAGATATGCTGGGCAGAAAATCCACTCCGGGTGTAAGCGATAGCTGGGTTGGAAAAAATTCATCGCCGGGCTGGAAATCAGGATCGGGCCTTAATCCAGGTCAATCCGAGGCCAATCCAGACCTTTGTGGGATTAAACGAACAAGGCCTTAGAGAGATACGAAAAGTCCAGAAAATGGATCAAACACAACTGACTAGATATATGATATATCCATTCCCTAGACTAGTCCGTTATGCTCTGCAACGCAATGGAAAATGAAAGCGAGACGAGGCAAGTTTTTTTTTTCCGCTGTGCGAGACATATTTCTCACATCTCGGCTGGGCATCTTGCTTGCCTTACTTTCCAGCCCAACTACAAGTTCGAATCTCTCCTTAATCCTACGCCTGAAAATTACCCCTAATCGAGTTCGTAATAATTAATTTATGTCAAAAAAAGTTCATTATTAATATATTACCAACGCCCCAGTAGAACCAAAAAGCCATATGAAAATCCCAGAATCTGAAGAGCTAGGGTTACGTCCTATAACAAAAAAAAAACAGTATTTTCTGTACTGATTTGGTTCTTTGCCGGTTGATTTTCTTGTGATCGATGTAACAGCTTGGTTGGCGTTGATTATGTTTATGCTGAAGAAGGCAGCGCGCTCCGTGATATGCCAACACTACTTTCAGATCTAGGAGTTGTTCGTATTGTTTCAGACTTCGGTCTTGTGTCTATGTTCCTTTATCTGTTCTCTCTTCATATTTATTTATGTGGCATGCTGCTCTACTTTTACTTCTTATCTGCCTCGTGAAACTCCTCTGCTAGGTACAGTTGTGCAGCACACTGATGGTTTTTGCTCAGAATTATATCTCTAGACTTAAGTCTAAATCAGCCTGCATGAGACTGCATGTTAGCGAATTACAGTGCTCGGATGCTACCAACTCACAGACTGCATTCCTGCTGTGTCGAACTGAACATGGCCTAATAGTTTTTCATGGAACGTGCATGACTAGATATGTTCAGTTTAGCAAAAGTTCTCTTTCTCAAATTGGGATGACTGCAGTGTTACATGACATCTTGACACGGTTTTGGTCTTCAGAGATCAAATCTAGAATTACGAAACTAGCAACCAAGAATATCTATTATTTTACCAGGGTCAACTATAAACACATCTGTTGGAACCTATGGGCATTAATCTCATAGTAAAATGAGTTATCACTGCCCACCCTTGCAGGTGTAAATAATGATTTGTCCCTTATATATACAATTTGACCTTACCCTCTTTCTCATAGTAAAATGAGTTATCACTTCGGTTCAACATGTTCCCGACAAAAGCTTGTCCATTCCAAATAGGTGACATCAGATGCACACACCAAATACAAGATGAGAGAATAACCAAAGAAACGTGAGAACACGAGGCATCAGGAGCAGTGCCACAACCAATCAGTCGGCATGCATAGGAAAAAACTGACTCACTTCATCTATTTCAGCTTGATATTGGGCATCTTGGACCACTCTGACTAGCTAGCATTGTGAGTTTTGTTGGGACATGTTCACTACACGTCCTTGGACAATCTCTTCAAGGCCGATGATTTTGTTTCCAAGAATCTCCATGAGCTAAAGGCATAGATGTTGTCACTTGTGCACACAGTGTTTCTAAAAAAGAATTGGACATGTTATTTCCGCTGGATCACAAATAGTTTTCTAAATAATATTCTGTTGAAAATTGAATTACAACTTATTACCAGAATCTTGTTTTCTGCTTCAAAAGCCA
Source organism: Avena eriantha (assembly GCA_910589775.1). Taxonomy (NCBI): domain Eukaryota; kingdom Viridiplantae; phylum Streptophyta; class Magnoliopsida; order Poales; family Poaceae; genus Avena; species Avena eriantha. The sequence goes on along the minus strand of OU342742.1, from coordinate 149,473,380 downwards.
TCAAAGTGTAACACGTCACCAAAATACGCTGCAGTACCTCCCGACTCGTCCCATAACCCTAGCCGCCACCCTCCACATCTCCTCGCCGCTGCCGGAGGAGGCTGCTGGGCAAAGCCCACGCGGTGGACGGTGTCGGCGGGAGTCTTTTCAACGGACGGAGGCAAGCGATCTGCGGCGTATATGGCAGTGTTGGGGGCTCCCTCCGCCTAGTGGTGCTGCCCCTGCAGCTACATCTGGTGGCATCCGGGACGGTGGGTGGCTGTAGGTGTTGGGGTGGTTCGTCCTGGGCACCTGGGTGGTTTGTCTAAGATAGGTGGCCATGGCCATGGCATGGCCAGGCGTCACAGCGCAGCCACTCTAGCGACGACGCAGCGAACAATATGAAGACTTCTTGTAGGGAAGATCAATGGCGGTTAGAGTGTTGGTGGCCTCCATCTTGTAGCACGTTGGTTGGAGGCGAGGCGGTTAGCTGGTGAGAGACGGGCTCCTCCACGGTCGGAACCGAGGATGGCGGCGTCCATGGGCATCATTACCTTGTTGAAGGCGCCGTCCCTGCGAAGCTCCCGCCTCATGCCTAGATGTTCTAGGGAAAACCCCAAATCTTGGTCTCCCGCATCGGACGATGCCGGCACTTGGTGTCGTTCTCCCTCTTGGGGGTATCGTTTTGGAACACGTGATGCCTGGAGGGGTATACAAGTGGTATCATAGCAAAGGTTTACGATATCCCACTAGTTCAGCCTGTAGGTAAACCTAGCTAAAGGATAAAGTCGAGTATAGTGTCAAAACTATTTTACTACAAATTCGTTGGGTTGATCTGATTAGTTCTGATTTTTCTTCTTACCTCTATTCTTTCTATTCTTATCTTCGCGACTTCTGAATCTTCCTCTTATCTACTTCTTCGAGTCCAGGATTCTCTTGGATGGGTTTCTGTCGTACCTTTAGTATTCCGCTCCCTTCCTTTTGCAATGGTGTTTCTACATTTGGCTTCATTATATATGTTGGACCTCTCTTTTGTTTTCAAGTTTCCATTTCTTATGTTTCCGGTGTTATGCGACTTTCGAGACCAATGTGCATGATAACGCTAAGAATATCGATGTCAAAACTTGACTCCGACATCGACAAATGAAGTCAGAACCCCAAGGTCACCGACATGGAACGCCGAGTCCTTCTTCATGGAAAAGCGAAAACCCCGATCCCGGATCTTAAGACCACTCCCGAAGACCGATCCCGTTGATCCCAATACCCTAGTTCCGAACCCCAACGTGTGAACCTAAACCCCTATTTTTTATAAGATGATACTTAACTTTTTGCATATTAAATCGTTCATGCTTACATACATATCATGTGGTTTGGGGCATATAGTCGATTCACCTCATAATTGGAATATGGAGTGTATGTGAGATGTCTTGCCTTATCTCGCCTCCATTTAAATTTGTCTAACAAATTGATGCCATGTTAATTCAACATTTAAATTGTGGGGTACCTAAACAACTCGAATCTTCTATTTAATTATCGGAATCCTAATTCCGCTTAATTTTGCTTAGTTGCATTGTGTCATGCCATGTGATGCATCATATCATAAACATGTCGGATCTTTCGCCATTGTATTAAATATTGCATCGGGTGTTTTTTCTAATATTTTGCTTCTTCACCAGATAGGACGATGAGTCGATGCAAGCTGCAATAATCTTCGGTTGCCCGATATTGTCTCTCAGGCGAGCAACTCACCTCTTTCTACCTATTTTGAATTTATAGTCTTTACTTCCTTCTATTGATCTATTGCTATCCTTATTATCGATGATTTAGTACCGCATCTTTATTTATCTGCTCCCCTATATTGCCTTTGTTTGAGTAGCTAGTCGTAGGCATGCTTAGTACCGCTTTCATACTGGTAAACTATGATATCTGGATATGGTTAATACTAAGATAATTAAATTGGTGATGTTGGTTATGTCTATGGCTTTACCTAATGATAAGGCCCCGGTAGGGCCACCTTTGGGAACTTCCTGAGCCCACCTAGGATCCGTTCGTTTTACGATACCAGTTCTGAGTTGATTGCACTACCCAAACGTGTGGGCCAATGGGAACTGCTCTCAACTACCGATGCTATTCATTTATCCAGAGAGTCATAAATTGTTTTTTTATTTGGTACATATGCATAATATGTCCTCGGACATGGGTGAGTTGGATATGTCTCGACTTGATATTTTGGTGGACAACAGCTGCATTGCAAACATAAACGCGGTATGGCGAAGGGGATATACATATGGCCTCTATCTTCCTTAGCCGTACGCGCAAACGATGTATCTCCCTTGAGAATCGTCGTACCTCCTGGTTGGGTCAATATAGTAGGTGATGCCTCTGGATATGCTTAGAGGTATGGAATAGTTCTCGGATGGCATGCATAATATGTTATCTGAAGGGTTGAACATGTGTTTGGGTGCAATAGTGCACCCCTGCAGGGTAAATATTTTCGAGAAGACGTGTGTACACGGTTATGGACGTCTCAGGAGTACACTATCATGATCATAGATAATGCCACTAATATCTTGCCTCTTTAACAATATGTCTAATAATTAGCCTTACCAACTAAATAATTGGATAATTAAAATTGCAACTCGTGTGTTCCGCACGAGGATTTCCTTAACTGGTCTTCGGGGGGTGGAATCTTCGGATGGGTTATGTTTGGTGATACATAATAGTTAGTATATAGCTCTCGCTTATCTCGCTCTAGTAGCCGAAGTTGTAGCGTATCTCTATAAGTTAGATACTGCATGCGTGGATGCCGCTGAGCCAACCATACCCATGTAGGCGAGAGCCGCTGTATTCTAAGACTCGCCGTGTACTGGCCTCAGTACTGACCACTCTGTTTCTGTTTTCCTTTGTCCTTTGTTGGCACCCCTTTGGCTTCACATGTATGAGTTTCATGACGTTAGCAAGGTTACCCTTTCGGCTTGGCCTGGCTAGGGTTTATGGATGCTGCTTGGTTATTCTGTAGGACTCTTAGTCTCATTTGATTCTTATCCATACTTGGATACTGTATTGCTTTCATCATGATTTGTATCTTTGTATTATATCATTTGTATTTTGACTCGCCGAGTCATTGTTATATATATATATATATGACATATTCATACTACTCCCGGGTGTAACTACACCCACGTGTGTTTCACATCATGTAGGTAGTATCTATCATACCGAAGAGTATGTACGCGTAGTATGAAGTATTATAAGACTATTTAGTAGTATATATACTACTTTTGAGGTAGTATGTATAAGTTTTTCACATACTCTTATTTTACGTACAAATATGAAGGGTATTTTGGAAATATAGTGCAAACTATGGCTCCGCTTGCATTTTTTCACGTAACTTAATATGAAGTATCTTAGATGTAGTATATGAACATACTCAAACCAATAAAGTATCACGTATACTTTCGTACGGGAGTATATAAGACATGGGTGTAACTACACCCGGGAGTAAGAAGGATTTTTCCTATATATATATATATATATGTTTCTTATGGGTCCTGTTGTCAACTATTGTGATCAAACTACTTGTATCAAAATCCACCCACACAAAAGTGTCTCGTGGGCGTGTTTGAATCACTTATATGCGGATTTTGGCTGAAATGCTAAGATCTATGTAGACCCAATTCGGGAGCATTATAGGTATGCTGGTGGAACAATGTTTAATATACCACGTCGACGATGGCGAGTCTCGGTTGCATGGTGCAGTAGGGTCTCGAATACATACGCGTCTTGTTGGAGACACATAGGGTGGTGGAGCTGGTTGTCGTCATGGTGGTGTTGAGGGTAGGCCTCACAAGATCATCGCATTGGTTTCTCTAGTAGGATGGGTATGCGGAAGACGGTATCGACGAGGACTTCTGGAGCGTGTATGATGGTACGCCCTGAGGGTCTGCCGGACCGGTCATGCCACTTGCTCCCCGTTGGGCGACTTGTCGAGACCTTCAGTTTTTAGATGATGTGCGTTGGTGTGATATTAGGGTGTTGGCCCTATTCATGAACACCCCATTCATAAGTGTTGTAGGATTGGTGACGTGTCAGCTAATTTTGGTGGCTTAATAATCTAATAAAAAAGGCATTGTTTGATGCAAAGTCCGGGATGATCTTCCCCATTTTGAAAAGAAGTTCTAGATGTCAATTCTGATTGGGTTCTGTTTTCCATACAAGTTATAGAATGTGGTTGACATAGTCGTCAACGGGGGTGTACTTCATATTCGAGTAGAGCTCATTTGCGTCGACGCCAATGGACGGCACAATCTTGAAGTTAGACTGGTCACCAATGACAAAGATAGATAGGGGGTGGATTAATATGTTTAGAGGGAACGCCCCCTCTACATACAAATTTCAAAAGCGGTCAGAGATGCCACTATAACTACCATGTGTCTCGGTGTACAACAATGGATGTTCCTTTAATCTACTGTAGGAGATCCACCTCTTGAAAGTATTGCCCATTTTCCTCTCCCACATTGCGATGAGATTGTTGTGGGATATGATGTTGGCTTGCTGCCTTACATACAAGATCTTTCCCAGGGTATCAATGGCTCTTATCGTGTAGACTGTGATGTCCTCTTCAACCACAAATACTGCTGTGTTCCTAGAGAATCAATGTAGGATGTGACATCATACTACTACTGATTGATGAAATAGCAAATTTGGGATGTTAAGATGTGATAAATCAAAAAAATCATACAAATTAAATAATCAAATGACAAGTTTCAACACAATGAAAAGGAGGTCAAGGATGCCCTTGAGTCTATTGGAGATCTAAAAGCTCCAGGTCAAGATGGGATGTGCCGGCGATCTTCTATAGAAATTTCGGCATATGATGGGGACGAGAGTGAAGGAGGAGGTGCTGGGAGTCCTCTATGGTGCTCCGATGCCTTTAGGGTGGAACGAAACTACAATTTTCCTAATTCCCATAGTAAAAAACCCGAGCGCATCACAGAATTCAGACCTATTAGTTTATGTAACATTCTATATAAGATTGTTTCTAAGGTCCTTGCTAACCGGATGAAGATTATTCTTCCACACATTATCTCTCCCACTCAGTCAGCCATTGATCCAGGACGGATGATAATAGATAATATCTTACTAGCCTACGAGATTACACATATGATGCATAGAAGAAAGGTGGGAAGGGATGGTATCGTGGCGGTGAAACTGGATATGAATAAAGCTTATGACCGCGTAGAAAACTATTTTTTGGAAAGAATCATCTTGAAGATGGGGTTTGCAAAAGCATGGGTCAGATTGGTAATAGATTGTGTGAGATCATATACATATCGTGTTAAGGTAAATAAAAATCTTACAAAATCTTTTATACCAGAGAGAGGACTTCAGCAGGGGTACCCGTTGTCTCCGTACTTGTTTATTTTGTGTGAGGAAGGTTTCTCGGCGTTGCTGCAAAAAGCTGAAGAAGATGGTTCAATTCAGGGTATGCAACTTTGTCCCAATGCACCGGTAATCATTCACCTTTGATGATTCACTTATTGTGATGAAAGAAAATGTCACCAATGCAAACAAACTGAATCAGATTTTGGAGTTGTATGGATGTCAGCCAGAACAAGTAATTAACAAGGACAAGTCATCTGCGTTTTTCAGTAAAGGAACTTCTGCCCATGTAAAACAAGAAGTCCTTGACGTGTTGGGTATCCCACGCGAGTCATATAATGAGAGGTATCTAGGTCTCCCAGCTCATCTTGGTGCATCTAAGGCAAATGAATTTGAATACCTAAAAGAGAGGACATGACAATGTCTCCAAGGGTGGAAGGAGTGTTTGCTATCCAAGGTTGGTAAAGATATTTTGATCAAGGCGGCGGCGCATGCGATCCCCACCTATGCCATGTCTTGTTTCAATCTAACCAAGTTGGTATGTGATGAAATTAGCACTATGATCTATCGATAGTGGTGGAACCAGCTGGATGATAAGAACAAATGTCACTGGGTAAGCTGGGAGCAATTAACCCTAGCTAAAAAGGATGGAGGAATGGGATTTCACAATCTACATTTTTATAATATGGCCATGTTGGCCAGACAGAGGTGGAGACTACTGCAAAACCCTGACTCCCTTTATTGTATAGTCCTAAAGGCATTGTATTACCCGGACTGTCCGATCCTTGAGGCCACACCAAATACAGCAATGTCATACACCTGGAGAAGTATATTACGCGGGCTCGAGTTGTTGAAGTAAGGGATTATATGGAGGGTAGGCTTGGGTGAATCAATTGATGGCTGGAAGGATCCATGGATCCCGTGTGGATCAACTCGTCGCATGCACACTCCAGAAGAGATGGAAGAACCGGTTCTGGTATCCATCATTGATCATGATACATCACAATGGGAGACAGAGGTTCTACATGCTATGTTTGATCCTGCAGATGTGGACGAGATACTTAGGCCCTGTTTGTTTGGGCTTGTGCTTCTGCTTTTGGGGCTTTTAGGGGTCCAAAAGCAGTAGGCCAAACAAACAACCAAAAATTGACAAGTGCTGTTGAAAAGCCGGGTACCGAAACATACTAGTCCAGCCTCCACGATCGAAAGTGAGGCCAGGGGTGCTTTTCTCCTGCTTCCCGAGCTTCTGAAACACAGCGGACGAGACTACCATGTGGACTTCAATTTTTTTACAGCGAACTGCCACCGCGTCCTCAGCACATCCATGGACAGCAGCCCGAGCGGACGACCCCGTCCTCATCGCTGGCTCGCGCGAGCCATGGACTCCTCTCGCTGCTAGGGTTAGGGTTAGCGCCGCCGCCTCCCCTCCCCCGGACGGCGACCTTCCTCGCCCCCTACCCCGACGGCGACCCGCCGCCTCCTTCCCCCCTACCCCGACGGCGACCTTCCTGTCGTCGTTCGCAGAGGTCAAATCCCCGCCCCCGCCGGTGAGGTCAAAGGCTGTTCCGGCCCCGTACGAGACCGGTGCTCGAGGCGCCGCCGCCGCCTCGCCGGACGTCTTCCCCCTCCGCTGCTCCAATCCCGTGAAGGTGAGCTCCCTGACTTGTTACGTGAGCTAGCTCCTCCCTGTTACGTGAGCTCCCTCTCTGTTACTTTCTTTTTGTGTTCAGGGACAACTAATATATATGTAAAACTGAGTCTAAATATGATGTATGGTCTGAGTGTAAAGTAGATGTAAAAAATGAGTGCCAATATGATGTATGATTTAGTGCCTCCTTTGTTTATGTGAAATCTGCAAAGATATATGTGTTAAATAGTGCCTACATATTATCGATATCATGTATGGATATCATGTATGCTGTTAAATAATTCACCTTATGCATTTAGATGGATCAAGATAAATCATCTAAGGCGAATTGGGATCCTCTCTCTACTACAATTTTTTGCGAAATCTGTGCCAACCAGAAATTGGCAGGAAATAGGCCTACTACTTTCCTAAGTGGAGAGGGGTACAAGAATTTAGGTATAGAATTTGGCCTTAGGACAGGTAGGAACTACACCCAGAAACAATTCAAAAATAAATGGGATTCAACCAAAGCATTGTATCAAGCATGGGTGTACTACACTACCAAAGCAACTGGACTTGGTTGGGATCCGGTGAAGAAAACATTCACGGCAGATGAAGCACAGTGGGCTGAATTGATCAAGGTAGTCCATATGCCAATGTTTATGTCATATTTAAATTTACAAGTAGATGGATCATTTATGGTTACTTGTGTGTTTTTATGCAGGCTAACAAGCTTATTGCGGGTTTCCGGAAAGGTCCTCCGGATAACTTAGAGTTGATGGATGTCATGTATGAGGATGCCCATGTTGATGGGACATCGGCGGTCATGCCGGGAGTGGCAAGAGAAGTGCCTGTTGATTTGGTTGATCTTTTAGATGATGATGTAGGCTCGGTGCCAACACCTCCAAGTGTGAACAGAAAACGTGGGGCTGCTAGGATTGCATGTAGCCCGGGGAAGAAAAAGAAGAATCTCATGCAACAAGAGTTCAAACATTGGGTAGACAATTGCATCAATGAAGATCGTGCAACACCATCTTCAACCCAAGTTGTTGAAGACATTGAAGCCATAATGAAAGAAGTTGTGGAATGTGGAGCACTTGAGGGTAGTGTTGAGCATTACATAGCAACCAAACTATTTGGAAAACTTGAAAACCGTGCTTTCTTCTATACCATGAAAACTGTAGAGGGTCGGCTTCGTTGGTTGAAGATGCAATATGAGGACAGGAAGAGAAACTAGTGCTACTTTATTTGCATCTCTATGCTAGTATCTCATAATATATTTTGAGATTGTATCCTTATGCTACCATGTTATGTGAACTATTTTATTATGTACTCGTAAGACTTGGAATCTCCCTTTTATGTATGATTTGTGCTGTTTGTGACCGTGTATGTTGCTGATTTGTGCTGTTTTGAGCATATATGTTGCTGATTTGTGCTGTTTTGACCGTGTATGTTGCTGATTTGTGCTGTTTTGAGCATATATGTTGCTGATTTGTGCTGTTTTGAGCATATATGTTGCTGATTTGTGCTGTTTTGAGCATATATGTTGCTGATTTGTGCTGTTTTGACCGTGTATGTTGCTGATTTGTGCTGTTTTGAGCATATATGTTGTTGATTTGTGCTGTTTTGAGCATATATGTTGTTGATCTTGTGTATCTTGTTGTTTGCAGATGAGCACAAGTTAGAGTAGTGATGGAAGTGACAATGATAGCGTTGAGTCTGCACTTATGGAGGCAAGAAGGCATCGGCGGCAACGGAATACACAGATAATGTATCATGTTCTTGAGCACTCTGAGAAGCATCTTACGAAGAGAAAGAGGGAAGAACCAAGATGCACTGGACAACAATGGGTATTTGATAACTTGGGAAACTCAAAGGATTGTTATGACATGTTCAGAATGCATAGGCCATGTTTTGATTCTTTGCATGACACCTTGGTTCAAAACTATGGTCTGAAGGGGTCATCCAATATGTGTTCCGAGGAGGCACTTGGAATGTTTTTGTGGACTCTTGGAGGTCCACAATCTGTTACTCAAGTTAAAAACAGATTTAAGAGATCCAAAGAGACAATTAATAGGAAGTTTGCAGAGGTGCTATACAGTGTGAATCAGTTAGCTGGAGATATCATCAAGCCTATTGATCCACAATTCCCAACTGTGCATGAGAGGCTGCGGGACTCTAGATTTACACCTCATTTCAATGGTGCAATTGGTGCAATTGATGGGACACACATACCAGTTATTGTGCCAGCAGCTGATATGGTCAACCATGTTGGTCGCCTTGGATATTCCACTCAGAATGTTATGGCTGTTTGTGATTTTGACTTGCGCTTCACCTCCATAGTTGCAGGATGGCCAGGTTCCGTGCACGACACACGGATATTCAAAGATACATTGCTTAAGTTTGAAGCGAATTTTCCTCACCCTCCTCCAGGTATATGTTTGCCTTGTGCAATCTTCATTGTGTCATATTAGTGTCATATATGCTACCACTAACTTGTGTTTGTTTCTTTCAGGAAGATACTACCTAGTTGACTCGGGTTATCCCAATCGGGATGGGTATCTATCACCATATACAGGAACCAAGTATCATCTACCTGAGTTTAGGCTATCTCGAGGGCCTTCTGGGAAGCAAGAAATATTCAATCATGCCCACTCATCTTTGCGGAATGCTATTGAGAGAGCATTTGGGGTTCTGAAGCAGAAATGGCGCATCTTGCATGGTATATCGAGTTATCCGTTAGAGAAGCAAACATAGATCATCATTGCATGTATAGCACTCCATAACTTCATTCGCGATAGTCAATTGTTTGATCTACATTTCTATCGCTGCGATAATGATGAGGACTACATGCCTCCAGGGCATGTTATTTCTACATCACAAGGCAATGTAGGCAATGATTTGGGAGGAGACCATGTTAGCATGAATAACACTCGTGATAACATAGCTGATGCTTTGTTTGCAGCAAGAGGAGGTGTCTAGACTTGAGAAAACTTGTTCTTTTGGAGTCACATGGACACTTTGTAATATTATTTTCATGAGAATCTCGCATATTTATATTTATTTTAGCGCAAAAACATGTTATGTAAGGTATTTTAGCACAAAAACAGGGTCAAAATCAGCTAATTCGTTTTGAATCATCATTTGTATAACTTCTTCAGCATTCAGGGGTATTCCAAACATTTCAACCTTAAAACAGCAACAACAGACATAAAAAAAGCACTACTGCCAAACATCAAATTCTGCTTCTATCAGCTGCTTCCCACAGCTGCTTTCTAACAGCTGCAGCCCAAACAAACAGACCCTTAGAGTTCCTGTATGAAGTGGAATGGATGATAGTGTGGCATGGTTCTATGATAAAAAAGGTATGTTCTCTGTTAAATCTGTTAAATCAGCATACAGGCTGGGCGTTGAGCTGCGGGAGAAGCAGCGCCATAAGGACACAAGTACTTCTTCAACACAAAATGGAGTCTGACCAACCTGGGACAGGATTTGGTCTCTCAAACTCCCAGGGCAAATTCGTGTGTTCATGTGGAGACTTACACATAATAGTCTACCTCTACGTCTCAATATTAAACGGAAAAGAGTGGACATGGACACACGGTGCCCTATGTGTAATCGGTTAGATGAAGACGTTGGTCACCTATTTTTCAAATGCAAAAAAGTAAAACAAGTGTTACGTCAGTTACTACTAGAAGAGGTCAGAGTCTAGCTGGAGGCTGCACCCAATGCGTTGTTGATGATGGACTGTATTTGGGGTCTTCCAAAAGAGAAACAGGAACTCGTTTTTATTTTGTTATGGGATTGGTGGACGATTAGAAATAAGGTGAATGGAGGAGAAAAGGAGAGAGCAGCACCAGAGGTTTGCTCTGTGATTCAGAAGAACGTGGTGGATTTTATCTAGGGGTGTCAGACTTCATTGTCAACCTTGCCATTACCTGACACTGTACCCCATCCTGCAAGAATCTGTTGGGCCAAGCCGCCGGCTAACAAGGTGAAAGTAAATTTCGACGCTGCCTTCAAGGAAAACAACAGAGATGGTGCATGGGGTTTTGTTGCACGATCTGACGAGGGAGAGTTTGTTGGAGCTGCGTCAGGAAAACTGAGACACCTGCGGGATGCATTCTAGACGGAGGCAGAAGCTTGTTCGGCGGCGGTTGAAGGAGCATCTGCACTTGGGCTTCACCGCGTGGTTTTTGAATCTGATTGTCAGGTTTTGGTGAAAGCCCTAAAGCCAAACTCCCATGAGCTGGCTGAAGTTGGTGTTCTTTTGCGTGAGACAAGGAGTAGCTGCATTGGCTCCTTTGACTCCTTCGAGGTCAACCTCTGTCCACGAAACTGTAACAAAGTGGCACATTCTCTTGCCCAATTTGTTTATAGGGATGCATCCGAATGTAATGGTTGGGTAGATGATGCCCCCTACTTTGTATTTGAGCTTGTCGCTGGCGACATAGCTTCGTACTCTGGTTAATAAGTTTATCTGTTTACCCGTAAAAAAAAGTATTTCTCAGATTGGCTAGGCTGGCCTTACATTCCAGACCAAGTACAAGGGCCATGGCTCACAGTATCCTACTGAGTTGATTTTCTTGTGTTGTAGCAACTTGGTTGATGTTGATTATGTTTATGCTGAAGAAGGGAGCGCACTCCCCGATATGTCAACACTACTGTCAGATCTGGGAATTGTTCGTATTGTTTCAGACTTTCAGTGTTGTGGCACTCCCCGGTATGTTCCTTGATCTGTTCTCTCTTCTTCATATTTATTTATGTGGCATGCGGCTCTCCTTTTATCTGCCGTGAAACTCCTCTGCTTTTCGTGGAAGGTACAGTTGTGCAGCACACTGATGGTTTTTGCTCAGAATTATGTCTCTAGACATAAGTCTAAAATAAAATCAGCTAGCATGAGACTGCATGTTAGCGAATTACAGTGCTTGGATGCTACCAACTGAGAGACTGCATTCCTGTTACGTCGAACTGAACATGGCCTAATAGTTTTCTCATGGAACGTGCATGACTAGATATGTTCGGTTTAGCAAAAGTTCTCTTTCTCAAATTGGGACGACTGGAGTGTTCACTAATTACATCTTGACATGGTTTTGGTCTTCAGAGATCATATCAAGAATTCAGGAACTAACAACTAAGAATACATCCTCCGGTCCATATTATTGACCTCATAAGTTGAGGCCATTAATATAAACCGGAGGGAGTACTATTTACCAGGGTCAACCATAAACACATATGCTGGAATTCATGGGTATTAATCTCATAGTAATTAAAATGAGTTACCACTACCCACCCTTGCAGGTGTAAATAATGCTTTTCCCCTTAAATACACAACTTGATCTTAATCCTGCTAGGTAGCCACCTGTGTCGTCTCACTTCAGTTCAACATGTTCCAACAATAGCTAGTGCCTGTCAAATAGGTGACATCAGACGCACATACCAAATACAAGATGAAAGAAGAACCAAAGAAATGTGAGAATAGGAGGCATCGGGAGCAGTGTCACAACCAATTAGTCGGGATACATACGAATAAACCGAGTCACTTCATCCTTTGGAGATACATATTGTGCATCTTCGGCCACTCAGACTAACTAGCATTCTGAGTATTGTTGGGACATGTTCATTGCACGTCGTTTGATAATCTCTTCTGGTACGGATCAAGGCCAATGATTTTGTTTCGAAGAATCTTCATGAGCTAATGGCATAGATGTTGTCACATGTGCACACACTGTTTAAGTACAGTACTGGTGGACATGTTATTCCCGTTGGGTCCGCAAATAGTTTTCTAAAAGATATTCTGTTGAAAATTGAATTTCAACTTATTACAGTTAAAGAGGCAAGTGCTGAAGTATTGTTGATGTATTCTGACAACTGGTCAAAGCGGATTAACATATTAGATTCTCCTGATTGGAGCAATCTGATGGCTGTAGAGGATTCACTGCAGGAATAAGTCAAGGCGCTCACGGCTAGACACTATGCAGACGGCTATTTGTCGGGGCCGTCGGCGTAGGCCCTGAGGCGGGATGCCGAGCAAACCGGCCGTCGTCGGCTCAGCTCTCACACCTTTGCCGTCGACGTAGCTCTTTCTCCTTTTTGCCACATTAATTCTAGAAAAATCATAAGTAAACCATTCTAATTTAAAAATACAAATAATATATCAAAATTTGTAGAAAATAAGATCTATCTATCTAAACTCAAATATTACACATATGTGCTGAATAAAAATTAAGTAAAACATAAAATATTACATATACTTTCGTATAACACATTTTCCATTTTCCGAGTGCCAAAAAGGGATGTTTTGTGAAGCAAACACCAAATCAAAGTTTCAAAATGGTACCACCCATTTCTCAAAAATACTAGGCCACCTTGAATGGATAATGTCTCAATCGGGATATCTTAAACCTTTCCGTCCATCTCTCGTGAAAATGACAAATTCATGCCGAATCGATAGAAGTGGGTCAGATTTGAATTATAGTTACATGATCTGATGCTTATAATTTTTTTAAAAAAAATCATTTTTAGGTTTGTAATATCCTAGTTCATCAAAGATCCACTGCAAGTTTAGCGATGCTCATCCCCGAGCTAAGTGTTTTTTAAATCCTCAAATTTAAAATGGATTTTTATATGATTTTTTGAAGATTTGAACACTATTAAATGAATTTTATTTAGAAAACCTTGCAGTACACTATTAAAAATACATGATACATGATTAAAAAGTTGATAGGGATGTCATGTTTGGATTCTTCTTAATTTTTTGATCGATTTAGACATATTATTTGTCGAATTCTGTTTTATGGATTTAAAGATATGAATTATTTCATATTAAATAAAAAAGGAAAAAACATCATTTATTTTTTATTTGAATTCAAGACTATTATTACTTATTCATTTTTGTTTACTTAAATAATTGTTTGAAATTTAAAAAATAAATGTGTGCGACACCATGGTCTAATTTTTTTGTTGGAAGCTCATCCAGAAGAAACGGATAAGTAAGCGTGCTAGGGCTGGAGTAGTGTTAGGATGGTTAACCAATTGAGAAGTTTGACGACGAGTACAATTTGACCGGAGAGCGTACTTAGAGTTAAAAAAAATACACTCGTGAGACTAACGAGTCAAACAATTCAAAAAAAATTGCAAAACAATTTTAAGCCACCAGCATAGCCAAACGGTCGTTGGCCGTCTAGGTGGGGTACATCTTCCTATACCGAGGGTTTTCCTATTCTGACGGAAAATTGTCCCTGCACCGACGAGGGATTACACCAATGGGGCTACGCCGACGGCATAATAGCCCTTTGCCGATGTCAGCGTAGCGACTTGTTCCGTAGTGATTGTTCATGCGGCTTTGACTGGTGCAGGATGGCGCAATGGTTGTTGATAGACCCCAAAAATGATATTACCCCTTTTTGCTATTCCAAATTTTCCACAGGTTATCTCTTCTTCAATCAACACTAATTTTCCTCGGATTGTCTCTTCTTTAATCAACATGTAAAAATATCGATCTGAGAATTACCTGCACGTTGCATTTCAAACCATACAATCTCTCCTAAATAATATACGCCTGAAATTTCTCATGATCCAGCTTATAATATACTAACCACAGTACAATTAAAGAGAAATATGCATATCCTAGAATCTGAAGAGCTAGTGTTACACTATTAACAGAAAAAACAAAGTATTTTCTGTATCGATTTGGTGACATAACTAAAAAATTAATCGAGTATTCCGCCTGGTCCTTCAAGCAATAACGAGTACTCCCTCCGTTCAGAAATGTAAGACATTTTAGCTTTGTGAATCGAATGTATCTAGACGTCTTTCAAACCATACAATCTCTCCTAAATAATATACGCCTGAAATTTCACATGATCCAGCTTATAATATACTAACCACAGTACAATTAAAGAGAAATATGCATATCCTAGAATCTGAAGAGCTAGTGTTACACTATTAACTGTATCGATTTGGTGACATAACTGAAAAATTAATCGAATATTCCGCCTGGTCCTTCAAGCAATAACGAGTACTCCCTCCATTCAGAAATATAAGACATTTTAGCTTTGTGAATCGAATGTATGTAGACGTCTTTTAGTGTATAGGTTCGTAAAGGTTTGGAGTAAACCTATATACTAAAAAGTGTCTAGATATATTTATTTCACAAAGCTAAAATGTCTTATATTTCTGAACGGAGGGAATAGATCACATCCATAGTTTGAAGACCATACTGGATCAATCGGATAATAACCAGCAATAACTTCCGCATTTGGGATCATAATTTTCCTGCAGAATTTGTTACCTTTTAGACCAGAATCCCAGGTGCATTTACAGAAGATACACACAAAACCAGAGACATCATTGGAGCTACAGTTCAATCATCTTTATTTTGGATGTATTAGAATCTTATTTTCTGCTTCAAAAGTGTAATACGTCACCAAAATACGTTGTAGACCTCTAGACGCCTCCCCTAACCCTAGCAGCCACCCTCCCCATCTCCTCGCCGCCGGAGGAGGATGCTGGGCAAAGCCCACGAGGTGGACAGTGGCGGCGGGACCCTTTTCCAAGGACGGAGGCCCCTTAGATCTGGCGGCAGCGGGTGGATAACGGGTTTTTGGCAGTGTGGTGCAGCGAATCTCCAGCACGATCTTCAGCGCATATGGTAGTGTTGGGGCTTGCTCCGCCCGGTGGTGCCGCCCCTGCAGCTACATATGGCGGCGTTCGGGGCGGTGTGTATAGACGTTGGGGTGGTTCGTCCTAGGCTCTTAGCTATGAAGGTTGCCTAACACCATGGTGGTGTCGGCGTTGATGATCTAGGTGGCCATGGCCATGGCATGTCCGGGCGTCATAGCGCAGCCGCTCCAGTGATGGCACGACAAACAACATGAAGACTTTTCTTAGGGAAGATCTACGACGGTTTCTTGGTAGCCTCCATCTCGTGCGGCTCAGCCGCTGGGTGCAGCGCGTTGGTTGGAGGCGAGGCGGTTGGCCGGTGAGAGACGGGCTCCTATGCGATCGGAATCGACGATGGTGGCGTCCTTGCGCGTTGTTTCCTTGTTGAAGGCGTCGTCCCTGCGAAGCTCCCACCTCATGCCTAGATGTTCTGGGGGAACCCTAGATCTAGGTCTACTGTTCGGACGATGGCGACACTTGGTGTTGTTCTACCTCTTGGGAGCATCGTTTTGGAATACGTGATGTCAGTGTACGGTATGCTAGTGGAGCAGTGTTTAGTCTACCACGTCGATGATGGCAAGTCTTGTCGGCGTGCTGCAACGGGGTCTCGAATACGGACGCGTCTTATTGGACGTGCACATGCTGGTGGAGCTGGTTGGCGTCATGGTGGTGTTGATGGTAGGACTCACAAGGTCATTGCATTGATTTCTCTAGTAGATGGGTATGCGGAAGACGTCATGGACGAGGACTTCTAAAGCGTGTGTGTTGGTACGTGCTGAGGGTCTGCCGGACTGGACAAGCCACTTGCTCACCGTTGGGTGACTTGTCGAGACCTTTAGTTTTTAGATGATTTGCGTTGATGTGATATCAGGGTGTTGGTCCTACTCATGAACATCCCATCAATGTTGTAGGATTAGCGACATGTAGCTAATTTTGGTGGCTTAATAATCTAATGAAAAAAGGCGTGTGCATCTATTGGATGCAGAGTCCGGGATGATCTTCCCTATTTTGAAAAAAGTTCTAGATGTCAATTCAGACTGGGTTCTTCCAGGCAGGTTATAGAAGGTGTTTGACATACTCGTCAACGGTGGTGTACTTCATATTTGAGTAGAGCTCAGTTGCATGCGTCGATGCCAATGGACGGCACAATCTTGAAGTTAGTCTGGTCACCAATGACGAAGATAGAGAGCCAGGGAGACAGTAATATGTTTAGAGGGAACGCCGCCTCTACATACAAATGTCAAAAGTGGTCTGAGATGCGGCTGTAACTACCATGTGTCTCGGTACAACAATGGATGTTCCTTTGATCTACTCCAGGAGATCCACCTCTAGGATGTGCATAATCTTGAAAGTATTGCCCACTTTCCTCTCCCACATTGCGGTGAGCTTGTTGTGGGATACGATGTTGGCTGGCTGCCTTACGTAAAAGATCTTGCCCAGGGTATCAATGGCTCTTATCGTGTAGAGTGCGATGTCCTCTTGCACCACAAATACTGCTGTGTGTAGGGTTGAAAACGGAACGGAAACAAACGGAAACATGCGTTATCGTTTTCGTTTCCTCTTATGTCGCCGGAATCGAAAACGAAACGAAAAACTCCGGAAACGAACACGAAATCGGAAATCATCAGGAACGAATATGAAATGGATACGGGACGGATATGACGAAAACGGACATTTGTCAGAATATGATAGTGGCATAATATCATGGTCTATACACCAAAAGGAACATATCATAGATAAAGAATAGCTCAGAACTTCGAGAAACGACAATTAAACATAAAGTAACACACATAATTCAACACTTGGACAAAAAACATAAGTTCACATAAATAGTTTCACATAAACCTAAGATATTCACTTAATTAGTATGAAGCCTAGGCTGGTTACATGTATTACATAGACCTTGCATATATTCTATGGCCCAACAAGAGCGAGGAAAATCACTGACGCAAACTACTATTTCGTACATGGGTCTATCTAGTAATGTTTTCAGAAAGTTTCCGTATCTGTTTATCCGGAATTTTCTTACCGTTTCCGTTTCTATCAGAAATGGCTCCCTCGTTTTTTTTCCGTTTCCGTTTAGAATATTCTGTTTCTGTTCCTTTTCCGCAAAATGCCGTTTCCGTTCCTTTTTACCTCTCCATTTCCATTTTCTCCAGAAACGAACGGAAAGTTTCATTACCGTTTTTAACCCTAGTTGTGTGCCTCGAGAATCGATGCAGGATGTGACATCATACAACTCTTGATTGATGAAAGAGCAAATTTGCGATGTTATGATGTGTTAAATCAAAATATAAATAATCACGTAACAAGTTTCAACACCCCCAGATTCCCATATGTCAAGCTTAGATGATCGATGTCCTTAGTTTGGCCACGGAGATAAAGAACATGCAGGTATTCTGGAAAAAAACTGATCTTGTCCTTCATTTACATATGCCGTCTATTGGATTTGGAACTTACCTTAAAACTTTGGAAGATATAACACTGATTTCACAAACTGGCTTGCCATCCATTACCCACATTCTAAAAATTAGAAGCTACTTCTAAAATAATAATAATAAATTCAAAAACATGTAAATAAACAACTTCTATATGTATTATGGAAATCTAG
Source organism: Avena eriantha (assembly GCA_910589775.1). NCBI lineage: Eukaryota > Viridiplantae > Streptophyta > Magnoliopsida > Poales > Poaceae > Avena > Avena eriantha. Next base: position 149,455,117 of record OU342742.1, on the reverse strand, counting down.
TAAATCAATACAACCAGAACCCGTAGATAGTTCATCAACACTCATAAAAATGGAATGTGTTTACATACGTTTAACGGTAGTAAATATAAATATTCAATTTTGAGGTAGATGTATGAATGGATCCATGTGCATGGTTCATTTCATCTTTGTACAGTAATCTCCTCGACTCTTTTCTACTTACATTTTTTATAATTTCTGACTTACTTTTTTCAAAATGCATGTATTTGTTATCACACAGATGAAACGATCACTTGCTCAATAATAAATTAATTGTTGGAAAATAAATCATATCAAATATATTATCCTAACCTCACCTCGTGTTTCAACTTCACTCAGAGAAAGTCCCAATCAAACGTGAAGGATCAATTAATTGCACAAAATTACTCCCTTTTCATTCTCTTCTCCACTAATATATCTAATGTTTTCTAGAAGAAAAGCCATATGGTTCCAGTCATACCCGTAAGGCTAAAATAATGACTCATTTCATCCCCGTGTGCCATTGACGCATGGAAAAGGATGTCACATTTTAGGTGAAATTTTGAGATTACCTCAATATTACGATGCCAAAAAATTGTTAGAAAGATTCTAATATAATAACTGAAAAGTAATTTAATTCTGCGTCTAAATTGAAGATTCTGATTTATTTGATAGGACCCTGATAGTCTGATCATACCCATGCTCTTCTTTCCAAGATTTTTCTGATATTCTACTACTTCTGCTGAACATGCATTATCTCATTTATTCTGTAGGTTTTTTATTTTCCTTTTTAATGTTACTGTATTGTTTAGCTTTTCTTTATCTCTTGCTTTGGTGAGTCAATCATTGTGTGAAACCACTATCAAGCTATCCAAAACACTTTGCGACATGTATACTATTTAAACATAATATAATTGAACTTGTAGGTTTTGGAGTTCAGATATACAATCTAGAGTTGGACAACAATAAGGAACTAAGAATATTATTTGCCAACTATCAAGTACCAACACATCTATTGTAACTCATGGGCATTCACCTCACTGAATTCACCACCCACCTTAGTGTACATGAATAAAGATTTGCCCCTTATATACTATTTAGCCTTCATCCATTAGCAAGCTCCGTTGCCCATTTCAGTTCTATATGCATCGAATATGTGACATGATGTATGCATACCACAGGGAGACAAGAGAATCGCCCCAACAAATGTAAGAATACGAGGCATCGGTAGTAGTGACATTGGTCTCGAGAGATGAAAACGTCACAAAGCAGCGTCACTTCATTTCAATGAGAACGATATAGTGCGGTGCAGTATTCTGACTAGCTAGCAACCATGTTTTACGTTGGCCATAGATGGAGGAAACAACTGTGTGGAGAGGAAGTGTGACTCTTACTCCGAAGCTGAAAGCAGGTAAAGCGTCGGTGGCCTCTACATAAGATGATGTACTACATGCGTTCTAATTGGAAGCTACGAGCGATCCATTTGTTGGTTGTAGCTCGAGTGGCTGATGTGTATTTGTCATGCACGCAAATGGGCTTTGCCGCCTCATTGTAAAAACCTTGAGTGCTCCGATCTACAAATGCATCAGCGTCGACCCTGTCCAAACGAGATGGAAGGAAATGATGAGTTGTTAGACAATCAGTTTTCAACATAGCCAGAGCACGAAGACTCGGTAATCAACAATGATCTGCAATACAAGATTTGATCTCTCCGTCGTCAACCCTAGAACATCGGTGAAGAAGATACTCCCTTCTCTAGGACGACACTCGAAACTCTAGAGGATAAGATCACACCAATTGTTATATGATGCGTCAACATTTACAATATCCATCCTGGCGTCTGTTGCAACTAGGGCATAGTGCCACAGTTGGAACATGACAGTTAGCTCAATTATTTTTGAGGGAAATGACAGTTATTAGCTTATTATCCCAATGATCTCGTAGTGTGTGTTTCCAAGTATACACTCTCGTAATGTGTGCTGAGGGCCCCGACATTTCCCCCTCGGCATTGAAATCCCCCTCGGCGTTGATGTTTGTTCCTGTAGTGGTTCATGCACTATTGGATACCCATGAGCTCCCGGAAGAGAACCATGAAGCGCACCGACCGCACACACATCGCCATGATGGAAACTTTTTGGGCTGCTCAGCCACCGTGCGCCGATGCGGCTGCTGGTCCTCCGCTCCTCTTCTTTGTCATCATGGAGGGCCCCTGTTCGAGGTTTGACCATCGACGATGCATCATCAACGGGGGCTGCAAGCAGCCTAGGCCGGCAGGAGTGTGGCCCGTGCGGCCGCACAGGGCCCATAATTTTTTGGGGATCGAAATTTTGGTATAAGCCTACATAGTATGCAGCGGAAAAAAATTCAAGCTTTTCCTTCGATGGGATTCTGGGGGAGATGCTATTTCACGCTCGACGCGCGCAAGAATACCCAAATCACTTTTCTTCATTCGTTCCGTGGTTCTAGACGTATTCTTTGTCACCTATTACGCTTTCTTTTTTCTACTCGGTTATAAATGTGTCAGCTAGTCACGTACTTAGGTCTGTCCACGGGTGTAGTTCTATCCAAAAATGTGAAACTTTTTCAAAATCAAAATTCAGATATAAAATGTTTAAATTTCAAATTAATAAAATTAAAAAAATGTCCAAATTCGAAAAATGTTCAAAATCAAAAGGTCCATATATAAAAACTGTTCAACTACATATTCGAAAAATGTTCAAAATCAAAAAAAGTTCATATATACAAACAGTTCACATTAGAAAACCATTCATACTAAAAAATTATTCATATCGAAAAAATGTACAAATTCGAAAATTGTTCACACATATGAAAACTGTTCAAATTCAAAAACTGTTCAGAAAACAGAAAAGAAAGAGAAAAAAAAGAAAGTAAAAAAGATAAAAGAGACACAGAAAAAAGAGAGAAAAACGCTATATGGGCCGGCCCAACACGCGCGCCCACGTGAGCGGAGCCTATTAACACGCGCGTTGGGCGTGAAATAACATTTGCCGGATTCTGGCCCGTGGCTGCCTAGCGCCTCCCAAGTAAAAAGGCCTGCCTTGCCTTGGCCCTTATCCCTCGATCGGAGAGACTAGGGGATGGGAGGCAACGTCGATCGATCAGGGAGCTCCTCCCTGGAGCCCGGGCGTTCTGTAGCTCTCGTTTCGCGCGGTTGTAGCGTGTTTCTGATTTAGTCAGTAGCATTTGGGCCGGCCCATCCCGGGGCTAACTTGACGTGCGTTGCGCGTGGTCACGCCGATCAGAAACACGCTAGTCGCTAGCTCCTGCACCCCGCGTGTTGTGTTCTGCTCGTCGCTAGTTGCGTTGCTAGGTAACTGTAGTATGTACTTCCTCCTTTTCAAAATATAAGATGTTTTAGCTTTATAAATAAAGTGTATCTAGATCTCCTTTTGTGTGTAGGTTTATTTAGGTTTGGAATGAACCTACACACTAAAAGAAGTCTATATACAGTTCTTCCGCAAAGCTAAAACATCTTATATTTTACTTTCTCCGTTTTAAAATATAAGATATTTTAGCTTTGTAAAGGAAATGTATCTAGACTAGTTTTAGTGTATAGGTTAGGATTGAACCTCTATGAACCTACACACAATAAGTAGTCTATATATTTTTTTTAACAAAGCTAAAACGTCTTATATTATAAAACGGAGGGAGTAGTACAGTAACTATGTGTGCGTCGCTTTATTAGCTAGCTGGCTTCTTGCATGCGCATGTACTCCCTCCATCCCAAGGCTTAAGGCATATAACTTTTTTGAAAAGTCAAGCCATGTAAAGCTTGACTAAAAATTTAGGAAAAACTATCAAGAACTATTATATTATATAGATACTATGCAAATTTATGTTTCATGATGTATGAAAGGGTATGGAATACATATTGTAAATATTAATATTTTTCTCTAAAAACTTGGTCAAACTTTAGGTAGTTTGACTTTAAAAAAAAGTTATATGCACCTTGGGACGAAGGTAATAGTGGTTTAGGTAGCCGTGTCCGCATATTTAGTGAAATGTGGTGGCTGTGCCTGCTGCTTCTTGCTAGACGTTGAAAATAGCCGGTAAGGCAGCACGTGGGTCTCACGTGTGTGTGCGTGTGGTGGGGTGTAAATTCTGTCATGTAATTTTTTTCGGATCTGGGCTAAACCTCTTGGAGCAGATGTAAATCCAGTTATGTAATGGATATTTGTAGTAAGTTCTAATGGATATTTCAAGCATTAGCATTTTAAATTCAATGATGCAACATCAGGCTGTAAAAAAAGAGCAGGTGTGACCATATAAATGTATGTAAACAGATAGCATGCTATACGTATATATTTCAGGCATTTATATGTCGCATATTTGATAAATTTCGTATGCAATTCAGTCAAGAAATATAGATAGCACTAGCAGTGTGCAAAATAGAACAAACTGAGACAGGCACACGTCTCACATAGTTTTAGATCTTGAGTGTTGTTATTTCTGGTAGATTTTGATGCATCTCCATCTTCAAATAGAAGCCATCCTGCTCCCCTTTTCTTTCTTCCTATTCTGTCTATGCCTCTTCCTCTTGTTGTGCACATCTCTGCAATTTTTCCTGTGCCCCTAGTTCTTCCTCTTCCTCTAACTCTTCCTGTCCCCCTCCCTCTACTTGTAGGTGTTACTTCGCCTTCAGGATCGGTCAGGATCATATCGAACTGCAGAGAGACGGCGCCAGGATCTCTTCGATGCACGGGCGTGGGATCGGGATTGGCATCGGCTGCGCCTCCATCAGGATCTAGTGGCGCACCACCCATCTTCCTCGACGACGGCCGCGCCTCCGTCACCGATCTATCGAGGGGCGGTTGTAGACCTCGAATCGCCCAGACGCAAACTGCTTCTCGTGCGTGGCCTTCTGGTTGTGTTTTTTTACCCGAGCTTCTCTGATTGGAGACGGTATACTGATTTAGGAGGTTTTTTTTTTTGCAAATTTTACCGTCACATGCGTTGACACAACAACACTGACATGCCACGTCATAAAGTTCTGGCATGGTTTCGACGACGCCATCACGGTCTGACCAGAATGCACGTGCGTTGCAACTTCATGATCCGGGATTCACGATTTGCAAGTTTGTGAATAAAGCGCACATCCGCAGCAACTTCATAGAACAAATTGACGTTTTTCTCTTGAAGATTTTATTTCGAAGAACACTGAATGATGTTGTTCAAATAAGCATTATGTAATAACCTTGAGTTGAATAGGTATGATTTTTAATAAATCCATTTTCTATGTAAGATTTTATGATATATATGTATATATGCACCTTATTGTTATTATTGAGTGGTCCAAATTTTCTAGCGAGACAGGGCCTATTTTGTAGTTTTGCATAGGGCCCCGGATTTTGCCGGCTCAGCCCTGGCCGCAAGAAGCTTCAACGGCATCAGGGGAGGGCCGAACACCGTGAAAATGGCAAACGGAGACCGGGGAGGGTTGACAATACTGTTAGCGACGACATTTGGGCTATCAATTGGAAACGAGTGATGGGTTAGTGCAGGTCATGATATAGCCTAACCAGGAGATGTTGGATGCCTCACACCAAATGAACGACTAGATGCTAGTTCGGTGTTTTGTTTCATATCGGACCGTGATATATAGTGAGTATTTACCCTATTGTAACTCACTTGCCATTCATCTTATATGAAAACAATTTCCCCACCCACAAGTTTGTGCCCCTTAATATACCACTTGGCCCATAAATGTAATAAGATAACTACTGAAAATATGCAATTAAATGTGCATCTATTAATGCAAGTTCAAGGCTATGCTCCCCATTTAAAAAAAGAATATATACCAATTGGCCTTCATTCGACTAGATAGCACTGCATTGTCCCACTTCAGTTCAACATGTGTAGAGTGAAATCACATATATGCTTTGGAGAAGACAAACTACAGAACTTGAGAATACGAGGGGTTAGGAGCAGTAGGGCTGCTTTGGATTCGAGGGACACATGACAAAACCAGTCATTCGGTGCAAGGATTTCTTCAAGCACCACTCGCGCGATGATACTCTTGGCGACACCTACCCTACTCCTTCGCTACTCCTTTCCACGAGCGGATCCTCAAGGAGTGTCAGAGCATGTATTGCTACTGCTTAGTCGAAGCCTCGAAGATATCTCTGTTTGGCGACAACGCTTCAAGCCCGGAAACGAGTCACTTCCAGAAATACAACAAACGGTGGGAAGTTATATATTCCACATCAATCTAGGAGAAAAGTTCCCAGGCTGAACTTTTTTATCCAGATGTATACAACTTAGCAACTGTAGGAAGAACCAAGTTAACAGTATGCCCATCTCAAAAAAGTGTTGACAGTATGCTACAAAACACGTCTCTTTGTAGCTATTATTGAACTCTGTCTCAAAAAGATCTACTATATACTAAAACAAATATACGGATGCCTAATAGAGGCACCACGTTAAACCACATCACTTAAATTACTTTTGATCAAAGAAAAAAATAGCGCGCTATTTAACGCTATTAGCGCCGCTATAGCGTTTTCAGGAGCTGGACGCTATGCTATGCATTCCAGGGGCGCTATGGCGCTACACACGCTAAATACGGAGCTATGCGCGCTATTTGACGTTACGTCGTAGCGACGCTATTTTTCTGTTGATTTTTAGTAGCCCATTCCCCATTCTAGCCCAGTTTGGCCCAGTGGCCTACCCTAAATCCATAATCCCATTCATCTTGTTCATCTGATTAAGTAACTTTACGCTACATTTTGTGATGTTTATTTGATCCTTGTTGAACTTGTGGTTGTGTTCTGGACTATGTGTACTACGTGTCTATGACTCTATGTTAGTGTGTGTGAATTCTGAATTATGGTTGTGATTTGAGCTATGTGATATGGAGTTATGAACTATGCAAACTATCTCTAGTTGATGTTTGGCTAGAGAATGCTATATATGTAGTTTTATAGCTGCAGAATGCTATATCTGTGATTTTGTAGCTACTGAAATCCTATTTTCCATACCTTTTTGTGAAACGCTATTTTGAAAAGTAGCGCGCTATTAGCACGTTATAGCGTTCATAGCGTTTGTTTGAAGCCCGCGCTATTTAAGTTAGCGCGCTATTTTTTCATTGCTTTTGATAGCCAGATCTGGTTAGGATTTAATAAAAGATTTACTGTTACGTAACCATCTAATTTTAGTTTGGCACTGTCCATCTTAAAGACACGTACTACCAAACATAAAGAGAACTATCCCTAAAAAAACATAAAACGAACTACGGTACCGGATAAGATAGATGAACCGTGTCAACATGTATTTTGTTGGAAGAAAAACCATGTCAACAAGTATGTCCATGGGACTCTCTCCGGCTGTCAAAAAAAAAATGCCCGCAACAACTAGCTAGAAGGGGGAGTCAAATCGGCCGTTAAAATAAGTGCCACCATAAGTCAAATTCAATCTGTAGCCATTAAAATAAACGTCCCGTTGGTGTCGGCGCGAGCATGTGGCAGAGTCCAATAGGACGCCTTCGATGGTGAGGGCCCTTCACTAACAGTGGCGCACCTTCTTGTTTTTCTGCAGCCACCGCACGCCAGATCCTCCCTCTCATACTCCCCCGACGAGCCCGCCTATTGGATTCCCGCCTCCAGCCGCGAAGGACTTGGCGCTGCCGCGCTATCACGAGCTCGTGTGACCTGACCTCCTGCTTCCTTGGTGCACCTCCCTTGTAGCCGTACTGGACCTTCTCCTGCTGGAAACTCATTTGTGGGAAGTGAACGCGAGATCAAAATGATAGCGCACTTGTTTATTGTGTAAAACCTTTGTAGAGTGACACAAAGCACCTGAACGGTTTGAGAGATGACATGTATACTAGTTTGATAGATAACAGTTGAATTTGCTAGGTTTTGAAGACCTAAAACTAGAGTCCGGCGAACTAAGAATGATACTCCCTCCATTTCGAAATCTAAGCCCTTCAGTAGTTCTATTTGAATTTCTAGAAAGGTTTTCAATTTAGGAACGTAGGTAGTATAAACCAAATATTACCAACACCTGTATGTAACTTATGGGCATTCATCTCACGGGAAATGAATTCACCACCCACCATAGTATACACAAAATAACAAAAAAAAAATGCTTTTTGATATAGTAGAAACGGGTCGGCGTGAGAATTCTAGAAATTCATCCCTGACAAGGATCAAACTCCGGTCGTTGAGATGCGCCAACTGCGACCCAACCATTAGGCTATTGCCTCATTCTCAGTATACACAAATAACGACTTGCCCCTTATATATACCACGTACTTAGCCTTCATCCAGCTAGCTAGGGAACTCCTTTATACCACTTTAGTTCATCATGTTCATATTACTAGCTAGGCTTTATACATCAGATAGGTGATATAGTATATGTATACCATGAGGAAGACGAGAGATAAGAACCCAACAACAACAAATTTAATATGAGAAAAAGAGGCATCAGGAGCACCTACGCAACTTCCTGCTTATTCAACACGGGACAAAACCGTGTTGCTCCATTTCGATGGGTGTGATGTTGCGTAGCGTACAGTGGCGGACCTACAGGGTATGCCGGGTATGCCCGGGCATACCCTGCGGCCAAGCCATGTGAGCATCTAGCTTAATCAAGTGGCCAATCAATATGCTGAGCTAACGCATGCATTGCTCGCTCAGGGGACATCTCACGTCCGGACTATGGCTTGATTAGCGTTGGTCCATCCGCTAATTACTGGAGTAAAAGACTGCAGGCTAGCTGTGGTGATGCATCATGCATATGCACCTGACTATTTTGTTAATGATCACCAAGGAAAGAAAATATATAGCTATTGATTTGCCTTGATTACTCCCACAGCCTCGAATTATCTTGAATTAGATGTTGAAGATTTATCTAGATTTGCATATTTTAGACCCTTTTTAGTGTATACATACATACAAATTTAGACAAATTTTTGGAATCTAATTCACGACGGAGGGAGTAGTATATATGGCCAGCTGCGTAGCATCAGCTGATAATTTATGCAACCCATAATTAGTCTCCGGTAATAGAGTACATGATTAATTTTTATATGTTACATTGGGGCTTTTTGTAACATCGTCTTTACATATTTTGTTGTTTGTTTATGTACCATCTGATAATTAGTGTTCTTTATTTTATAGTCTTGCTGGAACGACAAACCGCGATCGGTCGAATACTTTGGAAATGCAGGGCTGCACGTAAAAATGAGAATTTAGTTCAGTATAGGACAAAACCAAGCTACTTCATCTCAAAGTGGTCACTATTGGGAAGATTCGCTTATTTGCACTAGCTAGCACCTGTGTTCCTTGGTAAGACGTGTACTTGGCTTGTTCAAGATGTTCCATTCGTACAACGTAGCAATACCCACAATGTTGTGTGGGTTGATTTTGATGCTTACTTAACCTCTATTCACTTATATATCTTAAACGTGGTTATAACAATGAATGATTCTGGAATGACCATTTCTACAAAATGTATGGAAGGACAAATGTTGTTACAGAAAAAATTCAGGGTCTCCCACATTTCTAAAATCCCACAAAACAAGTGTGAATGCAACTTATATCATAGACGGAGGAGTTAGCATTTCTTGATCATGTTAGTTTGAGCTCCAATCATTGGTGACACTGATTAATTTCTTATTTTTGCGAAAAGGACCCATATCTATTATAAAAGTTCATCGTAAGTACAAATCAACTCAATAGAATACAAATTACACCCGACCACTTATCGTTGCAAGACCGAGCCATCGACCAACTGTTATTTTCGCCCCACTACTAGAGCCGACATGACATTTTTTATGACATCCTGAAAGTTTCGTGCATATGCCCCTAAGGACCATCGCCCTAGAGCCAAAATTGTGCAGAATGAATCCTTAAGTTGACATGAATCTTCTCACACCAAAATTGTGGAAATTGAATCCTTAAGAAGATGCATCGGTCCTGATGACATTTGAGCCGGGCTCCATCAACGGTGTTGTGAAGCCAGCGTCTCTAGATATAGCAAGACTTTTGTACAGTAACGTAGGAGCTAAAGGAGAAGAGGATGATAGGATGTTGGTCACGAACCAGCGCAGGTTGCAGGAAACACCAAGATTTTTTATCCCTTGTAATCCTTGTAATCCCCATAACATGTGAGTACATTAGGCAGCGGTTATATCTAATCATTGCCAATATATTATAGCCAACGGCTAGAACCTTTTTTTCATTTGTATCTTCACATCAGCCATAGGGATATGGCAACGTAGCATCTATCCATTGTTGAAGGGGTTTCGAACAGTGTCCATATGGTCGCTCTGTAGTAGTGCGCATAAATAGATAAATAGCACAACTCACCTTTCCTACATTGGTTCAAAAAGCGAATCGAGACTAATCCCCCGAAACAAAGTTCTAGTTAAGCAAAACTCATATTTACCTTAGCACCTGGCCCTGCGTGCAAACTCGTGACTTATCAAGCATACGATATCAACGAATACACATTCTACACCAAGGCCAAAGACAAAAATAGTGATTACCAGAACTCAGGGGTGACAATGGAATCCTGGAGAATGGACCATAAAGGATAGATACTACAGAAGGATCGAAAATATCTAGGAGTTTGACTAATCTGGAGAGTACAAGGTGGCGATGTTCCGTGCCAGATGGGCTAAGGGCGTCATAAAAGAAGACCATTATTTACTAGCATGATTATACCCGAAGAAAATCCAAGACTGATGTAACCGTGTAAAATAAGCCATGGGTATTGCTAAGAACGTGGTCCAATGCTTCGTCATAACTGACCCATCCAAGCCCCATGTTGTCGTCACGAAAGGAAAAATAAGGATCATCGGAATGTACGGAGTTTCCCATGAAGAAGACTTCAACCAGTACGGTGATGCGGAGATGGAAGACGACAATGACGATGAAGCATACATCAAAAGAAAAGGAGGACTATGTTACCTAGGACTTGTTGTCCGTTCAAAAGGAAAGTCAGGATGTGTGCTTAAATTAATTAATAGTGAATAAAAAGGGCAAGAAGACCATTGTGAAACCACGCTGAGAAATGATGTATCTCTTTTGTATATGCACTTAACTCTATCGGTCAAATGAATGCACTTCATGTTGCATCGATCTGATTAAAGAAAAGAAATGCAAGAGTCAGTTCTTTCAGCATCTATCTTTTGCCTAATTTAAAAATAATGTTTTTCAAAATCTTAATATTTGAGTTTAAAACTCATTCTCTGAAATGCACTTAAAAATAAATGCACTTAAACTAGTGCCACATTTTTCAAAGGGTACCTAGGCTATGTTATAGTAACCGCGCCGCGCCATCCCTGAACTCATGTAATAGTGGGAAAGTAATTTATTTACCCGCTCTCACATGTTTTTTCCATACGACTCTCATGAGCCGGGTTCCATTATCAGCAGATAAAAGAACAGAAGTCTTACAACGACAGAAATAAAACAAGGTTCAATAGAAACTAAATTCTTAAAACACCAAAGGGATCAACCCAACCACGCCATAGAGAAGTTCTAGGCCAGCAGAAAGATTACTAGACCACAGAGACCCCACCATCTAGGCATATTATATCGTCATCTCTAGTCCCTAGTGACATCCACATCTTCATACTCATCGCCATTCTTGACTCTCAGCATTGAAGCGTGGAGTGCCATGTCGTGCACCTGGGTGGCCATGCTCTACAGCCGATCATCACCATCAACCATCATGCTTCGGTCCCGCTCATTCTGGAGACCTACCCAGTAGCGAAGGAAAGCACACATGTAACATATTAATCCCAAAGGGGAAGAAAGCAACTTTCCTTCAAAACATGCACGATTTCTAGTTTTCCATAAAGCCTAGCAAAGAGCAGCAATACATACAATGTGAAAGTTAAATCCAAAGGGAAGAAATTTCACAATCCACCAAAAATATTGAGTAAAACAAGATGGCCTAGATTGCGCTCCAATAACACTGGCAATAGAACTCCACATATAAGTAGCAAGGGCATGTGAAGAACAAGTGATTAGTAGTTTCATCCAAGGGGAAAAAGCGATAGACATAACTACCAACCCACTTTCTTTTTTCATGTTATCTTTAGTAGCAATTGCATTATGCCAAATCAGCCACAGACAAATTTTGATTTTCAATGGAAACTTAGCTTTCCATAGATGTCTAAAGGATCTACCAGGACCAACATCAACCAATTTGTTATACAAAGATTTAACAAAGAGAGCACCTAGTTTAGTGTACTTCCATTTAGGTTTATCCATCTCATCAATTAGTCTAAGGAAAGCATGTTCCTAAGTTCTTGCCAATGAGAAGGTAATATGGGCGGCAACCATCTTCTAAAGGTAAAGAACCACCCCAAATCATACATATCTCACATGTGTACATTAATGTTTCGCTCCTTAATAAATATATCACACAGCTTGACTAGGTAGCAAGCTCAGTTGTCCAGTTAAGTTCAATATATGTTCAGGCAACTAGCTCATTACATCAAATAGTGAAAGTCATGTACGCGTGGGATGGAGAAGAAGAGAGAAGAACCAAAGAAATGTGAGAATACGAGGCATCGGGAGCAGACGCACAATGACCTAGTCGAATGGCATAGAACAAAACCAAGCTCATTCATCTAGAAGTGGACAAGCAAGAGCATGGCAGCAAAGGCTCCTCTCGGCCTCGGCTTCCTCCTCAGGGCGCTCGTGGTGGCCAGCGCCTTGCTGTCGCCGCCAGGGGGCATGCGACCAGTCGGCGCAGCTAGCCCCTGGTGCTTGCTCGTCCTGCTTGCACCGGACCCGACAATGGCGCCACACGACACATAGTTGAGGGCGCAGCGGATGTGCGCGTGCTAGTACCTACTGCTGTCAGCCAGCCTGAGCATATTCGCTTATTTGCACTAGCAAGCACTGTGTTCTTTGCTAAGATGTGTGCTTGGCTTGGTCAAGATGGCCCATTCTAAGAACGTACCAATACCCACAGTCTTGTGTCGAAGAAGTTCCAAGAATCTGCAGAAGCTAACTGCATAGACAATGTTGCATGGGTTGATATAGATGCTTACTTAACCACTATTCTCTTGTAACATATCTTAAACGTGGTTACAACATGAATTATTCTGCAATTGCCATTTAATTTCTACACGATGTATGGAAGCAAAAATGTTGTTACAAAATAAATTAAAGGTCTCCCACACTTCTAAAATCCCACAAAACAAGTGTGAATGCAACTTATATCATAGACGGAAGAATTAACATTTCTTGATCATGTTAGTTTGAGCTCCAATCATTGGCGACATTGATTAATTTCTTATTTATGCGAAAAGGACCCATAACTATTATAAAAGTTCATCATAAGTACAAATCAACTCAATAGAATACAAATTACACCCGACCACTTATCGTTGCAAGAGCGAGCCATCGACCCGCTATTATTTTTGCCCCACTACTAGAGCCGACATGACATTGTTGATGACATCTCGAAAGTTTTCGTGCATATGCCCCTAAGGACCGTTGCCCTAGAGCCCAAATTGTGGAGAATGAATCCTTAAGTTGGCATGAATCTTCTCACACCAAAATTTTGGAAATTGAATCCTTAAGAAGATGCATCAGTCCTGATGACATTTGAGCCGGGCTACATCAACGGTGTTGTGAAGCCGGCGTCTCTAGATATAGCAAGACTTTTGTGCAGTAATGTAGGAGCTAAAGGAGAAGAGGATGATAGGATGTTGGTCACGAACACCAAGATTTTTTTATCCCGTGCAATCCTTGTAATCCCCATAACATGTGAGTACATTAGGCAACAATTATATCTAATCGTTGCCAATATATTATAGCCAACGGCTAGAACCTTTTGTGCATTTGTATTTTCACATCAGCCATAGGGATATGGCAACGCAGCATCTATCCATTGCCGAGGGGGGTTTCGAACAATGTCCATATGGTCGCTCTGTAGTAGTGCGCATAAATAGATAAATAGCACAACTTACCTTTTGTGCATTGGTTCAAAAAGCGAATCGAGACTAATCCCCTGCAACAAAGTTCTAGTTAAGGAAAACTCATATTTACCTTAGCACCTGGCCCGCGTGCAACCTCGAGACTTATCAAGCATACGGTATCAACGAATACACATTTTACACCGAGGCCAAAGATAAAAATCGTGATTACCTGAACTCAGGGGTGACAATGGAATCCCGGAGAGAGGACATAAAGGATAGATACTACAGAAGGATCGAAAATATCTAGGAGTTTGACTAATCTGGAGAGTACAAGGTGGCGATGTTCCGTGCCAGATGGGCTAAGGGCGTCGTAAAAGTAGACCGTTATTTACTAGCACCGCGTAAAAAAATCCATGGGTAATGCTCATAATGTGGCCCAATGCTTCGTCATAACCAACCCATCCAAGCCCTATGTTGTCGTCACGAAAGGAAAAATAAGCATCATCGGAATGGACGGAGTTTCCCGTGAAGAAGACTTCAACCAGTATGGTGACGCGGAGATGGAAGACGACAATGACGATGAAGCATACATCAAAAGAAAAGGAGGACTATGTTACCTAGGACTTGTTGTCCGTTCAAAAGGAAAGTCAGGATGTGTGCTTAAATTATTTAATAGTGAATAAAAAGGGCAAGAAGATCATTGTGAAACCACGCTGAGAAATGATTTATCTCTTTTGTATATGCACTTAACTCTATCGGTCAAATGAATGCACTTCGTGTTGCATCGATCTGATTAAAGAAAAGAAATGCAAGAGTCGTTCTTTCAGCATCTATCTTTTGCCTAATTTAAAAATAATGTTTTTCAAAATCTTAATATTTGCCTTTAAAACTCATTCTCTGAAAGGCACTTAAAAATAAATGCACTTAAACTAGTGCCACTTTTTTTAAAGGGTACCTGGGCTATGCGTAGTAACCGCGCCGCGCCATCCCTGAACTCATGTGTGTTTGTATAGTGGGAAAGTAATTTATTTACCCGCTCTCACATGTTTTTTCCATACGACTCTCGTGAGCCGGGTTCCATTATTAGTAGATAACAGAACAGAAGTCTTACAACGACAGAAATAAAACAAGGATCAACAAAAACTAAATTCTTAAAACACCAAAGGGATCGACCCAACCATGCCATAGAGAAGTTTTTAGGCTAGCAGAAATATTACTAGACTACAAAGACCCCAACATCCAGACATATCATCTCGTCATCTCTAGTCCCCAGTGACATCCACATCTTCATACTCATCGCCATTCTTTACTCTCAGCATTCAAGCATGGAGCACAATGTCGTGCACCTAGGTGACCATGCTCTGCAGCCGATCAACACCATCAACCATCATGCTTCGGTCCCGCTCATTCTGGAGACCTGCCAAATAGCAAAGGAAAGCACACCTGTAATATATTAATCCCAAAGGGGAAGAAAGCAACTTTCCTTCAAAACATGCACGATTTGTAGTTTTCCATAAAGCCTAGCAAAGAAAAAAATGCATACAATGTGAAAGTTAAATCCAAAGGGAAGAAATTTCACAATCCACCAAAAATATTGAGTAAAACAACATGACCTAGATTGCGCTCCAATAACACTAGCAATAGAACTGCACATATAAATAGCAAGGGTATGTGAAGAACAAGTGATTAATAGTTTCATCTAAGGGGCAAAATCGACAGACATAACTACCAACCCACTTTCTTTTTTGATGTTATATTTAGTAGCAATTGCATTATGCCAAATCAGCCAGAGACAAATTTTGATTTTCAATAGAAACTTAGCTTTCCATAGATGTCTAAAGGATCTATCAGGACCAACATCAACCAATTTGTGATACAAAGATTTAACAGAGAGAGCACCAGGTTTAGTGTACTTCCATTTAGGGTTCTCCATCTCATCATTTAGTCTTAGTAAGGAAAGCATGTTCCAAAGTTCTTGCCAATGAGAAGCTAATATGGGTGATAACCATCTTCTAAAGGTAAAGAACCACCCCAGATCATACATCTCTCACATGGGCACATTAATGTTTCACTCCTTAATAAATATATCACACAGCTTGACTGGGTAGCAAGCTCAGTTGTCCACTTAAGTTCAATATATGTTCTGGCAACTAGCTCATCTACATCAAATAGTGAAAGTCACGTACGCGAGGTATGGAGAAGAAGAGAGAAGAACCAAAGAAATGTGAGAGTACGAGGCATCGGGAGCAGATGCACAATGACCTAGTCGAATGGCATAGGACAAAACCAGGCTCATTCATCTAGAAGTGGACAAGCAAGAGCATGGCCGCAAAGGCTCCTCTCAGCCTCTGCTTCCTCCTCAGGGCGCTCGTGTTGGCCAGTGCCTTGCTATCGCCGTCGGGGGGCATGTGACCAGTCGGCGTCAGCTAGCCCCTGGTGCTTGCTCGTCCTGCTTGTGACGGGCCCGGTAATGGCGCCACGTGGCACACAGTTGAGGATGCAGCGGATGTGCATGTGCCAGTACCTGCTGCTGCCAGTCAGCCTGAGCATATTCGCTTATTTGCACTAGCAAGCACTGTGTTCTTTACTAAGATGTGTGCTTGGCTTGGTCAAGATGGCCCATTCGAATAACGTACCAATAACCACAATCTTGTTTCAAAGAAGTTCCAAGAATCTGCAGAAGCTAACTGCATAGACAATGTTGCATGGGTTGATATTGATGCTTACTTAACCACTATTCTCTTGTAATATATCTTAAACGTGGTTACAACAATGAACGATTCTGCAATGGCTATTTAATTTCTATACGATGTATGGAAGCACAAATGTCCTTACAAAATAAATTAAGGGTCTCCCGCACTTCTAAAATCCCACAAAATAAGTGTGAATGCAACTTATATCATAGACTGGAGGAATTAACATTTCTTGATCAAGTTAGTTTTGAACAATCCAGGTTTGAGTTCCAATCATTTGTGACATTGATTAATTTCTTTTTTTTTGCGAAAAGAATCCATATCTATTATAAATGTTCACAGTAAGTACAATTCAACTCGACATAATACAAATTACACCTAACGACCACTTATCTTTGCAAGAGCGAGCCATCGATGTGTTGTTGTCGCCGCTCCAATACTAGAGCCGGCATGACGTTGCTGACAACAGTCGTAAAGTCTTCGTGCACATGTCCCTAAGGACCGGTGCCCCTGAGCCATAATCGTGGAAACTGAATCTTCTCACACTAAACCTAAAATACGCAGACTAAACGAGATCCACCACGCCTTGGACGCAGCAACTTGAAAATTCTCAGCCACCCCTCCTCAATGCCATCCACGAGATCGCCGTCGAATAGGTGGACAAGGAGGTGGGTCTACCTTATTCTTGTCACGGGCATGCCACCATAGCAACCATAATGACTCATCCGGTTGACCAAACTCTAATTTTAGGGATCTTAATATAGCGTCGAGCGCAGGTCCAAGGTCCCCACCCCCTCCTTCCGCTGGAGCCGCCAACAGAGGAGGCGGGGACCTCGGTTCCCGGTCGAATACGGGGCAAATGATGATGGCAGATGCGGCACCTTAGGCCGCCTTCTTCTGGGAGGAAACCGCTTCGTTTATTAATTTTTCTTATCCTAGTGCATGCATGATTTTCTTATCTCTCTGGCTCTCAATTTCTCACGCACTTCTCACATACTTATGATCTTCTCTTCCAAGAAATCTTTGCAAATTAACTGCATCGATGCTACTTTCTTTTGATCATAGATTATCTCATGGTCGCTGTAGATAAGTTTTTTTTAGATTCAGTATTCCAGAATATTTTAGTTTTTTCTTGAACAGTTGTATTGATAATTCCTTTTTTTGTTCAGGTACATATTGATAGTTCATTAATCGCGTGAAACCCTTTGAAGTCGGCAAGAACATTGTGCAGCAGTTTGATTGAGAGATGTGCTGTATAGTATTTTGGCTATGAAGGAGGAACTTGGTTTTAGACAGGGGCAGATCCAGCGCCCCTCCAGCCCGGTCAGGTGCCCGGGCTTCCGGCCGGCCCGCAAGGCTATTTTTCATGAAAATTTGACTGAAATTTACATTTTAGGCCTTTAAACTCATAGTTTGCCCAGGCTTCAAATTTTTCTTGGGTCCGCTACTGGTTTTAGAGTTTAGAAATCCTAGGAGTACGGCAACAGTTAATGAACTAATAATATTATATACTCTGTCCGATTTAGAACAAGTGTCCTTTATTTAGAGGGAGTACTGAATATTAAACACGGCACGAGCACACCTATTGTACCGTATTGGCATTCATCTCCTAGTAAAATGAATTCTGCATCAACTATCACGTGGGTGAATAATGTTTTTCTCCTTAAATATGCCACTCAACCTTCAGCCTTCTAGTTAGCAAACACGCCAAATATGTGGGCATCACATAGGCATATTATGGAGAAGACGAGAGGCAAACGAGGGAATACGAGGCGTCAGGAACATTTGCACTACAAGCCAGTTGAGGAACATAGGAAAAAACCGAGTTGCATTTTCAGTCATTGTGACTTCTTGCGCGATCTGTCTTGCTGGCAGATCTGCATTTGCATGTAGATGATCAACTTTTTCAAGAATAAATCAAGATACATGATCATCGTTTTTAGCCATGTTGGCTAGCTAGCACTGTGTGTTTTGCTGGCACATATGAACTGCGTTTGGACTGTCTGGATTTCTAAGAAGACAGAGATTCTCCCATTGGTGCAATCGCAATATTGGCGTTGGCGGGTGCAGGGTTGGACCGGAGGTTGTCACTCAAAAATTACTTTTCCTAGGAGCATTACCGCAGTAGTAATCTTAGTGTCGTTCACTCTTGCAATTCATTGTGCTTCAAGATAGCACAACACAAACCTGTGCTTTAGTTTTTTCCTTTGTTGAATCATATACTTGTATCTAAAGAAAACGGATTCTACGTTGCTGCATTTGAAGCAATAACTCTGAGTTCCTGCTACGTCATAAAAAAACATCAGGATTTCTTGACCAAACTGAAGAAGATTTAATGAATGTCACATGTGTTATTCAAACAAAAAAGGAATATATTACACCCATAGTTCGAAAAACATACTCGGTTTGTCCTAGATTGTAAGAGTATGAGTTTGACGGAATATGATGGATTTATTATTGAGCCCCATTGGCGAGTATATATAGGCTTACAGGGGATTATCTTGGAGTACAAGTCAAGTTAGGACTGTACATAAACAGATCCTAACTCTATCTAAACTACCATAAGCAGTCAGAGCAGTAGCGTCATGAACAACTGGAATATCGTGGACGGCCAGACTAGAGAGAAACCGAAGTAGAATCGCTGACATCCCCCCCCCCCCCCCCCCAGTAGCAGTGGGAGTGTCGTAGACGACGTGTCGCGGCACAAATGCTTGGACTATAGAGGAAGCTGATGAGGAACTCAAGCGAGGTGGTAGCCCTTTGTACCGATGTCGAGGTAGCCGAGAGCGTTGTGCGCTACAACCTTGGTCGAGGTAGCCGTGCGACGGGTCGCCGTGTTCGATGTCGTGGTCGAGTGCCGGTGTTGAGGTAGCCGCACATGAAGCCGCAAGCGCATAGTGCCCGAATAGAATGACGGAGGCGTGTTGAGGTAGTCGTTGAGGATGTCGATGCCGAAGTCGATGCAGTCCGAGCCGTCGGAGATGAGGTGCAACCATAGTTTTGCCAGAACCAGGCGCACGTCAGCGACGAAGGCATACTTCGGTTGTGCCAGAACGAATACGCAAAGAAGAACTTGTCGGTGACGCGGTCGAGCCAGTCGTAGAGGAAGGTGTCGATGCCGAAGAATACTTTGTCGAGGACGAAGAAGACGAGGCGCCGATCCGAGATTGCCAGACTCGGGGACGCGTCGGGGACAAAGGCACGCACCGGTGTTGTCAATACCGGGAACACAAGGGAAGGGACGAAGACGTATAAGGTGGCGAAACCAACGACGGCCTCGAGTGGTCATGTTGGACGCCTAGATTGGCGTGGCGGCAGTACTCGATGTAGGCGAAGAAGAATCCGATGTGACGAAGACCATGAGCGGACATAGACGACCCGCACCGTGGAGGTGGTGCGGAGATAGCCTAGGGTGTCGGGCGCAGGGACGACGATGTAGACTGCGTGCAGCGATGCTATGACCCGTTGGGGCGGCATAGCTGCAGGGTGCAAGTTGGTACAACATCTGGGAGACCACCATCAGCATACATGCCATGGAAGGCGCGTTGGAAGCCGGTAGCGTGGACCAAAGACGGAGGCGCTGCGGCCCGAAGGGGCGACGCAGCGGCAGCCCGTAGCTTGATCAGTGGTAGGCGCGTGCTCGGGGACGTGCTTGGCGTAGACAGGCGCTCGATCGGTTGATCAGACCGACGGTGCGCCGTATGCGCCATGGCATGGACGACGCGTAGATCGGATTCGATGGCGGCATTATCGGTGAAGTCCCGAGCGATGACGACGAAGATAATCCAAGGGAGGACGGTCGTAGCAGCCTACCGAGGTGCGCGACAGCCTGCCGAGGCAGGCGCGTCAGCGGAGGAGGCACGCACATGGGCGTGGTGTAGATCATTGATGCCGATGGTTAGAGTAGAGGCGCGGTGATGACAACGACGGTGGGCGACTCAATCCGATCTATGATCGGTAAACCAAAAAAAGAAGACCGGCCAAGTGACCGGCAGAGAGAAAACCCGATCTAGAGATTAGAAAAGACTCACCAGGGCAGTCGATCACAGATCGGCGGGCGAACCCTACGATGGATCACTTGCCCCCCAGCGAAGATCATGGAGATCGATCCCCCGGGGGCAGCGCGACGGAAGCGTGCGGCTAGGGTTTGGATCGGTTAGGCTGATACCATGAAAGAGTATGAGTTTGGCGGAATATGAGTTTGGCGGAATATGAAAGAGTATATATAGGCGTAAATGGGATTATCTTGGAGTACAAGTCAAGCTTGAACTATACGTAAACAGATCCTAACTCTACCTAAACTAATCGTATATGCCTAATACTGTAACATAGATGATAGTCATGTTTTCACTTTATCGAAAAAAGGTATAGCTTTTGCACTCATATACTATTAAAAATATAGACAATAGTCATGTTTTCACTTTATCCAAAAAGGTATAGCTTTTGCACTCATATGCTATTAAAAATATTAATTGTGATGGCCAGTTATGTCACTTTGACTATGAATATAAGTGAAATAGTTACAAACAACATTCATAGAGTAAAAACTCATTGTTTGAAAGTTGTGTGTGAAAGTTCTACATACTCTCTCTCTCTCTCTCTCTCTCTCTCTCTTTCTATTTCATGTACATACCCAACATTACCATGTGGCATCTCTTAAGTGTAGGTACTATCACACTATTGTAAATGCTCTTAGTCAATATCACGACAAAAATTGATTGTTGTTGTCTCTTATAGCTAGACAATTGTTGTGACATCTCATTCTGCACTTCTAAACAACATATGCACAAAGTTTTACTTCTTGGTGCCTCGGTTGAAGAACAACCTAGCTCACTAGCCCCATCATAGTTAAGGACTTCATGCGGGCTAACCCACCATTAAGTCGATCGATATTCTCCCTATAAGATTGGGAGGTAATCTAGCTTGTGCGGTTCACATAAAAATTGTGTATAAGAACAGCAACTCCCACTATAGTGCTTCCTAAGCAAGGGACACACATTTATCCTCTTCATTGGGCGCTTTTCTGTACTCCATCACCTCCCACCACTCCAGTGATGTCAGGGAATGGAGACATTGTTGTTAGGCACTCACTGTGTTCCGAGATGTTCATTTTTTGGGGGTTTTGGTGACTCACCAACAGTGCCATGATGGAGACATAGGTCACTATCTGGGAATAAATCCGTAGGGGTTTTCCCCATGTCGACTACTACCTCAAGTGAGCCACTGAGGGCACATTCTTGTGGGCCTTGAAGACTAGATCATGAGTTTTTTAGTTGTTGCTAGTTTTATATTCTACTAAGAAAATATTTTGTACATCACATGAATTTAGGTGAACTTAAAATATTCAAATTTTACTGCAATATAATTTCCATCTAGCTAGAAATGATGCGGTTAGTTCACCATAATTTAGAAATTTTAGTTCTAAATTTGAACTAAGGGCACATAAGTGCAAAAATGCAATAAACCTAACAAAACCTCCACCACAAAAAGAGGAACTAAGACCATAAATAAATGCATAACTAGGACTCCTAGTTTGAACATGACAACAATGTGGTGGTGTTACGGACCAACCTTCATGGGCATCCATGTTTTACTATGGCGACCTCGCACCTCACACACAACCAAGTAGATTAGATTCCATGTGGAACAATTTCTAGAGGAGGTGGACCACCAGGCCCGAAAGGCAAGCAAGAAATATCATGTCGATGGGACAGAAGTCCTAGATCTCCATCTTTAGATTAGTTTATCTTTGTTGGGATAAAACATACATACTAATGTTTTGACTAATTATAGGTTATGTCATGTTCGTTCTTCTAATCATCATTTTCTTTCTTTCTTTAAAAAAATCGCTTGTTTATATTTCTTGATATTTTCTATATATTGATGTTATATTTGTTGTGTAATGTCATTGTCGAGTAGTCCATAACGCCTTTCAATTATTCAAGAGACCACGTATATAATATTTTGATAGTTTAGGCTCAAACTTATCCGGTAGTAGAGCTTAGAGTCAAAGGTAGACTAGGACAAACTAATAATGTTGTTTACCAAATATCAGGTACACCAAGGCATCTATTTTAACTCATGGGCATTCATCTTGTACGAAAATAATTCACCACCCACTTTAGTAATGAATTGCCCCTTATATACCACTCATCCATTATCCAACTAGGTAGCAAGATCCTTAGTCCCACTTCAGATCACCATGTTCAGAGCAGAGGCCAAAATACATCCAATGGTTGACATAAAACATTAATAGTATGGAGAATAAGAGAGAAGAATCCAACAAATATGAGAACACGAGGCATCAGGAGCAATAGCACAACAACGTTTCTTGTGGACACCGGACAAAACAGTGTTGCTTCATATCGATGAGAGTGGTATTGTGCGGCATCGAACACATGCACTAGGCACTAGCTAACACCATGTTTTATTTTTGCCATGGACGGAGCAAGAAATCTTTCAGAGGAGGGGTAGACTCTAACACAAGAGCCAAAGTCAGGCAAAAGACGAGGCTAGAAGATGGGGGCATGAAAGTAGAACCATCGATCTGCCTCTGTGTACAACCTCCTCGATCTGCGTACAACGTACATGCGTTGTAGTAGAAGCCTAGGTGTGATCGAGCTGTTGGTAGTAGCTTGACTGGCTTATGTATTACGCCTACACGTGGTTTCAAATACAGACTCGTTTCTTTCTTAGGCTCATGGTATTTTAGGAGGGCCATGGGGAAAATTTAGTCATATTAGTCATGAATGACGTGAAGCGAAATAGCTTAGTATAGTTGCTTACTATCCTAAATATAGGGAGCCATGTCTTGTTTTTTAATCCCCCACAGAGATCAATGTTTCTGTAAGTATTATGATTAACCATTAATAAAACTATGATTGTTTTGGTAAAAAAAATAGAGAACCTATTATTTGTTGCAAAAAAATCTGTAAAAGCTAACTTCATTGACAATGTTGCTTCTGTTGATAGAAGATTATAATATTCCTGATATGGGCCACCTAGTTAACCTCTCTTCTCCTATATATCTTAATCACGATTACAGTGATGATTGTGTGATAACAATTTCTACAAGGTAGACAGTGTTAGGAATAAACGTGTTGTATTCCATAGGGGCCAAAGGCCACAAATATATACATGTACAGGTGTGCAAATATGCAGGAAACCGCCTAACAGGTGGGGAAAATACAATATACAAATATACATCTAACACCCCCTCTCAAACTCATGGTGGATCCACAAACACTGAGTTTGGAGAGAAAGAAACGATGCTGCGCTCTAGTCTGTGCCTTTGTAAAGAAATCCGCTAACTGCAACTCTGAAGGCACATAGTGGAGCGCAATCACCTGATCCTGCACACTAGCACGTGTATAAAAGGCATCAACACCAATATGCTTGGTAAGCTCATGCTTTACCGGATCACGTGCAATACTGATAGCACCTGTACTGTCAGACAAAAGTGTAGTGGGTGTCGTAACAGAGACCCCAAAGTCAACAAGTAACCACCGCAACCAGGTCACCTCAGTAGTCAACAAGGCCATAGCTCGCAACTCAGCCTCTACACTCGAACGGGAAACTGCGGTATGTTTCTTCGTCTTCCATGCAATGAGAGAACCATTGAGAAACACACAGTAAGAAGAAAGCGAACGACGATCCATAGGATAGCTCGCCCACGTAGCATCCGAGTAGGCCTGGAGCTGGAGAAATCTGGAACGAGGGAAGAAAAGACGACGAGTGATCGTGTCACCAGGTAGCGCAGAACACGGAGATGACTATAGTGAACAGTGGTAGGAGCTGAGACAAACTGACTCAGAATATGAACAGGATAAGAGATGTCGGGACGAGTGACAACAAGATAGACAAGACTCCCAACAAGATGACGATAACGTGTCGGGTCAGGAAGAGGATCACTATCACTGGCACGAAGCTGAACACTGAGCTCCATAGGAGTCTCAATGGTGCATTCATCCCCAAGAGCAGCACGAGCAAGAAGATCCTGGATATACTTTTCCTGGGAGATAGAAAAACCATCAGAAGTGGAGAAAACCTCAATCCCAAGAAAGTAGCGAAGAGGACCAAGATCAGTCATAAGAAACTGATCACGAAGACAGGCCTTAACAAAGGCAATATACTCAGAATCATCACCAGTGATGATCATATCATCAACATAGAGAAGAAGAAGAGTGCGTCCATGAGGAGAAGTGTGAATAAACAGCGCAGGATCATGAGCACTAGGGGAGAAACCAGCAGCAGTCACCACAAAGGCGAAACGCTCAAACCAGGCGCGAGGGGCCTGTTTCAGGCCATAAAGAGAGCGCCAAAGATGGCAGACCATCCCAGCAGGCACAGAATACCCCGGAGGAGGCTGCATATAAACCTCCTCACGCAGCTCACCATTGAGAAAGGCCTTATGAACATCAAGCTGAGACACAGACTAGTGGAAAACAGAGGCGACATCAAGAAGAGTGCGCACAATGGTCATATGAGCCACAGGAGCAAAAGTCTCATCATAATCACGACCCTGCTCCTTCTAAAAGCGACGAGCCACAAGACGCGCTTTATAGCGCTCAAGAGATCCATCTGAACGGGTCCTAATTTTGTAGACCCACTTGCACGTGATGGGACGAACACCGGGAGGAGGAGAAACAAGATCCCAAGTGCCTGTACGCTCAAGCGCAGCAATCTCCTCGGCCATGGCAAGCTGCCATTCGGGATGACGCTCAGCATCCTGATAAGAAGTCGGCTCGAGGGCAACAGAAAGACCGTACTGTCTAGGAGAGTAACGATCAGGTGGACGACGCTGACGAGCAGGAAGAGGAGAGGGAAACTCATCAGAAGAGGAAGACTCATCGGAAGAAGGGACATCTGGGGGAGTATCCGGAACAGTAGAACACCGAGAATAATGAAAGGGAAAAGGATACAACAGAGAGGTGGATGGGTTGTCAGAAGAGAAAGGAGGGGAACCAGGTGATGAGGAGAACAACGGGGTCGAAGGCGAGGCATCGGCAATAATGGGTCCTGAAGGCGTATCAATAGGAACAGAAGGAGGTGTGTTAGGAAAAAGTAGAAAAGATATATCCTCTACCAGGTAGGCCGAAGAGGTGGGGCGAGGATAGAAAGGACGCGTCTCATCAAACATGACGTCACGAGAAATGCGCATCCGACGACCAACAGGGTCCCAACATCGATTGCCCTTATGCTCATCACTGTATCCAAGAAAAACACACTCAACAGACTGAGCAATCAGTTTGGTGCGTTCGCGAGGGGCAAGGAGAACATAGCAAACGCAACCAAACAAACGAAGCGTCAAGTAATCATGAGAACAACCGGAGAGACGCTCAAAAGGAATACCACCCTATAAGGCGGCAGAAGGCTGAATGTTAATGAGATAAACTGATGTAGAGATAGCCTCAGCCCAAAAATGTGGCGAAAGAGAAGCAGCAATCATCATAGCACGAATGGTCTCAAGAAGATGACGATGCTTACGCTCAGCAACGCCATTCTGAGCATGGGCGCCCGGATAGGAGAACTGAGCAAGAATGCCCTGCTCAGTGTAACACCCTCAAATCGGCCCTATGCAAGTTTTAGCGATTTCCGCCAAACCCGCATAGAAACGATTCAAGGACGCCCACCGGGCACTTTCGTGCGGGTGGAAAACGAAGTAATAACATTAAACAACAGTCCTCGATGGGACCCACAGAACATATATATATACAATAGCGACTCAACGAGTCAAGAATACAGATATACAATACAAAGATCCAAATCACCGTGAAAACGATAGAGCGTCCGACTATGGACAAGATGCAAATGGGGCTAAGAGTCCTGAAGAATAACCAATGGCGTCCATAACCCTGCCCAGGCCAAGCCGGAAGGGTAACCCTGCTAACGACGGCGATCTCAAACCTGCTAAAAACAAAAAGGGGTGCCGACAAAGGGCAAAGGAAAAAGAGGAGCGTCAGTACTGAGGCCAGTACACGGCGAGGCTAGAATTCGGCGGCTCTCGCCTACATAGGTATGGTGGGCTGAAGCGGCAGCGCAGCGGCACTAAACAACCTATAGAGACTCAATACAATTGGCGGTTATCAGAGGGGGGATAAGAAAGACCTATTCAGATCCAACCTGAAGCTAACGCCAGACAAATCCATCCTGGCATTCCCCCTCGAGACCAAACGAGGAAGTCAATCCGAGGAACTCACACAGTTGGCAGTTTTACTCATTCCATTATAATTGCAGCAATTACTAATCAGATATAGATAGCATGAGTCATCCTGAAGCATAAGTAGTGGGCAGTTTTAATCACCAATCCGTTGTAGTTGGAACATTTACTAGTCAAATATAATTGTCCTGAGGAATCCCAAAACCCAGCAATTGTTGGCACTTTTATCACATTCCATTGGAGTTGCAATACTTACTAGGCAGGTATAGTATGACACAGATCACCACAGATCCACCAGTTGTTGGCATTTTTAATATCCATTCCGTTATACTTGAGCTGATTACTAGTCACATATTAAGTCAAATTGATAGCACTACTTTAGTTATGCTTGTCTATGATCGAGATACTGTGCTCCAAGTCGTCCATAACCGCGGACACGGCTTTCAGAAAGTTTTACCCTGTAGGGATGCACAATTAGCAACACACACTCGATCAACCTCGGAAAAACCAACTCAAAACCCAACGAGGCATTCACGACAAAGCGATCACAGGATTCAGAAAAATTTCAGGGGGCCACCCCACTAAGCTACCCGCAACGAAGTTGGCCGGCTCCGGAACGGACCCAGGGTTTGTGTGGACGGCGGTAAACGACTGGGAACCCGAAAGTGTGACTGGGCTTGTCGATACAGCAAAAACGTGTCACGATCCTAAACAGTACAGGTGCTCCACGCACAATCGTAAATAGAGCAGTAACATGGCATAAGTACATGATAGTAATAAAGCCCCAAACTACTTTGTGGCCCCAAGAAATAGAACTGAGTCAAGCTCTGGCTCAGGGGGGTCCATAAGGCCTCCCGGATGTGGATAGTACGAAAAATCAAGGAACAGGTATCAAGTACTCGGGGTCCTACGGGACACAAGTGAGCATGGAAGAACCAAATAACATCTATTGCCCACCGATGCCTCTGCATTAGTTATATCTAGCCTTTTAATAGTTGTATTTAAAGTCATGACCATCTCCACCAATAAGCATCTCCACCAATAAACATCTGCCAGCATTCCAACAGCTGTGGTACTCGACAACACAAGGTCACACCTGAGCAAGCGACTGCGACTCGCAAGGCCAACTATCTACCAAACACAGGTAATAGGAGGTGTCCAAGGCTATATAGGGGCTGCACGGGGTATAACTGGTGTACGGAAACTAAAGCATCGCGACACAGATAGCAATAGATCAACAGGAGGAAATAAAGACTATAAATGCAAAATAGGTAGAAGGGGGAGAGATGCTTGCCTGGGAAACACTGTCGACGGATCATAACCAGAGAACTTGTCGATACTCGCATCAACTCATCGGCCTAATCCGCGAAGAAGCAAACACTAGAAGAAACACCGGATGCAATATTTAATACTATGGCAAAAGATCCGACATGATTATGATATGATGCAGATGCGGTGCAATTAGGCAGTATTAAGCGGAACCAGGGTCCCGACAATTAATTAAGTGGTTCATGTTATTTAGAACCCCGCAATTTAAATGTTAAATTAACAGGGCGAAACATGGCATCGGTTCGCTACGCCAATTTAAATGGGGACAATATAAGACTAGAAAAGTCCGTATATGGTCTCCATATCTGATTATGATGTGATTCGACTAAACAACCCAGACCCGCGAAGATATGTATGCAAGCATGTATAATTGATATGCAACAATTTATATAGATGCCAATTTATAAAGTAGGGTTCTCAAAAAGGGGTCACACATCGGCGTTTGGCGATCTTGGCTCGATGTGGTTCAGGTTCAGTCTCGCCGGGATCGGTCTTCGAACTCCGGGAATAGGGCCTCGGTTTCCATGTGGGCGATCTAGGCATCCGGGGCTCAATCATCGTATCCGTGATGGAGGTCCTGATGTTCCATCCCGATGATCAAAGGCGGGTTTGATTCGGCACCATGGTCTTCAGATGCACTCGTACACGATGTTGGGATCTTGAAAACGCAGAAGGGGTCTAGGCAGAGATCCAGGTACTATGAATATGGTGCGAGGTCACTGCCTTGAAATTAAACACACAAGCACCAACACATACATGCACGGACACGGGCGTGCTCCACCTGGCTTACACGCACCGGTGGACAGACGGAGAAAG
The DNA here is from genome assembly GCA_910589775.1 of Avena eriantha. NCBI lineage: Eukaryota > Viridiplantae > Streptophyta > Magnoliopsida > Poales > Poaceae > Avena > Avena eriantha. The sequence goes on along the minus strand of OU342742.1, from coordinate 149,426,238 downwards.
GAGCCGGAGATGCTCGGAAGGAGGGCGCCGAAGGCAGCGGCACTCGGGGTCCGGCGCAGGGTGTCCGTGGCGGGGGAGGCCCGCGAGGCGGATGAGAGCGGCGCGGATGAGACTGCGGACGGCGGCGCCGTCGAGGAGGTCGAGCCGGTGCTGGGCGGCCGGACTTAGGCTCGAAGCTGCAGGGGCGGGACGGATCTCGAGACGCGGAGGCGGCGACCTGGGGGAACAGCAGGGAGGCCTCGGCGAAGGGAGGCGACATCCGGTGGCGCGGGACCCGGGGAGAGGCGGCGGGGACAACGGCGGTTGCAGTGGCGGCACCAGGGCGCGGCAGGCGTGGCGGCGAAGGCGGCCGTCGCGGAGCTCGGGACGGGCGACGAAGTGGAGGCGGGGTCGCAGGAGAGGGAGCACGCGGGGCGGCGGAGGACGGGGTGGAGGCGGAGGAGGCCGAGGGCAGCGTCGGAGAGGCGGCAGGGGCCGGGTCCGACGGAGGGAGTCCGGGGGCGCCGGGGCTCGAGGGAGGCTGCGGTGAGGGGAGGAGAAGCGGCGGAGCTCCGGCCGGCGCGGAGGAGAGGGACGGTGGCGGCGAGGGTGGAGCTCGACGGGGTCGTCGGCGAGGGAGGAGACGGGGGAGCGGGGCGGGGAACGCGGCGAGGTCGGCAGGGCGACCGGCGATGGCGTGCAGGATCCGGCGAGGGGAGGCGAGAAGCGGGGCGCCGGGAGAAGGGGGCTCGGCGGCGGCCGGCGGTTGCCGAGGCGGGCGCTAACGGAGGAGGACGGTGGCCTCGGGGACAGAGGAAGCGGAGACGGGGAGGAGAGGCGCGGGGAGGGACGCGGGTTGGTGAGGGAGCCAGGCGTCGCGAGGGAGGGCCTGGGTGTGGGCCAGGTCGGGGCGGGGGTACCGAGGAGGGACCAGGTGGGCAGGTGAGCAGTGGTTGGTGGGGCTCTTGCTGCGCGCGGTTCGATCCGGGTGTGAGAGCGGAGAGAGGACGGGGTGGACGTGAGACACGCTGGTGTCATGTTGTAGCTAGGTACAACGCTGGGTAGGGGCGTGGTGTGACGTGCGACACGTTCGCGGGAGTGCGGGCTCGATCAAGCGCGTGCATGTGTCGATCGGTCACGGGCTGGGTTGTGTGACTGACGCCCGTGTGTCGGTGTGGTGCAGAGGTGCGACGCGCACACGAGGCGGGAAAACGGCAGGCGGCGGTAGGGTGCATGCCAGGTGGGCTGAGGTGGCGGACAATGGTTGGCTGGGGTGAGGGGGAGGGCTGGGTAGGATTAGAGTGGGTAGAGTATTCGGTGGGAAAAGTCTTGGGTGTTTTCTGGGTAGGTAGGACTTTATCTAGAGGTGGCCGGCTAGGCTTCCGGGCCGGGCTGGCTGCCTCCCAAAAATAATTTAAATATTTTATTTATTTAAAACGGGGCTTTTGCAAACCGTTGGTAGACGAAACAAAATATTCCGGAGACCCGGGTTTTGTATTTGAATAAAGACGGGGCGTTTAGAAAACAAAAGCAGACTTTTCGAAAATAATTTTATGCAAACAGATGCAAGATGACATGACGATGCTCAAATGCAAGGTGGCATGACGACATGAGCATGCGGTCATGATGATGCAATTGACAAAAACAACGCGATTTTCTAGTAGTGGTTTTTGCGGGGTGCCACACTCAGCAAGAACACCACGCAACTGCTTGGAGATGTACTCACCAGCAGAGTCAGCACGGAACACACAAATATGTGTAGAAAACTGAGTGAGGACCGTAGCCGCAAAACGCTGATATATGGAGAGCACCTCACTACGAGAACGCATAAAATACAACCAAGTGTGCCGAGACAAATCATCTATAAAAAGAATATAGTATCGATGGCCCCCTTTCGAAGCGAAAGGAGCCAGACCCCAAACATCAGAATGAACTAAATAAAAAGGTCGCTGAGATACAAACACACTGGTAGGATAGGGTAACTGAATCTGTTGGCCCAACCTACAACCCTGACAGTATAAAGACACATCTCCTGAGACAGATCCTAGAAGACCACGATGAACTAACGACGACAGGCGAGAGCCACAGGGATGACCAAGACGATGATGCCAGTGCTGAAAAGAGCCGGTGATGGAGCCGACGACCGCTGGAGAACTGGCAGGAGAGGTGGCAACGGAAGGAACACGAAGCCAGTCTAACTCCCAAAGCCTCGAAGAGTCACGACGACAAGGGCCAGCTCCAACTAGGACCTGTGTGTGACGATCCTAAAAAGCACAAGAATCCGCATCAAGAATGACGCGACAACCAGAATCAGTGAGCTGGCTAGCAGAAAACAGGTTCATCTTAAGACGAGGAACATGAGAAATATCAGAAACAGAAAAGGAGGAAGTAGAAAGGGTGCCTCGCTAGAAATAGGAAGAGAGGTACCATCAGTAGTGAGAACATTAACAGGAGAGATGAGAGAGCGAAGAGCAGACAAAATAGAAGAATCATAAGTCATATAGAAGGAAGCTCCAGAATCCAGATACCACGGGGACATACCTGACTCTGTAGAAGGTGGTGGTCGCGAAGTGCCAGGAGAATCAGTCACAGAACCAGCAGTACCCGTCGAAGGAGAACCTGTAGCAGTGAGCAGACTGCGAAGATGACTGATAATATCCTGATCAGTGAGGGCAACTGCAGAAGAGCCTGATGAACCAGAGGGCACACGAGCCTGGTGCTGCGGATGCAAACTGGGCTCCCTCGTATAACAGGTGGACCAAGTGTGACCATCCTTGTTGCAGTAGGTGTAGTGGTGAAGAGTACGATGACCCTAACCACGATGCTACTGATGCTGACCCTGATGCTGACTATGGCCCTGACCCTGAGGAGTGGGTAAGATCGGCGGTGATGGTGACCGCAACTGCGTCGGGGCAGGGAACGGAGGAGGACCACGAGCAGCAAGCACAGAAGGAACCTCAAGAAAACCAGCACCACGGAGGCGAGTCTCCTTAGCCCGAAGCTCAAACAACACCTCAGAAATCGGAACACGACCACGAGCAAGCAGCTAAGCACCGCGGGGCTCAGACTCCTTACGGAGACGAGATAAGAACTCATAGACACGCTGAAAATCCATGTCCGAGCGCACCGTCCGACAACATGGGCAGGTGCCACAAACCGCAGTGCGAAGAGAGTCAAGCTGACGCCAGATAGTAGCACTCTGGGTGTAGAACTCATCAATAGTAGACTCACCCTGCTGAAGAGCATGCTCCTGATGAACCACAGACAGATAAAGAGCATCCTCGGATGGCTGATAGCGCTGATGAAGATGAGCCCACATGTCAGCAGCAGTAGGAAGACCCATAAACTCAGAGGCAAACTGTGGCAAAACACTAGAAGTGAGAACAGCTGCAGCACGAGCATCCTCATCTATCCACTGAGTGTAGGCTCTCAGATCCAGCCAATAGGTCTCAAGGGCACTAGAGTACTGCTGAAACTTCAGATCATATGCGGCAACATCACTCCTATCGGCACTCTTAGCAGCATCCTTGTCCGCCTGAGTAGCATCATCACTGAGAACATGCAGAGTCGACGGAATAGGAGCCAGAGGAGCAGTGGGGCACGGCGGACAGGAGACCTCGCCGGAGAGCACACCCCATAGAGAAAGACCACGCATGTGAACACGCATAAAGGCCGCGAAATCAGGGTAATTCGCGCCATCAAAAATCACCGGACAGCGAGGAATCGCAACATAGCCTGATGAGGAAGACATCTCTCTCTCTTTTTTCTTTTTTTTCGTTTCCGATCTGGATCACAGGAACATAGAGGACAACCGACGGGAGGACGGGGCGGGGCGGGGGCGGCCGATTTGGGGCGGAGGCGGCTGATTCCCGGTGGTGGCGGCTGATTCCTGGCGGAGGCGGCCGATTCCCGGTAGAATTCCGGCGATCCCGGTCAGGAAGGCGGTTGTCGGGCGGTTCCTGGCGAGCGGCCCCTGGCGGGCGGGGTTGGTGCGCGAGTGGTTCCTGGCGGGCGCGCGGTGGTTGGTGTGCAATCGTTTCCTGGATTCTCGGCAGAGGGCGGAGCGTTTCATGGCGGAGCGATCCTGGCGGGCGAGCGGTCGAAGACGGCAGCTACCACCAGACAGTTGGTGCGGCAGCTACCAGACGACGAGGAGACGAGGACGAAGGAGATCGGACTGAAGACAACAGCTGCGGCCAGGACGGGAACCGGGCGAAACAGAGGCCGGGGCGAACTGGCGGCGGCAGTCACGGGAAACCTAAAACCCGCTCTGATACCATGTTAGGACTAAACGTGTTGTATTCCATAGGGGCCAAAGGCCACAAATATATACATGTACAGGTGTGCAAATATGCAGGAAACCCCGAACAGATGGGGAAAATACAATATACAAATATACATCTAACAGACAGAAACAGAAATGTTGTTACAAAGCAAAAAGGGTAGCCCTGGTTATGACGCAATCTTAGCCCTTGCCCGGTCACTCTTGGTCGAATTTGATCCATCAGCTAACCCTGTCCGTTACAAAGATACATCCAGAGCTCCCACCCTGTTAAACCTCGTACAACAAACATGTCCAGCTTATAATCATCGATAAAAAGTTTGTGTTTTAAGAATATATGTCAGTGCCACTTAAAAACTGAATAAGTCAGTTAGACCAATCAAGCTTCATTAACTCCTGCTGTGGTATATCCATGATGTTGATGCAATGAGGTTCCATTAATTGATTAAGCATGGTGTTGAGCGATGAAGAAACAATCGACCAGATATGCATTTGAAGGGAATCAAAGATAATCTTCCTTCAACATTTTTGATTTAGGTTTTTACAATATAGTAGTGTCTTTTGTGAGACGATGTTTTTCTTAGGAGAGGCGAAAAGCCCAGAAAATTGAGAAAGAACACAACTGTCTAGATGTATCCATTTCCTTGACCAGTTTATTATCCTCTATAGCGAAAATAGAAAATAAAAGGGACCCGAGGCACATATTTCTCAGATCGGTTTGGGCTAAGCGCATTTTTTTACAATCAATACCACGATAGTTTTGAACAATACTCCCTTTGACCCAAAATATAAGGCGCTCTATATTTTTGCTGGTCTTTAATACATGACTTTGACAATTGCTGTATTTTGGGATAGAGGCAGTATGTGTAGACATACAAGAGTTTTCTCCAACGATTACAGTAAGAAACCTAAAATAAACAAGCAAAACAATAAGTTTTTCAAACTCTTCCATCTTCAAATATATAACCATGTACTCTTTTGAAGGCAGCCGCCAAGAAAGCATATAGAGACTAGACATGTGTCCATTAATTTTTTTGACCTGTAGTGCAAAGGTTGCAGGCTCGACATATAAAAAAACATCAGCAAGAATATCAAAAAATGACAATAGACTTTTTTCCTAAAATCCCTGGAAAAAAATTCTACCTCTTTCTTTCCTCAATATTTAATAAGAATTGATAAATCATTTAAGATAGTTGATATGCTCAATGTGTGAAAGTTAGTTGTTTTCTTTAAAAAAAATAGTAATTATAAAAAGTTAACTAATAACCCAGTATTTCGATGAACAACAACTGAAATGCCTTGTCGATGTCCTGTGGCAATGTCTGGTTAATGGAAAGCTCTAGTTTCCATCTGATAAAACAAAGTCTTGTTGATGCCTCATCCTGCCTGGCTCTGTCTGGGACAGGTTGGCCTAGAGGGGTTATCTTGACAAACTCCACAATTCCTTTTATTTTTTTGCAATTTAGAATTGTAGACACATGATGTCTCTTCTTCAATGAACATCTGAGAATTATCTGCGTGTTGCCTTTGCGGCCTTAGTAAACATAGGACATTCCTCCTTAATCATTATCATAACATGTTTAAGTGCATAATATACCAATGGTCAACATGAATATTTCACTACCCGCAAAAAAAACATGAATATTTCACAACCACCATAATCACACTAGAAATCATAGTGCTATCAATCCTATTAACCCTGTACTGCAAGATTTTATTTTATTTTTTAGGGAACTGTACTGGAAGATAACACACCACCAACCAGTCCTTATTTGCTGAATCATGTACTCGCGTCTGAAGCAATGTAATGGATTTTGTGTTGCAGCATTTGAAGATATAACCTCATAAGTTGGTGCTACGTTATAAGAAAAACCTCCAGATTTCTTGTCTCAATTTGGTGGCCAATCAGAATAAAATTTAATCGAGTGTCTCGTCATTTATTCAAGCAAAAAAAGGAATAGATTTTTTTGACTGTAAGTACAGCGGGCCTAAGCCGGCCTGAACTTTATAAGTCAAAGAGACAGAGGTACACAGTCGAATTACAAGAGAGAAAGAGAAAGAGAAAGAGAAAAATAAGAAGTACAAGTTTGAAAAGGAATAGATCACACCTATAGTAAAAAGCTTTCTGGATCGGTCCTAGACGATTCACGTAGGTATAGCTTTCGCATTCAGGATGATCTACCTGCTGGAATTATCTTCAGGGACCGAAATCCCAGGTTCTTCCTGTTGAATTTACAGAACAAACACATCCTTGGAGATACAGTTCAATCATCTTCATTGCGGATTTTACTTCTGATCGGGTTCCATTCCAGGCAGGTAAGAGAAGGCGGGTGAGGTATTCATTGACTGTGGTGTACTTCACATCAGGGTCGACGCCAAAGGATGGATCGATCTCGAAGTTAGCCAAAGGATGGACTGCAATATATTCAGAGGGAACACCGCCTCTGCATACAAATTCAGAGAGCGGTGAGAGAAGCAGCTGTAACTACCATGTGCCTGGGTGTAACTACCAAATTCAAGGAGATCCACCCTCCGGGATGCGCACAATCTGTAAAGTCTTGCCGGTTTTTCTCTCCCATATTGAGATGAGCTTGTTATGGGATACAATGTTCGCTGGCGGCCTCATGTAGAGGATCATGTTCAGGGTTCTCGGATCATCAATCGCTCTCATCGTGTAGACTGTTATGTCCTCTTCTACCACAAATACAGCTGTGTGCAACAAGAAGCAATACAGGATCAACGCACCATCGTGTAGAACTAATTGATAACTGTGCAGATTTGCGGAAGCAGGAAAGGAGTACCGAGTTACCTTTCACATCACCATCACAAACTGTTGTAATATCACCGATGCTTGGTATGTAGGTTTCGGCAACTCCGTTGCAACAGTCGTAAATGTGAGGTATTCTTTTCGCTTCGACCAAACGGCAGAGTTCAACAATGAGGCCAGAGAATCCACCGTATTGACCGGCTCTATGTTAGAGCTGAACTCTGATGGCAGGAACATACGTACAACTGTGATTCAATGATTCACAGTCATCATGAAGTAAGAACACGTGTTGATAATCATATTTGATATTGCGAGCTGGCGGGGACCCATGGCTGAGATTAGCATGTTTTTTTAGAAACACGGTAGAAATGCAGACGCTCATAGCACGCGCCATATCCATGTAAGCACCTCTGAGAGACTGAGTCGGCGGACAGGGTCTTAGATTGCCGAATTTACCACAGACGGATCACTCTCGAGGATAGCGTCGTCTCTCACTGAAAAAAATATTCTGCTTTTATAAGACACACATGTGTCAAACCTACGTTTGAACACCGGTAGGCTGGGGGTAGAACAACCTCCTATCCATCCAACTACCTGCTGGTTCTCTACGACATTTGCACCTCTGACATTTGCACCCATGATGGTCTTTATCACGCACTCGAGGGGCGAAAGAAGGAACGACATTGATCCCTCAATGCATGTGACTTAATGAACTTAAGAAACTATTAATCTGAAAAACATACTCTAACATACGACTCAATTGTAACTATTATTAAACTCTATATCACAAAGTTTTTTTCTCACTCGATTTCCATATGGCAATTGCTTAATCTGCAAGAGTATAAATTTTGATAAACGGCATAACAAAATATCCTAGCCTCCCGGTTGCGAGGCGCCACTGTTTCCACCAGCAGGCCTCCCCCGTCACCCCTCCAGTTACCCCTCCGCTGCGAGAGGAAGCTGGCCAAAATAGGACACTCTCGCCAACAATATAACTTGCCGACATGACCTGTGCCCCCAGTTATATACAAGGACTCTGCTCATGTCCTCCTTGTTTGGCACCATAGTTCCTGATTCAAACATGGCATGCTCAGATAGTTTCTCTGTGATGCAAGATCTTTTTGTTGTGATTTCTAGTGGTGAGAGGAAATATAAGCTAGGTATGTTATAATGTGATAAATCTTAAAAAAAATCTTCATACAAATTAATAGGCAAGTGACAATTTTCAGCATTCACTACAGGAACGGCAAAGTACGCCGACGGCCAAAAGTCAGGGCCGTCGGCGTAGGTGACGAGCTGGGCGCCACATAAAGCTGGCCGTCGGCATAGGAGAGCTACGCCGACGGCTGCCCCTCGGCATAGCTATTTTCCCTTTTACCTCATTAATTATAGAAAAATAATAACTAAATCATTCTAATTCAGAAAAAAAACAAATAATGTATCAAAATTTGCAGGAAAATAAGATCTATCTATCTACACTCAAATATTACACATTTATAAATAAAAATAGAGTAAAGCATAAAACATTACACATAGTTTAAAACGGGCATAACAAATTCAAAAACGATCCAAACAATGTAAAACCTTTGCGTGGTATCATATTATGTGATATAGTTGCAAGAAAAAATATAAAACTTGGTGTATGGATTATGTCTCAAAAAAATCTTCACAAAATGACTTATCTCATTGGAGGTTTCCTGGCTTTCGGGTCAAATGACCAATGTTATGGCTAGAATCAAGGAATAGTTTGTGATAATATGCCCATATTGTGCATGCATGTGCGTCATGGGATGGAACAATGTTGCAGGAGGAAATTTTCCTTTTCATCGCACCAAAAAGCCAGTTTTCATTTTCCGAGCGTAAAAAACGGGGGGTTTTATGAAGCAACCACCAAATGGCTAATTCAAAATGCTACCACCCCATTTTTCAAAAATACTAGACCACCTTAAATGGACAATTTTCCAATAGTGGGATCTGAAACCTTTTCGTCCATCCCTGGTAAAAAAGACAAATTCCTGCTGAATCGGTCGGAAGTGGGTCAGATATGAACTACATGTACATGATCTAATGCTCATGATTTTTTACAAAAATTATTTTTAGGTTCACAATATGCTATTTCATCAGATATCCACTTCAAGTTTAGCGAGGCTTAGCCCCGAGCTAAGAATCTTCATGCCCGTCATTCGATAAAGTTTGATGATTTAGTTTAAAACGGGCATAACAAATTCAAAATCGATCCAAACAATGCAAAACCTTCGCGTGGTGTCATATTATGTGACATAGTTTCAAGAAAAAATATAAAACTTGGTATATTCATTATGTCTCAAAAAACCTTCACAAAATGACCTATCTCATTCGTGGTTTCCTGGTTTTCGGGTCAAATGACCAATGTTATGGCTAGAATCAAGGCATAGTTTGTGATAATGTGTCTATATTGTGCATACATGTGTATCATGGGATGTCGAACAATGTTGCAGGAGGAAGTTTTCCTTTTCATCGCACCAAAAATCCTTTTTCCATTTTCCATGCGCAAAAAACGGGGTTTTTGTGAAGCAACCACCAAATGGCTAATTCAAAATGCTACCACCCTATTTTTCAAAAATACTATACCACCTTTCATGGATAATGTCCCAATAGGGGGATCTCAAACCTTTTCGTCCATCCTTGGCAAAAAGACAAATTCCTACTGAATCAGTAGGAAGTGTGTCAGATATGAACTACAGGTACTGATGCTCATGATTTTTTATAAAAATCACTTTTAGTTTCACAATATGCTATTTTATCAGAGATCCACTTTATGTTTAGGGAGGCTTAGCCTCGAGCTAAGAATCTTCATACCCGCTATTCAATAAAGTTTGACGATAGTTTAAAACAGGCATAACAAATTCAAAAACGATTGAAACAATGCGAAAGCTTCGCATGGTGTCATATTATGAGACATAGTTGCAAGGAAAATATAAAACTTGGTATATTGATCATGTCTCAAAAAACCTTCACAAAATGATCTATCTCATTCGAGGTTTTCCTGGCTTTCAGGTCAAATGACCAATGTTATGGCTAGAATCAAGGCATAGTTTGTGATAATGTGTCCATATTGTGCATCATGAGGATGGCGCACAATGTTTAAGGAGGAAGTTTCCTTTTCATCGCACCAAAAAGCTATTTTCAATTTTCCGAGCGTAAAAAATGGGCGATTTTGTGAAGCAACCACCAAATGGCTAATTCAAAAGGATACCACCCCATTTTAAAAAAAATACTAGACCACCTTACATGGACAATATATCAACAGGGGGATCTCAAACCTTTTCGTCTATCCCTGGTGAAAAAGACAAATTTCTGCTGAATCGATAGGAAGTGGATCAGATATGAACTACATGTACATAATATGATGCTCATGATTTTTTACAAAAATCATCTTTAGGTTAAGAATATGCTATTTTATTAGAAATCCACTTCAAGTTTAGCGAGTCCCAACCCCGAGATAAGAATTTTTATGTTTGTCGTTTTAAGCGGGCAAATGAAATTATGGCAAGAATAACGGTATAGTTTGTGATAAGTTGATATGGATATAATATTTGGATTCCTATAATTTTTTTGATCAATTTAGACATATTATTTGTTGAATTCCGATATACGAATTTAAAGATATAAATTATTCCATATTAAATAGGAAAATACAAAAAAAATAAAATAATTATATTTTTATTTGAATTCAATAATATTTTTACTTATTCATTGTTGTTTATTTAAATAATTGTTTGTAATTTCAAAAAATATAAACATGTGACATGATGATATACGAGTTAATAGGATTGATATTATAGTATTGGCAACAAGGTATAAATTGCTTTGCAGAAACATATTCTAAAGGAACGGAGAAGTTAACCGTGCCAAGGTGGAGTAGTGAGGATGAGTGACCAATCGGAAAGTTTGACCAAAACTGCAATTTGATCAAAGATTAAGTGTAATTAGTGTTAAAAATGTTCCGAGTGAGAGATTAACAAGTCAAAAATTTCAAAGATTAAAAAAAGTTGAGAATTTTTTTTGAAAAAAAATATTTGAATTTTTTTTTGAAATTTTTTTTGCAACCCGTCGTTAGGCTATGCCGACGTCCGTATGCCGAGGGCAGCCGTCGGCCTATCCTACGCCGACGGTTTTTCATTACGCCAACGGCCTCCTGGCGCTCCGCCGAGGGGGACCTTTGCTGAGGGAGCTACGCCGAGGGCAACCCTCGGCGTAGCCTACGCAGACGGGGATCAGGGCTACGCCGATGGATTTTGGCCCTTTGGCGTAGCTTGCCATTCCTGTAGTGATTCCCTTTAATGGGCATTTGTCAAGATGATATGATCGATGTCCTTGGTTTGGCCGGAGAGATAAACAACATGCAAATATTCTGAAAAAGTTTCTGATTTTTTCCTTGATTATTGTTTGATTCAAGATATTAAACCTTACAAATGTCGTCCATTAGGTTTGGAACCTACCTTAAAGCTTTGGAAGATACCTCTAAAAAGCTTTGGAAGATATAACACTGGTTTCGCACAAGTGCCTTGCCATCCAGTACACACAATTTGACAAAATAGATGCTATTCTTTTTTTACGGGTAAAATAGAAGGTAATTCTTAAATAGTACTCCCTCTTTTATTTATGTAGTGCCTATAGTTTTTTGAGGAAAATTCCAAAACATAAGGTATATTGCATTGCACAACTCATCTGGACAATATCTTCAGGGATTTAATTACGAGTTTTCTTATCACATCCATTTCAAGAAAAAAAATGTTTTCTTATCACATGCAACCTTCTCTTTCCTTCATCAATTAGCCATGATTAATCCCATGCAAAATTGGTGTAATTTTCTCTCCACATGTGTTTTTAATTTTTTTGCTAGGAACTATAAGAACTATAGAAGGGAACGGAGGGAGTAATAAAACAAATTTAAAAAATATTATAAATAAATACATTTTTATAAGTATTATGGAAATCTATTAAATCATGACAACCCGAGACCCACCCACAGATAGTTCATGAACACTAATAAAGATGGAATCTATTTACACAAGTTTAACATTAGTAAATACTATATTTAATTTTTAGGTGGATGTATGAATGCATCCACATGCATGAATGGTTCCATGTATCCTCTGATATTAATATATGCTCATTTCCACACAAAAAATGGTTCTATGTTTGTACGGTGAACTTCTTAATTCTTTTTACCTTTTATTTTTTTCTATTATTCTGACTTATTTTTTCTAATGGTTTTTTTCTTGATTCATGTATTTGTTATCATAGAAGGAGTATCAAGTACCAACACATCTATTGTAAGTCATGGGCATTCACCTTATAGGAAATGAATTCACCACCCACCTTAGTGTACAAGAATAATGATTTGCCCCTTATATACCACTTAACCTTCATCCACTAGGTAGAAAGCTCCGTTGTCCCATTTCAGTTCATCATATTTGTAGCAGTAGCTTACATGCAACAAATAGGTTACATGGTGGGGCATACCATTGGTAGGAAGAGAGAAAACTCAAACAAATGTAAGAATAGGAGGCATCAGGAGCGGTGCCACTATGCTCAAGGGATTAAGAAGTGACAAAAAAGTGTTGCTTCATTTCGAAGAGAATGATATAGTCACTACAGGAAACAGAAGCTGTCGCATAGCCCCGTTTTGCCGTCGGCGTAGGCTAGACCGGCGGCTTCCCTGCCGGCGTAGCCCCATCGGCGTAACATGACGTCGGCTCAGGCTCCAATTTCGTAAGCCTAGAGGAATCCGTCAGCGTAGCCGGTGCACCGATGGCTAGGCCTGGAAAAAATTCCCATTTTCAGTTGTTTTTGGAAAATTTCAAAATATTTGAATTGGTTGACCAGTTAATCGCACCGAGGAAAATTTTATCTATAAGCACGCTTAATATCATGTCAAAACACTCACTCCTAGTCATACTTTCTGATCGATCACCCATCCTTATACTACTCTAGCCCCAGCACACTGAACTTTTTTATTCCTTCCCAATAAGCTTCCGAAAAAGAAATTTTACTTTGTTAAAAATAGTATCCTATCAATCATATTAACCCTTAGGCCATGATGTGACAGGCCTTTATTGTTTGAATTCAAAATAATTATTTAAGTAAACAAAAATGAATAAGTAATAACAATCTTGAATTCAAATAACAATAAAATGATTTTTTTGCCTTTTCCACTTAATATTAAATAATTCATATCTACAAATCTGTAAATCGGAATTCGGCAAATAATATATCTAAATTGATCAGAATAATGAGGGGAATCCAAATATACCACCCATATCATCTTTTGCATCATGCATTATGTCTTTCTAATAGTGTACTGCAAGGTTATTTTAAAAAAATAAGTAAAAAATCTTCAAAAAATCATATAAGAAAATCCCTTTATCAATGCTTTAAATGATATGTGTTCTTACTATGATGCAACAAAAAAATACATTTTACTAGTGTTAAAGTAAAAGTATGAAGCAACAAAAAAATTAAATGCAAATACAACAAAATCATAAATTCGAAAAAAGGAAAAAAAGAGCTATGTCTACTACATTGCCATCGATGTTGCTTGAACTATGCCGTCGGCGTAGCTATGCCAGCGCCAGCTCCACCTATGCCTACGGCTAGGCTATGCCGGCGGTGGCTGTCGGCATAGCTCCAGCGATGTCGACGTCAAGCTTTGCTGATGGTTGGCCATTAGCATATCTTGCCTATGCTGATGGCTACGACTAAAATCCATTGGTGTCTCGCCGTTTTCCTGTAGTGAGTGTAGTGTCATCGTTAGCACACCTCTAGGACGAAAGGATAGAGTTATCCGCATGACCCGAAAGTAGGTAAAAACTTGTCGGCCTCTGCATTAATTATCAGGAGACAGTAAAAGGTATCAAGCTACTGCTGCTTTTTTTTTAAAAATGGACGTTTTATTACTCAATAGTAATGTTTACACCTGGCCTCTGCATAACTAGGATGCACAGCCGATCGATCACAAAACGAGAATCAAACTTACGTACGAAAATTACAATCCTTATAGCAAAATAAAACAGCATGCAGCTAAGGCAGTTCAATCCGCAAATCATGCTGTCATCCATGTCGGGAGAAAATATCCCTCGCCACATCCTCCAAACGTGTACACCCCTCCGCAAACAAGTCGCAAAACTCCATACGCTGGAGCGGAATTCATGATCGTACGATAGCTGTTGCGCGATAAACCACCTGCAAGGAAGAAGAAACTATATTATTAAAAACCTTGTCATTTCTACATAGCCAAAGCGATCAAATGCTGGCAAGCGCTCCCACCCTAAATAAAGTCCCATATTTATCCCGAATCTCATATAACCAATTGCCGAATACATTGACAACCGATCATGGAGTGTTCATGTCTCTGGGCCTCATCCGGCATCTCTTGTCTCCTTCTCTACAGACCTAAGAATGGGGCAGTAGCCTAGTGGTTGGGTCGCTGTTGGCGCATCCCAGCGAGCGGAGTTCGATCCCTACCGAGATGAATTTCTGGAAATCTCACGCCGACCTGCTTCTACTATATCAAAAAAAGTTCCTAGTTCCACCTAGCACTGTTTTATTTTTTTTGCATCATCCTCATCTCTAGAAAATGTTCTCACCTCTGGCGGAAATTATCATCTCTGGCTAACACCGAGCTCATCAGATTGGAGAAGCACCAAGCTAGATCAATTGGTGAGATCGTATTTTTCATCTCTATGAACTTGATTGCATATTCCAGCTCCGATTTCCGATCATATAGTTGAATAAATCCATGAACCACATATCAACTCGCGAGCGGCGAGGGGAGATGCCACCGACCTGGATAGATGTTGCTGACGGCACCGGAGGAGCAAGTGAGCCGCATGTGGAACTCGCAGGGAAAAAGGTAGATGCATCCAAATTCCTCTTGCTGGTGACTCATAGAAGATGGCAACAACGGCGATAGTCCACATCTACGAGGTAATCTCTGAAGATGATGATGATCTGACCTACTCCATCTGTTTAATAATATAAGATGTTTTTGCTTTTGTGTAACAAATGTATTTGGACACATTTTAGTATGTAGATTTGTAGTGAACCTATACACTAAAATGTGTGTAGATACATTTATTTCACAAAAGCTAAAACATATTATATTTTAAAACGGAGGGAGAGTAATTAAGAACTTATAGGACAGTGCCACACCCCGGTATGGCTACATGGAAACTTTTCACAATCAAACGACCATATGGACATGGAATTTATACATGTCCGTCTTATTTAATGTAATTTATATTTCCAGGAAGCTACAAAAACCTATGTATCTATGCAGATTCGGTTAGACTTTATCACAATCTCCTTAGGATTGATTTTTTTACTCAAATGGAACCGTAAATGTATCTGATTCCAAAATAAGAGGTTGGATACAGTAGATAGGAGTGCTACCAACTAAGGCTGACTAGTTTGCCAAAAGCAAAACTGTATTTGTGATATTTCAGACAATACATATCATGCACTAGAAAGTGCATCACAAACTGCCATCACATATTTGATGAACCAATGAAGGTAGAAATTTGCGATGCAAATTATAGCCGTTAATATATGTACAATTAAAGCACCTACCGACTTTGAAGGTATATTCAAATAAACTGATCATCCCAAAGAAAAATATACAGCTTCTAATAAAGTGAACATATGTACAACTGTAATTCAGTGATTCATGGTTATCATGAAACTATAAGACAAGTTCATAATCTGATTCGATATTCACGGTGAGCTGACAGGGACCCACAGATGCTACGACGTCTGCACCCTTGATGGCCTTTACCACACACTCACCACGCACTTGATGTTGGGCTAGTGGTCCCTAATATAAAATTTGAAATTCTTTTTGACTATTTATGCATGGCGGCTAGCTCATGGTTGTACTACTACTCTACTAGTTAGTACTCCCTCCGTTTCAAGATATAAGATATGTTAGTTTTTAGAAGATAATGTATCTAGATATCTTGAGAAGTTCACTCCGAATCCATACACTAAAAGACGTCTAGATATGTTTCCTTCACAAAGCTAAAACATCTTATATTATGAAACCGAGGGAGTACTAAAGTTTAGACTTACGAGTTGCACTTCTTATATAGTAGGCTAAGAAAAGAAGCAGCTCTCGCGCACCCCTCCTCCATTGCCTCCATCCTCGTCACGTCTTGCCTCGTCATGATATTAATATTTTTTTATTCAGAAAAATTAAATTTTACAAGTCATTACAGTCTCCTTATTATACTGTATTACAGTACAGTCTCCATATGATCGTGAGCAGATTTAGTTGGGATTGCTTTAGATCGAGAGGATAACCGGGATACAGAAAATGTTTTTTTTTTAGGTTAAAGGCAGTCGATCTGCCGTCCGATTAGATTAGAGAAAAAGATTGTTATGTACAGGAGGTTCACAAAACCGAATCCTAAACACAAGGCATAGAGGCCACCACCAGGCCACCACCAGAACCAGATAGGTTCCCCTCATCCCCACCACGCCTACCCAGCTACACCCCCGTCCCCGGGGTCCTGGGTGTGCGCGTACGCCCTCTGCGCGATGTCCTCCCGGACCAGAGCCGCCACGACATCAGGTAGGAGCGCCGTGCTGCGGAAAACTCGCTTGTTTCTCTCTTTCCATACCCCCCACATGGCGTAGATGAAAACACCACTCGCCTCCCTTCTCTTAGCCTTTGGCAAGGCAGCAATAGTTTCCTCCCACCATAGATTAATGCTTCGACCTGCCGGAGGCGTAGCCACGCCGATCGTGCCATTCCATGCAAATATTTGCTCCCTCACGGCGGAAGAGAAGGAGCAGTCAAGAAGCAGGTGTTGGATTGTCTCAGGGTGGATCATGCAAAGCTTGCATGTTGGGTTGTGCGGCCACCCTCTAATCGCTAAATTGTCCACGGTGAGGATCTTCCCATGCAACACGAGCCAAGAAAAGAACCGGCACTTCGGCTCCACATCGGCCCTCCAAACCTTGTGAGCTTTGAAAGGTTTGCAAGAGCCGGTGAATTGGCACCGGTACGCCGACGCCGTCGAGTAAATCCCGGAAGAAGTCCATCTCCATGTGATCAGGTCCGGACCGTGCTCAAGGGTCACATCCTGCAATAGCCTCCAAATCTTGAGAAACTGGTTCAGATGCGCCGGAGATGAGATGTGCACCAAGGAACGCATCCAGTTCCCATTCGTTAGCTCTTTTTGCACCGTCCTTCCCTTGCGTGTTGCGATTGAGAACAGGTCCGGAGCCTGTAGCCTCAGGGCCCCGCCAGGGGCCATCGGTCATGCTAGAAAAGACATCGAGCCCCGTCACGGACAACGATGTCGGTGGAGGCTCGGAACAACTCCGAGTCAGCAGTGTCGCACGGAAGCGCAGATTCATGCCAAGGCCTGGAAGAATCCGTCCAGGCAAGCCAAAGCCACCTGAGCCTCATAGCCCTCCCAAACTTTTCAATGTCAAAAATTCCCAATCCCCCTAACTTCTTGGGGCGACAAACTGTTCTCCAGTTAACTAAAGGGTGCGGGCGAGATCCCGGAGTCGCATCCGGCTTCATCCATAGGAAGGCTCGCTGGATCCTCTCAATCTTCTGAATTGTCCACTTTGGCAGCTTGAAGACCGCAAGATGGTACAAAACCATGGAGGAGAGCACGGAGCGACACAGAAGCACCCTTCCCGCACGAGTGAAGTGCTTTCCCAGCCATCCTGCAAGCCGCGCGCCAAGCTTGTCAAGGAGTGGCTGGAAGTGTATGGCCTTGAGGCGAGCGAAATGCAGCGATACAGAAAATATTTGTTAGACGGACTGTATAGAAAGATGAGATCAAGAAACAAAAACGACCGCACCAGTGTTTTGTTAGCCACGGCCAAGCTGGTGGTTGTTAAAGTATAGGGGGCGCGTGATTTTCACCCGCGGAGACTCGATCTGATTTTCAACCCCCGACAGTTGAAGGCCGTAGTTGTTAACGATCTCTTTTCTACTAGTGGTTGCTGTATCGCGCACGCCAAATAGCACGATGCTAGTGTACGGCCAATATTTTTGAATTCCATTTCAAATCGTAAATGAAATTAAACATGAATTAAAATTAAAATTAAAAGCATGAATTTAAACCAGTGAGTTTTATTAAAATTAAGGACACATATTACATACTTTTGAACAAAATTAAACCCTAGGTTTAACGATGCTAAAACTAGAAGACATTGCAGTCGAGAGGGTCGTCCACGTTGTTATCTCTGGCGTCCTCACCGCCATCATCGTCGTCGGTGAAGATGGAGAGGTTGTTGATGCTACTGGCCTTGCCTCCCAACGTCGCTGTCCTCGCCACGATTGACGTCGTCGATGTTGATGATGTCGAAGTCTATCCTGGACCCCCAGTAGGCACTCTCGGTGGAGTTTGTGGTCACCGACGCGATGATGGCTGGTGTGAGCCTCAGTACATCATCGACATTTGGGTGGCGGAACATCGGCTGAACAATCGACCCATTAGCAGTAAGGAAGACGATGCCGAGCACCGAGCTCCTTGACGATGACGATGAACCCTTCACCGAGTTGGGGGCGAGGAGAAGGGTCACCATGCCACGAGGAGGATTAGCGCAATGACAAGCGGCGGGAACACGATGGATACGCAGTAGAACCCTTTGGTGCTGGCCCCCAAGTGGGTGGGCTCCTCTCGGGGTGGCAGTCCAGCAGGACGCCTTTGACGGTGAGGGCCCTTCACTAATGGTGGCGCTCCTTCTTGTTCTCCTACAGCCACCTCGCGCCGGATCCTCGCCATCAGACTCCCCAAACGAGCTCATTCCTGCCTCCAGTCGCGGAGCACAAGGCGCCCCTGCACCATCACGAGCTCGCGTGACCTTACCTCCTAGTTCCCTCCTAGACCTTCTCCTGCACATGCTACAACCCAGGATGGACTACGGTACGGTATTGATAAAACTCAAACGGAAACTCCTCTAGTCCCAGTACTTGGTGGGAAGTGAACGCGAGTCAGAATGATCCTGCTATTGTGTAACACCGCTGTAGAGTGATACAAAGCACCTTTAACGGTTTGAGAGATGACATGTATACTAGTTGGATAGATAACCGTTGAATTTGTTAGGTTTTGGAGACCTAAAACTAGAGTCCGGGGAACTAAGAATGGTACTCCCTCCATTTCGAAATGTAAGCCCGCCTTCAGTAGTTCTATTTGAATTTCTAGAAAGGTTTACAATTTAGGAACATAGGTAGTATATAAACCAAATATTACCAACATCTGTATGTAACCTATGGCCATTCATCTCACGGGAAATAAATTCACCACCCACCATAGTATACACAAATAACGACTTGCCCCTTATATATACCACGTACTTAGTCTTCATCCGCCTAGCTAGGGAACTCCTTTATACCACTTTAGTTCATCATGTTCATAATACTAGCTAGGCTATATACATCAGATAGGTGATATAGTATATTATATGTATACCACGAGGAAGACGAGAGATAAGAACCCAACAACAACAAATTAAATATGAGAAAAAGAGGCGCCGGGAGCACTGACGCAACTTCCTGCTTATTCAACACGGGACAAAACCGTGTTGCTCCATTTCGATGGGAGCGATGTTGTGTAGCATAGGCCATATTGAGCAACTAGCCCCGCTTATCTTGTTGGCCATGGAAGGCGCCAGAAGCAGTGTACAGGTTGTGCGGACGGTAGAGTCAAGCACACAAGCCAAAAGCAGCCAGATCAAGAGGCCTAAGATGGAACTATTGATCTGCCTCTACGTAGTGCCCACGGTCGTCCTCGTTGGAGGCTATAAGCGATTGATCTGTCGGCCACACCATGGATGGTTCATGTGCGTGTAGATGTTCTCTAGGTGCTCTGGTTTGTGCTGTCGGAATTTTATGCATAGAGAATCTTGCTTTCTGTTGGTCATCTATCATCGTATCCCAGGTACTTTTCTTCTCTTGGGTCTACACGACTACATAATTAACCTCTCTTCTCCTATATACCTTGATCACGATTACAATGCTGATGGTGCGATTACGATTTCTCCACGGTGAAAGGAAACATAACCGTTGTTACAAAGACAAGTTCAGATTTCACAACCTATAGTTAAAACCACGTACAAACTGAAACATGTGCATCTTATAATCATAGACAGAAGAATCGTCATTTAAACTGACATTTTGTGAACATACCAGCTACAATCAGGCTTCGTTAGCTGCTCCTGACATGGCCCATCCTTGACCTTGATGCGAATAAGGTTCTAGTGCATGACTAATCATGGAGTTGTGAGAGTGCGACTAAGAAACCAATCGACCATAGTTATACTCAACATATTGTACAGTTGGCGTCAGAATCAAAGATAATGTTCCGTCAACGTTTTGTTTTTTTACAACATAAGGGAACTTTGTGAGACGATTGTTTTCTAAGAGGGACGAAAATCCCACAAATTGAGCAAGAGCACAACTCCCTAGTGGTATCCATTCCCTAGATTGTTTTTTAAGAGGGAAATTTTTGTGAGATGATTATTTTCTGAATGTGATTGTCGCCTTATATTTTTAGCATCAAGGAACCTCTCTGGGCAGTGGGTGCCGGGTACAACCTATGTCAGCCGGCGACCAGAACTCTAGAACAACTGAAGCAAAGAGAGAGATCGAGATCTATTGGAGAAGAAAGGGTTGTTCGTTATGGGAGAGCTGAGATGGTGAGGGGGGCTTATCGTAGAATATAAACTAGAGTGGACGTGGAAGCATGCCTATTTGGATCGGGCCATGGATTTTTGGATCCAACGTCCCGGGATTATCCGATTGCACGATTGCACAATCTAGGTGATTGCATAGTACATAATGTTGAAATAAATTGTCTAGTCATTTCTATCAGTTTGGACTGTTGGTTGCGTTGGCTAATGCATGCAATTCAATATAGTACCAGAGCAGGAGGTTATAGGATCAAATCGTGGCTAACAAAGATATAGATATCACACAGCCTAACTATAATGTGAGAACACGAGGCATCAGGAGTAGTGGCACAACGACCTAGTCGAATGGCATAGGACAAAACCAAGCTACTTCATCTCGAAGTGGTCACGATTGGGAAGATTCACTTATTTCACTAGCTAACACCGTGTTCCTTGCTAAGACGTGTGCTTGGCTTGTTCAAGATGTTCCATTCGGACAACGTACCAATACCCACAATGTTATGTGGGTTGATTTTGATGCTTACTTAACCTCTATTCACTTATATATCTTAAACATGGTTACAACAATGAATGATTCTTCAATGGCCATTTCTACACGATGTATGGAAGCAAATGTTTTACAAAATAAATTCAGGGTGTGAATGCAACTTATATCCTAGAGGGAGTAATTAGCATTTCTTGATCATGTTAGTTTGAGCTACAATCATTGTTGGTGACATGGATTAATTTCTTATTTTTGCAAAAAATACCCATATATATTATAAAGGTTCATCGTAAGTACAAATCAACTCAATAGAATACAAATTGCACCCGACCACTTATCGTTGCAAGACGAACTATCGACCCGCTATTATTTTCGCCCCACTACTAGAGCATGCATGACATTGTTGATGACATCTGGAAAGTTTTCGTGCATATGCCCCTAAGGACCATCACCCTAGAGCCAAAATTGTGCAGAATGAATCCTTAAGTTGACATGAATATTCTCACACCAAAATTGTGGAAATTTAATCCTTAAGAAGATGCATCAGTCCTGAAGACATTTCAGCCAAACTCCATCAAAGGTGTGTTGATGGAGCCGGTGTCTCTAGATATAGCAAGACTTTTGTGCAGTAACGTAGGAGCTAAAGGAGAAGATGATGATAGGATGTTGGTCAAGAACCAACGCAGGTTGCAGGAAACACCAAGATTTTTTATCCCTTGTAATCCTTGTAATCCCCATAACTAATGTGAGTACATTAGGCAACAGTTATATCTAATCGTTGCCAATATATTATAGCCAACAACTAGAACCTTTTTTTGCATTTGTCTCTTCACATCAGCCATAGGGATATGATAATGTAGCATCTATCCATTACAGAGAGGGTTTCGAACAGTGTCCATATGGTCGCTCTGTAGTAGTGCACATAAATAGATAAATAGCACAACTCACCTTTCTTGCATTGGTTCAAAAAGCGAATCGGGACTAATCCCCTGCAACAAAGTTCTAGTTGAACCTGGCCCCGCCTGAAAAATCATATTTACCTTAGCACCTGGCCCCGCGTGCAACCTCGTGACATATCAAGCATACAATATCAACGAATACACATTCTACACCGAGGCCAAAGACAAAAATAGTGATTACCAGAACTCAAGTGTGACAATGGAATCTTGGAGCGAGGACGTAAAGGATAGATACTGCAAAAGGATCGGAAATACCTAGGAGTTTGACTAATCTGGAGAGTACAAGGTGGCGATGTTCTGTGCCAGATGGGCTAAGGGCGTCATAAAAGAAACCGTTATTTAGTAGCATGATTATACCTGAAGAAAATCCAAGACTGATGTAACCGCGTAAAATAAGCCATGGGTAATGGCTAAGAACGTGGCCCAATGCTTTGTCATAACCGACCCATCCAATCCCCATGTTGTTGTCACGAAAGGAAAAATAAGCATCATTAGAATAAACGGAGTTTCCCATGAAGAAGACTTCAACCAGTACGCGGAGATGGAAGACGACAATGACGATGAAGCATACATCAAAAGAAAAGGAGGACTATGTTACCCAGGACTTGTTGTCCTTTCAAAAGGAAAGTCAGGATGTGGGCTTAAATTATTTAACAGCGAATAAAAAGGGCAAGAAGATCATTGTGAAACCACGCTGAGAAATTATGTATCTCTTTTGTATATGCACTTAACCATATCGGTCAAATGATGTAATATATATGTATGCACTTCATGTTGCATCGATCTTATTAAAGAAAAGAAATGCAAGAGTCATTCTTTCAGCATCTATCTTTTGCCTAATTAATTTTTTTTTCAAAATCTTAATATTTGCCTTTAAAACTCATTATCTTAAATGCGCTTAAACTAGTGCCATATATTTTTTAAAGGGTACCTGGGCTGTGCGTAGTAACCGCGCCACGCCATCCCTGAACTCATGTGTGTTTTTATAGTGGGAAAGTAATTTATTTACCAGCTCTCACATGTTTTCTTCCATACGACTCTCATGAGCCGGGTTCCACTATCAGAAGATAACAGAACAAAAGTCTTACAACAACCAAAATAAACAAGGTTCAACAAAAACTAAATTCATAAAACACCAAAGGGATCGACCCAACCACTCCATAGAGAAGTATTTAGGCCAGCAGAAAGATTACTAGACCGCAGAGACCCCAACATCTAGACATATCATCTCGTCATCTCTAGACCCCAGTGACATCCAGATCTTCATACTCATCGCCATTCCTGACTCTTAACATTCAAGTGTGGAGCGCCATGTCGTGCACCTGGGTGACCATGCTCTACAGCCGATTAGCACCATCAACCATCATGCTTTGGTCCCACTCATTTTGCGGACCTGCCTAGTAGCGAAGGAAAGCACACATGTAACATATTAATCCCAAAGGGGAAGAAAGCAACTTTCCTTCAAAACATGCACGATTTCTAGTTTTCCATAAAGCCTAGCAAAGAGCAGCAATGCATACAATATGAAAGTTAAATCCAAAGGGAAGAAATTTCACAATCCACCAAACATATTGAGTAAAACAAGATGGCCAAGATTGCACTCCAATAACACTGGCAATAAAACTCCACATATAAGCAGCAAGGGCATGTGAAGAATAAGTGATTAATAGTTTCATCCAAGGGGCAAAAGCGACAGACATAACTACCAACCCACTTTCTTTTTTCACACTATCTTTAGTAGCAATTGCATTATGCCAAATCAGCTAGATACAAATTTTGATTTTCAAAGGAAACTTAGCTTTTCATAGATGTCTAAAGGATCTATTAGGACCAACATCAGTCAATATGTTATACAAAGATTTAACAGAAAGAGCACCAGGTTTAGTGTACTTTCATTTAGGTTTATCCATCTCATCATTTATTCTAAGTAAGGAAAGCATGTTCCTAACTTCTTGCCAATGAGAAGCTAATATGAGTGATAACCATCTTCTAAAAGTAAAGAACCACCCCAGATCATACATCTCTCACATGTGCACATTAATGTTTCGCTCCTTAATAAATATATCACACAGCTTGACTAGGTAGCAAGCTCAGTTGTCCACTTAAGTTCAATATATGTTCAAGCAACTAGCTCATCTACATCAAATAGTGGAAGTCACTTACGCGATGTATGGAGAAGAAGAGAGAAGAACCAAAGGAATGTGAGAATACGAGGCATCGGGAGCAGATGCACAGTGACCTAGTCGAATGGCATAGGACAAAACCAAGCTCATTCATCTAGAAGTGGACAAGCAAGAGCATTGCCGCAAAGGCTCCTCTCGGCCTCGGCTTCCTCCTCAGGGCGCTCGTGGTGGCCAGCGTCTTGCTGTCGCCGCCAGGGGGCATGCGACTAGTCGGTGCAGCTAGCCCCTGGTGCTTGCTTGTCCTGCTTACGACGGGCACGACAATGGAGGCACGCGACACACAGTTGAGGGCGCAACGGATGTGCGCGTGCCAGTACCTGCTGCTGCCAATCAGCCTAGGCATATTCATTTATTTGCACTAGCAAGCACCGTGTTCTTTGCTAAGATGTATCCCTGGCTTGGTTAAGATGGCCCATTCTAAGAACATACCAATACCCGCAATCTTGTTTCGAAGAAGTTCCAAGAATCTGCAAAAGCTAACTGCATAGACAATGTTTCATGGGCTGATATTGATGCTTACTTAACCACTATTCTCTTGTAATATATCTTAAACATGGTTACAACAATGAATGATTCTGCAATGGCCATTTAATTTCTACACGATGTATGGAAGCAGAAATGTTGTTACAAAATAAATTCGGGTCTCCCACACTTCTGGAATCCCACAAAACAACTGTGAATGCAAATTATATCATAGACGGATGAATTAGCATTTCGTGATCATGTTAGTTTGAACAGTCAAGGTTTGAGTTCCAATCATTGGTGGCATCGATTAATTTCTCTTTTTCTGTGAAAAGGATCTAGATCTATCATAAAAGTTCATAGTAAGTACAAAACAACTCAGCATAATAAATATTACACCTAGTGACCACTTATCGTTGCAGGAGCGAGCCACCGATGCGCCGTTGTTTCCCGTTCCACTACTAGAGGTGGCATGACGTTGTTGACAACAGCGGAATGTCTTCGTGCACATGCCCCTGGGACCAGTTCCCTAGAGCCAAAATCATGGAAATTGAATTCTTAAATTGATCTAAATCCTCCCACACTAAACCTTAAAACACAGAGACTGGATGAGATCCACCACTCCATGGAAACAGTGACCAACAAATTCTTCCCCCTCCTCAACACCACCCGCGAGATCACCATCGACGAGGTGAAAAAGGTGGTGGATTTACCTTATTCTTGTCACACATAGCGCCACCATATCCACCATAACAACTCAGACGGTTAACCAAACTCTCATTTTAGGGACCTTAGTATAGCACTGAGCACAGGTCCAAGGTCCCCACCCCTCCTACCGCTAGACCCGCAAACAGAGGAGGTCGGCACCCCTCGGTTTTCTATCGAAGGAGCAGATTATGATGGCAGCAGCGGCACCCTTGGCCACCTTCTTCTGGGAGGATCAATTTATCTTGTCCTAGTGCATCCATGATGTTCTTATTTCTCTGGCTAACAATTTCTCAGGCACCTCCCACATACCTATGATCTTTGTTTTCCAAGAAGCTTTGAAAATTGACTGTATCGATGCTACTTTCTTTTCTACTGATCATAGATTATCTCATGGACACTGTAGATATTTTTTTCTTTTCTTTCTTCGAGATTCAGTATTCTAGACTATTTCAGATTTTTATTGAACTTTTGTATTGATAGTTCATTTTTTTTGCTCGGGTACATATTGATAGTTCGTTAATCGTGTGAAACCCTTTGAAGTCAGCAAGAAAGTTGTGCAGGTCCAGCCATCTGATTGAGAGATGTGTTGTGTAGTATTTTGGCAATGAAGGAGGAACTTGTCAGTTTTTGGAGTTTAGAAATCCAAGGAGTACGGCAAAAATTAATGAACTAAGAGTATTATATATTGAATATTAAGCACGGCACGAGCACACCTGTTTAACGTATTGGCATTCATCTCCTGGGAAAATGAATTCGGCATCCACTGTCACGTGCGTGAATAATGGTTTTCTCCTTAAATATATATGTCAATCAACCTTCAACCTCCTAGTAGTTAGCAAACACGTCAAATGTGTGGCATCACATATGCATATTATGGAGAAGACGAGAAGCACACAAGGGAACACGAGGCGTCGGGAACATTTGCACTACAAGCCAGTTGAGGAGCATAGGAAAAACCCGATTTTCTTTATGTCTGGAACAAATATGTCGGTGCATTCTCTGCCATTGTGACCTCTTGTGTGACCTGTCTTGCTGGCACATGTGCTCTTGCATGTGAATGATCATCCTTTTCAAGAATAAATCAACACTAGACGGACACGCGAGCTTCGCTTCGCCACCCGAATGGTGTTGTCACACGGTGTAGCCAGTGCAATGTATTTAGTGGCGGTAATGTTTTAGCTTTGTTTGAATTTGCACTTGTTCTATGTCGATACCTATGGTTATTTGGATTAGCTATGTTGATCGTCTCATCTAGGTATAATGGGTGAACGATGAAGATCATATCATTTAAATTTTCTGGGTGAACAATGGTAAGTGTTATAAAGCACTGCATAACCAAGATGCAAAGTTTGTGATACAACATAAAAATAGAGTTTAGTTATATGATTCCCATTAGATGTATACCCTTAATACATGTAACGCAGTAGACTAAGCAACAACAATAATCGGCAAACATTGGTATGGTGCTAACCAATTTGACAGCACATTTAGGAGTTAGGACAGATAGCAACTATGGTGCACTCTGTCATTGAGTTTAACACAGAATAGTGGTTAAGAAAATCAAAGAAATCACTCTGTAATACCAGTGACTAAGCGATGGCCCAGTTTAAAGAGCTCATCACTTTAACATAGACTCACCCATTAAAGTAACTAAGGGTTTTTGTGGAACAGAATACGACATGGACGCATATGCAAATGTCTCGCAGACGGAAAAACCTGAGAGGGCATGCCCAAGTCTTCTACTCCATTGTCAAGAGTGGAGTAGCTGACAACAAAACCTGAGAGAGCATGCGAGTAGTAGCTTACAACAAAATACTACTCGTACATTGTCTTTTGAAGGCACCTACATGCTGAACTGGTGGCTAAATAAATATCCTACATGATAGTCTTAGGGGATACACTGCAAAACTTGATTGTTTATGACCTGGCCATTCGCTTTGACATGGCACCTTCTATGTATACTTCCTGTCGCCATGTGTGCTGATGGCCTAGTCTAGATGTCTACTCTTGTAAACTGAAATTTTATATGGAAACATAGCATAAGATCAGTAGCCACAATTATGAAACAAATATATGGAAGCTACCAAAGGAGACGTTTTAATTAATAGAGAAAGTTCCAGAGGAAGCCAAGTCCCTCTTGTCTCCTAGAATATACATTCAGCACTTAGGCTAATTTGAAAAGAAATTAAGGCACGCCTTTGAATTCAGCGCTTATAAGGACTATCGATGATTTATATTTTTAGAGTTCATAACAATTCACCTGTGCCGTACCTGTTTTATGTGCTTGTAGAGAATTGCAACCCTTTCCCGTACAAAACCACCACACTCCATAACACAAAAGTGAGTGCAGTACTGTTAACAGCCTCTGAAAGTCAGAACATGGAAAGCAAAGAATGATTTTAACTCCTAATATAAATTTTCAAACTTCAGAAGCTAATCATCTCGAAATTATACAAAATTAGCTAATAAACAGAGAAGTGAGGTCTGACCTAACTTATAACCTTCATATTTGTAGCTATTTGCGAGATATGATCAAACCATGAAAGGCACTATCATTAAATTTCTGAAACAAGCTATCAAAGGAAGTAGTCATTTAAGGAGCAAATAACCAATAATATCAACCATTTTAAGGTGCTTAGTACCAGAAGATCCATTACTACTAATTTTATTGAGCAAAAGGCAGTACACAAACTCTTGTTCTAAATGTTATACATAAAATTCAAAAAATAATGGAATATGCGGTTAAATGGTTCATTTCGGTGGTGGCACACGAATATCACATGTTGATGACCCAGCAGATTAAAGACATGGCAATAGCTCCAACATCTAGGAATCAGAGAGCTCCGTATTGATCAGGCAGAAAAATTACAAACATGAGATGTGGCTTAACCTAGTTTACTAACCCCATATCCCCAAAAAAATTGATATGACAATTTCACATCCAGGAAAAAATACGCTGCAACACTCTTGATACTAATCTTGCGAGGAAGTTCAGTCTCCTAGTATAAACTAAGTCCAGTCATGAAGCAAAGTTCAGTTTCTAGGTGGAGGGTCCTGACTCCATGGTTTCCCAAAAGGATACCTCCTGTGTTTTGTAACAGAGCACTCATTGAAATCCGTAGTTATGTGGAAAGTGACATATGCAAAGTATATTTATCTATTTCGGGAAGAATGTGTCAATGAAATCTATAATCAGTAGATGATCTTTACATCCTTAATCAACTATTGCCATGAGTAACCTATGCTTGCAAGCAAAACGATTGTCTTGAATCTGGTCTAGTAAATAATTTATCCTTGAACCCCTAATATTTGTACTCGAATAGTAGGAAAGACACTTAAGCAAAGGATCTAGGCATGAAAGAAACCGTTAGCATTTAGGCAAGAAACATGCATGATGGATATAGAAAAGGAAGAGAACAAAACTTTGTCTATTTATGTTTTTCATCCTTATCTGCAACGATATATAGATAACAACATCAATTTAGATAAATAGTTTAGAAATGAATATATTTCATGTATAAATAAGAATTGATGTCCATAACTTAGAGCGTTGTCGGACACAAACTAAACTGAAAAGCTATAAAACAGTCACCACGTGTGCCACTCACAACTAAACTATATCGACTTGCGTACTTAATATGAATATATTAGTCTAGAGAATATACATTTAAATCAAATATGAACCTCTTAGTTATTATTTATTGTATGCTAATTTTGGACAACATGGCATTACTTGCCAGGTTCAAAGATAAAGGGACAACTTTCAACTTCTTATAGTACTTCTAAGAGAATTGTTGGTAGCCATCCCAATTCCATTAACAAAATGTTCAAAAGGAAAAGGTGTGATTCTGAACAAGATAGAAGATACATGTGGAACCGATGAGGAAATTTCAAGTAACACAAACTCCCCTGCAGGCATCTAAATGTAGAACAGATGACTAAGCTGCAAAAATTTGCCACGCATCCACTTTATAGTTCTGCAACAACCAAATAGGTATAAAAGGGATTACATTAAGGAGGTAATTTATGCAATTAATTGTACATATATTAATAGGTTAAATTCCACAAAAAGATAATACCAAACTGGAGAACACCATAACTGGATCACACAACGTAGCAACAAAGATTAAGGCATAACCTTATACTTGTCTCATCTTATATCCACGCAACATTTGCAATCGTTCTCTTTGAAAACGAAAATACATTCCTCATCTTATTCCATCATGTTCAGTACACAACCCTGACCACAGAGATGCAATAGAAAAAATGTAGATATGTTTAGCCTTCACGAGCTCAAACTAAAAGGATCACAAATTCAAATTTATTGATGCTCCAAGCTTATGACAAACCAGGTACAACCTTGTGTGAAATTGTAAAGGATGCATAATTCTTTCAGACATCCATTCAACCTAGACAAACTGTGTCATTTGAGTACCACCAACTATGGTCTTACCAGATCATTTTTTATTTTATCCAGCAACCTGCTGAACCACAGGGCTGCATCATCTATTTTTGTAGTAGGATAAGAGGCCAAAAACGGGGAAATGATAATTTTTTAAATTATGCTCGTACGAATAGTATGGAAATAATGTTTAAAGAAGCTTACACATTCATGCGCTTGAAATAGTTTTAATACGTAGAAATTCATAAGCTTGATGTAAGATCGCTTTAAATGAATCGAAGCGGCCAAAAAAGGGATAAAAAGGCAGTACCTCTAGAATAATACATGTATGAACATATTGACATTTCTTCTACAAAACCAATTTAACATACACTCTTCTACATTATAATTTTATAAATACGCAAAGCTTACTAGAAGGTTACAGTTCTACAAAATGGACTATAATATGATTTTCCTCTCAAGTATATTTTAGAAAATATAGACAAGTACAACTTACTATTCCATCAAGTGCACTTAGTAGTGATTTTGTATCAATGCATGCTATAATGCTGGTTAGACTAATACTGGTTAGACTAAAGATCAAGAAAATGAGTTATGAAAATATAGGAGCAATTAAATCACAAACCGATATGAGCCTCAAAGGTCAGAAAACTGTGAGAGATGACAACTTTCTTTCCTTATGAGGACTGAACCTTCAGGATTTTCTTTAGCACCCAATATCTTGTTGAAACACGTAGGAAAATGCTCTCCCTGTTGTTCACAAACCTGAAGGTAACAACAATATATCATGCTAGCTGAGACACTTCCAGAAAAAAATGGTTCCTTGAAACTTTAAATCAAAATTCCAATTAAGAATAAGAAGTGGAGAGAAGTATAGATAACTAACATGATCTTGGAAACAAAGAAAATAACATTTCTAGTACTTAAAAATAGTGTAGCGGTATCAAATATTCATATATAGCAGATCCATTGATTCGGAAATATGATACATGTGCACTAAATGATCTTTCATAGTCGGTGGTATTGAAAGTTGTCCGAATTGAAAGAAACTACAACTATGAGTGATTGTGAAATAGTTACGCTAATACATCTACATATACCTGAGACCATGAATAATGCAACAACTCATCATCATATACTAAAAAATAAACTTGGGGCCTGTTGTTTTCTCGTGAGGATGAGGCTATCAAATATGGTAACCAGGAAATGTAAAAATATTTGTTGAGAGGAAACAAACCCCAAACTCTAGCTACAGATACATCCAACATGGGCACAAATGTGATATGTCGTAAACGTATCTGTAATTTTTGATGTTCCATGCTTGTTTTATATCTACTTTCTTATGTTTTGTTCACACTTTGAGGTATTTTTATACATTTTAGAACTAACCTATTAACAAGATTGCAGTGCCAATTGCCCGTTTTCTGCTATTTTTTGGTTCTAGAAAAGCTAGTAAAGAAATCTTCTCAGAATTGGACGGGACAAAAGCCAAAGTCAATATTTTACCCAAAGCAAGACGGAGACCGAAGGGGAGACGAAGTGGAACACTAGGGCGGCCACACCTGGTGGCCGCGCGGACAGGGGCGCGCCACTAGGGGGTGTGGTCCCTCTGGAGCTCCACCGACCTTTCCCTCTTTGCCTATAAAAGCCTCCCCGGACGAAAACCCTAAGGACCCGATCAGAAATCCACGAAAGAGTTTGTAGCCGCTGCCATCCATCCCTAGATCGGGGGGGATCCGAAGCTCTTCCCGGCACCCTGCCGGAGGGGAGAGATGACCCTGGAGGCCTTCTTCATCACCATGCTAGCCTCTGGAGTGATGCGTGAGTAGTTCACCCTTGGACTATGGGATCATACAGTAGCTAGATGGTTGATTCTCCTCCTTTGTGCTATCATGTTTTGATTTTGTGAGCTCCGTTCATGATCAAGATCATCTATTTGTAATATTACATGTTGTGTTTGCGGGGATCCGATGGATATTGAGATACTATTTTAGATTGATTATTGATTCTATCATGTCTATGTTATTTGTGATCTTGCATGCTCTCTGTTGTTAGTAGCTATCTTGGCCAAGGAGATGCTTGCATCTTCAAGAGGGAGTATTTATGCTCGATAGTGGGTTCAGGCCTCTAGTAATCTGGGGAAGTGACAGAAATCTCTAAGGTTATAGATGTGTTGTTGCTACTAGGGAGAAAACAGCAATCCTTTGTCCATGGGGCAATTGTATTGTTTACTTTACACACTTTGCTTAATGCAATTATCTATTGCTTGTAACTTAATACTAGAGGGGGTTCGGACGATAACCTGAAGGTGGATTATTAGTCATAGATGCATTTGGATTATAGTCTATGTATAATGGTGTAATGCCCAATCAAATATCATGGGAGTCAAGATGTCTAGTATATGCATAGTTAAGCTTTCTCAATCTGTCAATTGCCCCGCTATAATTTATTCACGCAACATCTTATCTATCTTAAGGAGAAACACCTCTAGTGAACTGTGGACCCTAGTCCATGCCCTTACCATTGATATACCATCTACTGTTTACCGTTTACTATTTACTTTCTACAAGCAATTACTATCTTCCACACTATACGTTTAATCCTTTGCTTTCAGCAAAACCAGTGAGATTGACAACCTCATTGTAAGTTGGGGCAAAGTTCTTGTTGAGTCCGCAGCATAGAAAACAAAAAATTTCCTACGGTGTGAACTACACGCCAAGGTCTATCTACTAGGTACAAAGCAACGGGTGGACATACATCCAACGAGAACTTACCCTCGTAGACAACGAGCTTTGTTAACGAGTAGGAACTCGTGGTTGATGTAGTCGTACACTTGCCAATCTCAAGATCGTGAGGAAGTCCAGCAGGTCCGGCTCCAGCATGTCCATCAAATCCAGCTCTAGCAGCACCAAGTCCAGCACCGCAAAGCAGCGGTGCATCCGTGATCGCACACACGTCCGGTACCCCCGACAACCTCCGTCCCTCGCTCCAGCAAAGCAGTGGAAGCATCAACTCCTTTCCAGATAAAGCCACCGGGAACATGTATCTCACTAATCCGAGACCACGGGGAAATAATACTAGAGGGGGAGAGAGATCCTTCACAAGGAGGTGTGTGTGAGAAGTGAGGAGAGGGGGGCCTTTTATAGGAGGAGGGGAGGGTACCCCTCCTTCATGGCTAGCGCATGGGGGAGGTGACCCTTCACCTCCTCCATTCATGTGGTGGTAACCCCTCCACATTAAAATGCCCCTTCACATTCTCTTTTAAAGTCTCCACTTTAAATGCATCAAATTTCTCCAAATTTAATGCTTTCTCATTTAATAAAACTCTTTTATTATTTTTATTCAGAATTTTGTTAATTACTTTAATTAAAAAACATTCACATAAAACCCCTTGCAACATTTCAATATTACATGCAGAACCAATTTCAGCAATTTCACCCAAAACAGTTTCGGTGTCTATTGAAATAATTCCAGCGCTTTCTTAAATCTTCATCTAAAACATATTTGCTCCAAATGGTGTCGGTATCCCTTAAGTGTGTCACCCTACCGTTCGCGAATAATGCAGACATGATCGAGACCCCTCTCCGATCAATAATCAGCAGCGGGACCTGGAGATCCATACTGACTCCTACACATTCAACGATGACTTCTATGATCGTGAGAACCTTTAATGCTAGTAACTAAATCCCTTTGTCTCGCGATATATTACATGCCCGAGATTCGATCATCGGTATCTCCATACCTAGTTTGATCTCGTCTCCGACATGCACTCTTTTCTCGTTCCCGTGATATAACATTCTAGTGATCACATCACTTGCTTGCAAGCTATTTCAATGTGATATCACCGAGAGGGCCCAGAGTATATCTATCCGTCATCGGGATTGACAAATTCCATTATCGATCCATGAGCCTCAACATAACACCTTCGTAGTACTGAACCCATCTTTATAGTCACCCTGTTACGATGTGACGTTTGATGTTATCAAGATACTTTTCCGGTGTTAGCAATTAACATGATCTCATGGTCTAAGGATAAAGATTACTTCGTATGATGTTATAGCAATATAAACATAATGAATTTGATCGTAATGCTATACTTCGGATGAATGTTCATCACATCATTCCACCAATGTTGTGACCTCGTTATTAACAACATCCAATGTCCATGATCAGGAAACCTTGATCATCTTGCTAATCAACGAGCTAGTCTATAAGAGAGGCATAACTAGGAACCCTTTTTGTTTATTAAACACACATGTATTGACGTTTCCGATCAATACAATTATAGCATGCAAAATAAACATTTATCATAAACATGGAATAAGATAATAACCACTTTATTATTGCCTCTCGGGCATATTCCCTTCAGTCTTCCACTTGCACTAGAGTCAATAATCTAGTTTGAAAAACTTTGCGTATTAAACACCTTTCGCTTTCTGGTGTTGCATATACGCTATTGCTAGTGATTAACATAATCTCCGGATCTGACAGTTTCAGATCCGTGTGTATTTGCATGTCTTTGCGTCTCTACGCATCACTCATTCTCAAATGAGATGGCATTGTATAAATTTGGTCCTTTGGTGAGACCTTTAGTTCGTTCGGCTCAAAATATGTTGATACTATTTTCACACAATATATCTTCATAGTATTAGCCCACTTTGAACCACACCTAGTTTGATAACAAACTACTTAACACAAATGCCCTCATATGCTGCTACTATAGCAGTCATATACTTAGCCTTTTGTTGTAGTATCCGTCACAATATCTCAACTTTGGAACTCATCCAAATCCATCATGGAACATCCTTTCCATTATATTGTGCCACCCATAGTTTAAATTGAGATAAATTTAATTTGTATCTTGTGACAAAACTAGTATCAATGTAACACTTTACAATGAACTACCTGTAACTATTTGTCACTTATACATGATATATTCTTAGTTCTTCCAAAGCTCATAAGAATATCTTTACTATTGTCCAATGATCATCTTATGAATCATTCTGGTATATGCTCATAACATTTAGAGCATAGGACATTCTCGATATATACATATCATGGTATAATCGATCAAAATCTTCATGTGATTTTACTCACCAAGTGTTGAAACACTTGAATCTTGATACAATTCTTTCCATGTAGCAAGAAACTTTCTTGTTGTTTCCATATTGAACCTTTTCAATATCTCATATATGTATGCCTGGCACAACCATATTTGCGCCTTAATCTATCCATATAGATATTGATGCCAAATATTCCGAGTTTGCCCAAGTCTTTCTTCGAAATCTTATTTTAATGAAATTCTTAACTTGTGTCAATACAAGATACATCATTTCCAATCAACAATATGTCCTCTACATAATGTATTAGAAATATGTCTCAGCGCTCCCACTTAATTTCTTGCAAATGCAAGCATCTTCATCATCTCCGATGAATTTAAACTCTTTTAACAGTTTCATCATGGTGAAGATTCCAACTCCGCTATGCTTACTTCAACTATTGAATTTTGCATGTCCTTTTAGCACCCTTTGAATTAACAAAAGCCTTCGGAACGTGTCATGTACACGTCCTAGGTAACCGTTCTATTAGAAGAACATTGTTTTGTTTATTAAACTACCATATACCAAATTAT
Source organism: Avena eriantha (assembly GCA_910589775.1). Classification (NCBI taxonomy): domain Eukaryota; kingdom Viridiplantae; phylum Streptophyta; class Magnoliopsida; order Poales; family Poaceae; genus Avena; species Avena eriantha. Next base: position 149,390,682 of record OU342742.1, on the reverse strand, counting down.
ATGTAGTGGTTGCTACATTAATCCGTCAAGACTAAATATCGCTATGAAAGATCAAATCTTGTCATAGTCAACTCCTTGAACATTGTCGTAAACTTCTTTCCGACATGTCGACTATTTCATAGATGTTAAACATCCATGTCTTATTTCTTAATAGATCCAAACACGACCGATAGGCTTCACACCTTTCCGGAGGGTCTTCCAAGTTCAGAAACTTGATTTCTCGTGTATGGATACTATCACGGATTCTATGACTTCTAGTCATTTAATGGAGTCAGGGCCCATCATCGCTTCTTTACATGTAGTCGGTTCATCATTGTCAAAACAATAACGACTTGCTTATCAAATCACACTATTTGATTCTTACCGATCCACACGGTTCAATAGGAACTCTAATCCCCGAGATTACACCCTTTGTAATCACGGGAGCCATGAGCATTGTGGCCGCCACCGGGACACTTTTCGGCGTTGCGCTACTTAGCACATATAGCTAAGGTTCAACAACCTTATCAAACTTCTATTGTCCTCCCACTTAACTTTTCGCGAAAAATTCCTTCTCAAGAAACATGACGTTCCAAGCGACAAACTCTTTTGTCCTTGGTGTTATGGAGAAATTCCCAACAAATTCTTTGGAATAACCTACAAAGACGTTCTTATCAGACTTTGGTTGTAAACATTTTACTTATGCATAACATACCAAAATTTAAGAAAAGACAATTCGGGTTTTATCCCAAACCATAACTCATATGGTGTCATTTCAATGGATCACGATGGTGCTCTTTTCAGTGTAAAAGTGGTAGTCTCTAAAGCTTCAATCCTTAAAACATAATGGCAGTTTTATAAATGACACCTTTGTTTTTACCACATCAAACATGGTTCGATTTCATCTCTCGAATATGCCATACTCCTATGGTTTATCGGGAAACACAAATCATGGAACAATTCCTCAAGTCTTAGGTGTTTTTGCTAAACATGTAACTCAAATATCTTCCTTTATGATCGAATTATAAACTCTTTATTTTCTTGTTACAATGATTTTCCACTTCATCTTGAAAGTCTTTGAAAAACTTTCAAATGTTTCATACTTCTTGCTTATTAAGTAAATATATAGATATATTCACTTAAATTTCTGGAGAAAGCATATGAAGCAAAACGATCCATCGCATATGGCTACATATAATGGACTATATACATCAACATGCATAATATCCAATAAGTTAGTCATCAGTTCCTCTTTGGCCTATGAACGGAGTTTCAATTATCTCGAGGAAAGTCTCACATGCGTCAATTGATCAAAATCAAAGACTCCAAAAATCCATCAACATGGAGTTTCTTCATGTTTTCTTTCCAATATAATTTAAACAGCGATGTCACTTCATAAGTGATCTTTCAATCATTTGTCTTGCGACATTTTAGCAATAGTGTTTATGGATGTGATTTCTCCCACTAGACTTGTAAAAGTTCATCCATCCTTTATGGAATACGGTAATTATTTGAACAACCATTGTTCTCGTAATACCGGAACAAAATAACAATTATTAAAACAAATCTTGAAGGCTAGGTTTGACGACAACGAAAAGCACTATAACACTTTATTTGTTTTCGATGATCATCATCACTTATTCTCTTGCTAGTTACTTAGGCAATTGCAGTTCATGAATTGCGTTGTCCTGTATGACACTTCATACCAACCAATTCGGTATCCAATACCGGTATCCAATACCTAAGAACCACATTGTTTAATAAGCAAGGAATACAAACATAACATGTATATCTTCTATATACCCAAGCTGGACTTTTCCAACTTTTTCTTTTCTGCCAAATATTTTATAGATTCTCTTTCAGCAATACCTTTTCCTTTTAAAAGAATCTATCAACATAAATTGTGGTATCATTCACATGACACATAGTACAAAGCGTATATAGTCAAATACTAATACCTTTGGACTTGCACTTTGAAGTGGATCACCATCATCAAATGTTTGGTGTTCTTTCAAAAATCCATTCTTTAGTAATCTATTAGTGTAGTAAACATTTTACTTACATCTTCTATTCATCCTTATCATGACAACTTTCATGATCAAGCTACTATAGCCTATAAGGAAGAATCACGAGTATAATATCAGTTCCCAAAACCTTTTTGGTAGATTCGGATGCCTAGCATCTCCATCCTTCACAAATTCTCATACAATATGAGAACATGTATTTTGCTAAATTATACTCTATCATAATGCAACCAAAAACATTGTTTCAGATATCACAATATCTTTCACACATGATGGTTTCTGAAACAATTTTCAGCTCCAATATAATCTTGATATTAAAACAACTTTTTGAATATCAATAATCATGGAGGCAAACATGATACTTTAGATACTAACATTGTATTTCTTACTCTTGATTTAATACTACTTATTAAACTTCATGGAGTAAACAAAGTTTGCTGAAAGTTTGCAATAGGACTTATAAACTTTAAATTGACATTCCAAACAATACGATACCAGTTCGTAAAGTAAATATCCAGAATTCTATAGTTCTATTATCTCAAATAAAAACTAAGCCTAAGGTAGAAAATGAATGCCAATGACTACAAAAAACTATGCAAATTCACTTTGATTTAATTTATAACAAATTGAGTTTGACTAATCCAAATTACTAATGAACCCCTACTCAAAAACGACATCCCTCGTGTCTTTTTGGTGATTACATGAACCAAATCCACTACACCAAGTCCGATCATCACGTGAGTTGATGTAGCTTCAAAGGCGAGCATCTATATGGGCATCATATCAACTATATGACTCATGCTTAACCTTTCGGTCTGTGTTCCGAGGCCATGTCTGTACATGCTAGGCTCGCCAAGTAAGAACCTTAGTATTCACGTGTGTAAAACTGTCTTACACCCGTTCCTATGAAAGCGTAGGTTCGAGTACACCCGATCATCACGTGATGTCTCGAAACACGATCCACAGAACGGTGTATAGTTAAGGAAGAACACATTTTTATCTTGATATCTAAATGAGGGATCATCTTATAATGCTATAGAAAGCGCCAAACTAGTAGTATAAGATGCTAACATCTAATGTGTAAAGAGAGATGATATGGTCCATGCATTTGATCTCTATCATTTGCATCGTGGTATGATCTCTATCATTCCTTTGTGTGTAAGGCCAAGGTCTATGGAACTTACACGTTGAGTGTGTTGTAAGAGTATCTATCATACATCTACTTACAACAATACCATATCAATATACTAGCCCAGCAACGATCTAAACTAGACGCATCTAATTTATCAATTGCAAGTTTTACGTGGCTTAGGGCTTTCGGAGATAGAAATGTTCTTACCTACGAACATGAACCACAACGAGGATAACCAAATTATTAGCAACTCGTTGTAAATCAGATATTGACTATAGTAGGAGAGACAGACACCCGACAGCCACTTATGCAAAACAAGTTGCATGTCAGTTGTGGAACCGGTCTCATGTATGATGACATGTAAGGTTGGTCCGGGCCGCTTCATCCCACTATGCCACCAATATCCAAAGTACATATAAGAAGCAATAACATGATCATCACCGCCCACATACTCTTATGTGTTCTACCCGTGCAAAGCACCTACGCATAGACCAGGCTCTGATACCACTGTTGGGTCCGCAGCATAGAAAACAAAAAATTTCCTACGGTGTGAACTACACGCCAAGATCTATCTACTAGGCACAAAGCAACGGGTAGACATACATCCAACGAGAATTTACCCTCGTAGACAACGAGCTTTGTTAACGAGTAGGAACTCGTGGTTGATGTAGTCGTACACTTGCCGATCTCAAGATCGTGAGGAAGTCCAGCAGGTCCGGCTCTAGCACGTCCATCAGATCTAGCTCCAGCAGCACCAAGTCCAGCACCGCAAAGCACACACGTCCGGTACCCCCGACAACCTCCGTCCCTCGCTCCAGCAAAGCAGCGGAAGCAGCAACTCCTTTCCAGATAAAGCCACCGGGAACATGTATCTCGCTAATCCGAGACCATGGGGAAATAATACTAGAGGGCGAGAGAGATCCTTCACAAGGAGGTGTGTGTGAGAAGTGAGGAGAGGGGGGCCTTTTATAGGAGGAGGGGAGGGTACCCCTCCTTCATGGCCGGCGCATGGGGGAGGTGACCCTTCACCTCCTCCATTCATGTGGTGGTAACCCCTCCACATTAAAATGCCCCTTCACATTCTCTTTTAAAGTCTCCACTTTAAATGCATTAAATTTCTCCAAATTTAATGCTCTCTCATTTAATAAAACTCTTTTATTATTTTTATTCAGAATTTTGTTAAATTACTTTAATCAACAAACATTCACATAAAACCCCTTGCAACATTTCAATATTACATGTAGAACCAATTTCAGCAATTTCACCCGAAACAGTTTCGGTGTCTATTGAAATAATTCCAGCGCTTTCTTAAATCTTTATCTGAAATATATTTGCTCCAAATGGTGTCGGTATCCCTTAAGTGTGTCACTCTACGGTTCGCGAATAATGCAGACATGATCGAGACCCCTCTCCGATCAATAATCAGCAGCGGAACCTGGAGATCCATACCGACTCCTACACATTCAACGATGACTTCTGTGATCGTGAGAACCTTTAATGCTAGTAACTAAATCCCTTTGTCTCGCGATATATTACATGTCCGAGATTCGATCATCGGTATCTCCATACCTAGTTTGATCTCGTTTCCGACATGCACTCTTTTCTCGTTCCCGTGATATAACATTCTAGTGATCACATCACTTGCTTGCAAGATATTTCAATGTGATATCACCGAGAGGTCCCAGAGTATATTTATCTGTCATCGGGATTGACAAATTCCACTCTTGATCCATGAGCCTCAACATAATACCTTCGTAGCACTGAACCCATCTTTATAGTCACCCTGTTACGGTGTGACGTTTGATGTTATCAAGATACTTTTCCGGTGTTAGAAATTAACATGATCTCATGGTCTAAGGATAAAGATTACTTCGTATGATGTTATAGCAATATAAAAATAATGACTTTGATCGTAATGCTATACTTCGGATGAATGTTCATCACATCATTCCACCAATGTTGTGACCTTGTTATTAACAACATCCAATGTCCATGATCAGGAAACCTTGATCATCTTGTTAATCAACGAGCTAGTCTATAAGAGAGGCATAACTAGCACTAGTGGAAAACGGGCCTCTAGTCCCCGCCTATAAGGGGCTTTAGTCCCGGTCCTGGTAACCGGGACTGGAGGGGCGGGACTAAAGGCCCACCCATTACTCCCGGCCCTCTTACCAGCCGGGACCAATGGGCATCCACGTGGCTGTCTCTGCGGGCGCTGGGTGCCCCCCCATTTGTCCCGGTTCGTATTACGAACCGGGACAAATGGTTCTCCGCCGCGGCAGAGAATTTAATTTGTATTCTTTTATTCATTTCAAAATAGTTTTCTACGCTACCACATACCGTACATGTTCGTGCATACATAAGATAACTTCTCTTAAGATCGAACATACAAATATATACATGATAGTTACACATGGAGATCACAATTATCGGGACTAGAGCCCGTCTATTCAATTACACGGTCGGGGATCATCAGCGCCTATTCACACTAAATTCTCTGGCGTCATCTATCATCTCGTTCATCAAGAATCCTGCCAGTTCTTCAGCAATTGCTACTACGCGTTGCTGTGGTAGGAGCTGATCCCGCATTTTCTCGAACTATATAAGAAAAGGAGATCAATATGAATATCAATCATGATAACAAAATGTGACGGTAATAAAAATAATGTTATGAATGTATTGCTTACATCGACTCTATAATCATTCAGCTCACTAGTAAACATGCGAATGAACTCGCAAACGAAGAATCCACATAGATTCGTCCCCTGTGGCTGCCTCGCGCACTTTACGAGAATAGAATTCAATCAAAATAATAATCCAGCATCACAATTGTATTGAAACTAGAAGTAAAGAGATGCGCCTACTACTTACCGTGACCGGCTTAAACATCAGCTTCTCAGTAAAGTCACCCATAACCGCACTCTTGAACGGGTTCCAAACCCTACCCGGTAAAGAAAATGAATGAGTTATTTATTACGTGATATCTCAGGAAATCAACGAAAGAGACCGCTGTAGCGCAAAAATTACCTCTGGAGCATGTCCTGCATGTCACTAAACTGTTCCAGGGGTCTCTTTTATGGGTCCATGACTTCAACTCTTCCCTTATCAAGTGGAATGTCCATGAGAATCTAGTGGAAACTATACACATTTATATATACATCAGTAACTCATCAATTACACTTAACATCGAGTAAGCAAAAGAGAATGTGTACAATAGAGTAAGATACTCACGTGAAATTATAAGGAAACAGTATGTGGTCACAGAAATTTTTCTCGGTTAGAAACCTTAGAAGGTTTTCCTGTGTGTCCTCGGGTTTATCCTTTAGCGTCCGACAATGTATTTTATCTGGGTCAATGAACCCAACACTGAAGATTGACCTTCTTTTACATTCCATGATCTTCATTCTGCATAATAATAGAGTACAAAAGGATATAATTAGGATAATTACATGCAATGAACTGAACAACTGAAAAAAATGAACAGCTTATATATAGACAATGAATTCAACAACTTACAGACAATAGCAACTCATGAGACTTTTGTCGAGGGCGACGGAAGTGTATAACTGGAAGAGTTCTGGAAACTCAACATGGACCTCTTCTTCTCGGAAGTAGTAGTCATGTGGGACTTTCGCCACGATAATTATTCTCTCCTCCTTTACGACTTTCAAGTATCATTTATGTAAACTCCGCATTTGTGTTGGCAGTTGTTGGAACTGCTCAAAGCTGACCAGAGGCTTCCCTGGGACATATGTAGGGACTACCCAAGCCTTGGGTAACTTGTTGTCCTGGGAACCTAGCAATTCCTCAACAGTCACATTCATAGCGGCCGCAAGCTTCTTAGCTTCTTCAATATCCTGCTGGGGAGTGTCATAGGATACCACCTTGAGTGGTGGGGTCGATTTTTTGGCCTGTTCCCCGAGCTAGGGGACGTCCTTTCTTTTCCCGGTTGCACTTTGACTTGATGATTTGCTCCCGCTTGCACTTCTACTTGATTTGCTCTTCTTCACTTCCTTCTGAAGTGTGCGTCGATAGTCATCTGGCTTATGGTGCAAGTCATATTGCAATTTTGTGTTCAGAATAGAAAGTGTATATGCTTTTTGCTTCTCGGTGTATACCGGGGCGGGCTCGGGTTTCTTCTTTTGAAGCTGCGCAACACATTCGGCCTTTACGATCATGTCGGTTTCCTCGTCAGTACGATCGTAAGGTCTGATAGGAAGATTCTTATGAGGTACTCTTGGGAGGGGCGACATTTGTCGTTTTGGGCTCCTGTGTCGTTTAGTACTAATCGGAGGCTGCGGCGGAGATCAAGATGGACTCGGGCTGTGGTGGTCGTAGTCATGGGGTGGGCTTCTTGGAGGTGATGGAGGTGAAGGTGACATGCAACCACTCGGAGGCGGTGTTGGCTTTGGCGTCCAGCCTGGAAGCTTGATGTTGTTCTTGTCCCATAGAATGATACCACCCAGTACTTCTCCGAGTGTCCTCTCACCTTCAGGTCCAGGGATGTCAAGCTCCATTGAGTCCCACCCCATTGCGATTTCATCCACACCAACTTTAGCATAGCCAGCTGGAATCTCACGGCCATGCCAGCATGCGCCAGGTGGACAAGGTAAAGCACATCCGACCGCCACCTTGATGGATAGGTTCTTCACCTTCTGATGGAGCTCACAAGATGTCTGCTCCTTGATTCCATACACGGGGTAGCCTGGACTGCCATCTACCATACGTGCATCGTCAGAAGGGACCTCCGATTCAGCCACGCTGCTTTTCCGTTGAGATGGGACGGCGGTAATATCGAGTACAGGATCTTGCAGGCGCGCTGCTCCTCAAAGTTCGTCAATCTGTTGCTGATGCATTCGAAGTGTTCCTAAAACTCGGTGAACTTGTCTCCCTCCTCCTCCTGCCATCGCCTCTTTGCTCTCTCTCGGCTCCTATATGTATCTATGTCTTTGGGAAACCCCATCTCCCACGTATAACTAGGGCCAAGGCCTCGTACACGTCCTCTGCGTTCATCATTCCCGAGGACCTTTGTGAGCAAGTCTTTCTCTCTATCGGGACGGAACTTTGTTGTCCCCGCTTTAATCTCCTTCACCACTTTCTGCCATGTATCCCGGGGTATCCTAATCCCGTCACTGCAAACAAGGTCCCCTGTACTTTCATCATACTCACTCCCATGCCCAAGGAACCAATTCCTTGCCCTCAGATCCCATTCTTCGCGTATTGGTTCTGGAGTGATCCCTTTAGCAAGCAGCTCATTCTCTTTAGCATCCCACTTTGGCATGGCAGCCCCGTAGCCCCTGGCCCCAGGTGATGGTGATATTTCTTCATCGCGGCATTTTTCTTGTTTTTTTCCGACATTTCCATAGCAGGTTGTGACTCCTTGTACTTCACAAATGCATCCCAGTTAGCCTGCTGCTTCGTTAGATAGCATTCAAATTTAGAAGTCTTCTTCGTCTTCTGATACTTTTGCCATAATGCTTTCTTCCAGTTCATGAATAGTTCGGCCATCTTCGTAAGAGTCCACTGCTTGAGTTTCCTCCTCAATGCAGCTGTGTCGGCATCATCCTCACATTCTGGCAGGGTGAAATGTGTCATGAGGTCATTCCAAAGACCCTCTTTGCACCTGTCGGAGACATACTCACCCTCTTTCGCCCCTTTGGTCTTATTCCACTCTCGAACGGTGATCGGGATGCGATCCCTAACCACAACTCCACATTGTTGTTTAAATACAGTTTTAGCCTTTTCGGGTTCCACCGGTTCACCCCGTGGTGATACCCGCGTAATTGTATAACGCGTAGATGCGTCCAACTTTTTGGCCGGGCCTCGTTTGGAATATATTTTGCTCGATGTGGAGGCCTAAGAGAAGAAACATTCGTCAATTTATATATATATATATACAACTCAGTTAATGCATCTACTGATCACCATACTTCATATATATACCTCGCCGTCGGCTTCTCCACCACCGGAGCCGTCGGCTTCTCCTTGATCATTTCGGTCGACCTCCTCTCCCTCACCGGAGGGGTTCAGATAAATCGACGGAGATTCGGGTGAATCAGCATGGGGGGTGTCGTTGATCATATCCTCGAGAATTTCTTCCTGTGCTAGGTCTCTCTGGATTGGATCCATAGTTTCTAAAAAATGCACACAATAACATTTTTCATTCAATATTGCTGCATAAAATAACACTAAACAATAATATGAACACGCAATTTGCTACAATAATACTAAATAATAGCAAAATTCTAGTGATGCCCTAACCCTAACCCTAAGTCCGGGCGGCCCGCAAGCACCACCACCCTAACCCTATCTCTGGGGGCCCACGAGCACCACCACTCTAACCCTAAGTCCGGGGGCCCGCGAGCACCAGCACCCTAACCCTATCTTCGGGGGCCCGCGAGCACCACCACTCTAACCCTAAGTCCGGGGGCCCGCGAGCACCACCACGCTAACCCTATCTCCGAGAGGCCCGTGAGCACCACCACCCTAACCCTAAGTCCGTGGGCCCGCGAGCACCACCACCCTAACCCTATCTCCGGGCGGCCCGCGAGCACCACCGAGTCATCGACGCAAAATTCTAGTGATGCCCTAACCCTAAGTCCGGGCGGCCCGCAAGCACCACCACCCTAACCCTATCTCCGGGGGCCCACGAGCACCACGACTCTAACCCTAAGTCTGGGGGCCCGCGAGCACCACCACCCTAACCCTATCTTCGGGGGCCCGCGAGCACCACCACTCTAACCCTAAGTCCGGGGGCCCGCGAGCACCACCACCCAAACCCTATCTCCGGGCGGCCCGCGCGCGTCTGCCATGTTCACCTTATCTTTATTTAGCACTACTATATATGCAATATACTACTATATATACAATATTCATCAATATATGCAATATACTACTATATATATAATACTATAATATTACAATATACTACTATAATGCAATATACTACTAAAAATACTACTAAATAATATTACACTACTATATATATACTATAATATTACACTACTAAGTAATATTACACTACTATATACTATAATAATATTACACTACTATATACTATAATAATATTACACTAAAATATACTATTACACTACTAAATAATATTACAACTATATACACTAAAAAATAAAAAATAACATATATACAATATACTACGCTATATACTATACTACACTAAGAAAAAAATAATAACATATATACTATATACTACACTAAGAAAAAAATAGTAATAATAACATATATACTACATTATGAAAAAATAAAAGAATAAATAGAAGTGGCCATGGGGTGGTGCGGAAAGCAAATGGCGCCACCGCCGGCGTGCACGCGTAGGCCTGCTTGCCCGCTGTGGTCGGCGCCACCGCCGGCGTGCACGGCGGCATTCGGATGATGGCGGCGCGCGGCGGCGCAGGGCCGGAAAGCAGAGGGCGCCGCGCGCGGGGGCTCTAGAGGCGGCGGCACGACCAAGTTCGGATGGCGGCACGCGGACGGCGCAGGGCCGAAAAAAGCAGAGGGTCGCGGGGGTTTATTACCTAGTCGACGGGGATGCACTTGCACGGCGGCGGTGCGGCGGCATTCGTTGGTGAGACGGCGGCGACGCGGATGGCCGGAGAAAAATTTGGCAGCCTGCCGGCGTAGTTCTTCGTCCTCGCGCGCGATTTTCCCTGCAGTGAGTGGAGATGGAGGGGCGGTGATAAAAGGGGAAGGACCTTTAGTCCCGGTCCGTATAACGCACCGGGACTAACGACCCTTTAGTCCCGGTGCGTTATACGGACCGGGACTAAAGGTCCCCCCTTTAGTCCCGGTGCGTGCCACCCACCGGGACTAAAGGGTTTTCGGCCCAGCCCAACAGGCGCGCGCCAACGCCACACCTTTAGTCGCGGTGTGTAGCACGCACCGGGACTAAAGGTCCCTTTTTCAAAAAAATTCACCCTGGGGCGCGCCTGTTTAAAAAAAAATCAATGTATCCCCGCTTTAATCTCCTTCACCACTTTCTGCCATGTATCCCGGGGTATCCTAATCCCGTCACTGCAAACAAGGTCCCCTGTACTTTCATCATACTCACTCCCATGCCCAAGGAACCAATTCCTTGCCCTCAGATCCCATTCTTCGCGTATTGGTTCTGGAGTGATCCCTTTAACAAGCAGCTCATTCTCTTTAGCATCCCACTTTGGCATGGCAGCCGCGTAGCCCCTGGCCCCAGGTGATGGTGATATTTCTTCATCGCGGCATTTTTCTTGTTTTTTTCCGACATTTCCATAGCAGGTTGTGACTCCTTGTACTTCACAAATGCATCCCAGTTAGCCTGCTGCTTCGTTAGATAGCATTCAAATTTAGAAGTCTTCTTCGTCTTCTGATACTTTTTCCATAATGCTTTCTTCCAGTTCTTGAATAGTTCGGCCATCTTCGTAAGAGTCCACTGCTTGAGTTTCCTCCTCAATGCAGCTGTGTCGGCATCATCCTCACATTCTGGCAGGGTGAAATGTGTCATGAGGTCATTCCAAAGACCCTCTTTGCACCTGTCGGAGACATACTCACCCTCTTTCGCCCCTTTGGTCTTATTCCACTCTCGAACGGTGATCGGGATGCGATCCCTAACCATAACTCCGCATTGTTGTTTAAATACAGTTTTAGCCTTTTCGGGTTCCACCGGTTCACCCCGTGGTGATACCCGCGTAATTGTATAACGCGTAGATGCGTCCAACTTTTTGGCCGGGCCTCGTTTGGAATATATTTTGCTCGATGTGGAGGCCTAAGAGAAGAAACATTCGTCAATTTATATATATATACAACTCAGTTAATGCATCTACTAATCACCATACTTCATATATATACCTCGCCGTCGGCTTCTCCACCACCGGAGCCATCGGCTTCTCCTTGATCATTTCGGTCGACCTCCTCTCCCTCACCGGAGGGGTTCAGATAAATCGACGGAGATTCGGGTGGATCAACATGGGGGGTGTCGTTGATCATATCCTCTAGAATTTCTTCCTGTGCTAGGTCTCTCTGGATTGGATCCATAGTTTCTAAAAAATGCTCACAATAACATTTTTCATTCAATATTGCTGCATAAAATAACACTAAACAATAATATGAACACGCAATTTGCTACAATAATACTAAACAATAGCAAAATTCTAGTGATGCCCTAACCCTAACCCTAAGTCCGGGCGGCCCGCAAGCACCACCACCCTAACCCTATCTCTGGGGGCCCACGAGCACCACCACTCTAACCCTAAGTCCGGGGGTCCGCGAGCACCAGCACCCTAACCCTATCTTCGGGGGCCCGCGAGCACCACCACTCTAACCCTAAGTCCGGGGGCCCGCGAGCACCACCACGCTAACCCTATCTCCGGGAGGCCCGTGAGCACCACCACCCTAACCCTGAGTCCGTGGGCCCGTGAGCACCACCACCCTAACCCTATCTCCGGGCGGCCCGCGAGCACCACCGAGTCATCGACGCAAAATTCTAGTGATGCCCTAACCCTAAGTCCGGGCGGCCCGCAAGCACCACCACCCTAACCCTATCTCCGGGGGCCCACGAGCACCACGACTCTAACCCTAAGTCTGGGGGCCGGCGAGCACCACCACCCTAACCCTATTTTCGGGGGCCCGCGAGCACCACCACTCTAACCCTAAGTCCGGGGGCCCGCGAGCACCACCACCCAAACCCTATCTCCGGGCGGCCCGCGCGCGTCTGCCATGTTCACCTTATCTTTATTTAGCACTACTATATATGCAATATACTACTATATATACAATATTCATCAATATATGCAATATACTACTATATATATAATACTATAATATTACAATATACTACTATAATGCAATATACTACTAAAAATACTACTAAATAATATTACACTACTATATATATACTATAATATTACACTACTAAATAATATTACACTACTATATACTATAATAATATTACACTACTATATACTATAATAATATTACACTACTATATACTATTACACTACTAAATAATATTACAACTATATACACTAAAAAATAAAAAAATAACATATATACAATATACTACGCTATATACTATACTACACTAAGAAAAAAATAATAACATATATACTATATACTACACTAAGAAAAAAATAGTAATAATAACATATATACTACACTATGAAAAAATAAAAGAATAAATAGAAGTGGCCATGGGGTGGTGCGGAAAGCAAAGGGCGCCACCGCCGGCGCGCACGCGTAGGCCTGCTTGCCCGCTGTGGTCGGCGCTACCGCCGGCGTGCACGGCGGCATTCGGATGATGGCGGCGCGCGGCAGCGCAGGGCCGGAAAGCAGAGGGCGCCGCGCGCGGGGGCTCTAGAGGCGGCGGCACGACCAAGTTCGGATGGCGGCACGCGGACGGCGCAGGGCCGAAAAAAGCAGAGGGGCGTGGGGGTTTATTACCTAGTCGACGGGGATGCACGTGCACGGCGGCGGTGCGGCGGCATTCGTTGGTGAGACGGCGGCGACGCGGATGGCCGGAGAAAAATTTGGCAGCCTGCCGGCGTAGTTCTTCGTCCTCGCGCGCGATTTTCCCTACAGTGAGTGGAGATGGAGGGGCGGTGATATAAGGGGAAGGACCAGGACTAAAGGTCCCCTCTTTAGTCCCGGTGCGTTATACGGACCAGGACTAAAGGTCCCCTCTTTAGTCCCGGTGCGTGCCACCCACCGGGACTAAAGGGTTTTCGGCCCAGCCCAACAGGCGTGCGCCAACGCCACACCTTTAGTCGCGGTGTGTAGCACGCACCGGGACTAAAGGTCCCTTTTTCAAAAAAATTCACCCTGGGGCGCGCCTGTTTAAAAAAAATTCAATTAGCATATTATTTAAACATTTGAATTTTACAGTTTTTGCATACTTATGAATTTGAGAAAAATTTCAACATGAAAAGTTCTTGAATTCGAATAACTAATCCAAATCTATTTTCTGTTTTATAAAATAATTATTCTAACTAGTGAAACTAATAACCATTTTCCATTTTCAATTTAAAAATGGATTAAATATTATCTTTTGCATATTTTTAAATAACTAATCCAAATCTATTTTCTGTTTTATAAAATAATTATTCTAACTAGTCAAACTATTAACCATTTTGCCATTTTCATGTAATTCCGACGCTCCGGTGGTCTTCCTCCGGCGAAACCCTAGACCTGGGGCCCCGGATCATCTACACCGCCTTATTTTTTCCCGCCCGTTCTCTTCCGGATCGTAGCCCCTTTAGGGTTTAGGGTTTAGGGTTTTTGGTTTAGGGTTTAGGGTTTTTGGTTTAGGGTTTAGGGTTTTTAGTTTAGGGTTTAGGGTTTAGGGTTTAGGGTTTTTGGTTTAGGGTTTAGGGTTTACGGTTTTTAGTTTAGGGTTTAGGGTTTAGGGTTTTTGGTTTAGGGTTTAGGGTTTTTGGTTTAGGGTTTAGGGTTTAGTGTTTAGGGTTTAGGGTTCCCTCCTCTGACTTAGGGTTTAGGGTTTAGACTCATATCTGCCGCCTCTCTCCACTCTATCCCATGGCTTCCACCATACCTCTAACCCGAGGGAGGCGGAGATGGAGTCTTTCACGGGCTAGTAGGAAAATATTTTCTGAGGCGGAACTTCCGAAGATGCCATAGGGCGTGTGCACCAAGGGCATCTTTGAGAAGGTCCGCCACGGGAGATTTCCCAACCCTTTCCTCCATCCATGGGGATGAAACTCTCCATCCATGTTGGCTTGTTGAGTTGCTTGCCATGGCGTATCGATGCTCCTTTTATAGGCACGGTGCCGCTTCTACTTTGTCTTCTTCCTCCGACAGGGCGTCGTGCGCAACATGCTTTATCTCATCGAGCAGTGCTTCCACCCACGCGTCCTTATCCTACCGACAGCTTTAGTCCTGGTTTGAGCCCCCACCCGGTACTAAAGGTTACCCACGCATCCTTATCCCACCGACAGTTTTGTTAGATGACACAAAAACCACCTTTAGTCCCGGTTGCACCCACCAGCCGGTACTAAAGGTTAGCCACCCCCCAAATAAGGCCCTCCCAGATAAGCCTCCCCCAGATAAGGACCCCCCATCTTTTGTCCCGGTTTGAGCCCCCACCCGGGATGAAAGTTTCCCGCGCCACTGCGTTCCCGCGCTTTCCACCGATTCCCACCTCTGTCTTCCCGCCATTTTTTCAGTATATATATGTACGCTTGGCCTCCATTTACATATCACATCTAGACTCATCATTCTCTTCCCATGGCTTCCATCGTATCTCTAACCACCCGGGAGGCGGAGGCGCTTTGCGCCTCGAACTACCCCTGCCCACCGGGCTACCGCGTCCCCACCGGCTAGATGTTGAGCGCCGGAGGCGTGCCGGTCCCTCCTATCCCTCTCGGTGTGGAGCGCCGGATGGCCATCACGAACCACTACTACCTCGAGCTCACGCCAGAGCAGCGGAGGAATCCCAACTGGCATCCCGACTATTTCCTGACTTGGGAAGCCTTCTTCACCAATCGGCGTGAGAGGGCGCTCGCCAGGCACGAGGAGGACGGCCCACCTCCTTCGAATTTCAACAAGGCCGGCCGTCGGCTGTGGTGGCGCGGTCGGACTCTCTAGAGTGTCATGGCCTACAACACGACCGGCAATAACCCCCGCTTGCGGTACCCTCAAATCCAGCCCACGCGTGCCCAACCTTCAAGGTTCGACTACGGCGACCCCACCGACGACAGCGACGATGGCGCCGGTGACTACGACGACTACAGTGGCGCGTATTACAGGGCTAGGCAGGAGCATGACTGAATCACTCCAACCATTAGGCATGTTTCTTAATTTTCAGTTGTGCTATGTATCCTTAGTGTTTGTGGGTTCCTTCTCTTGTGATGGTTCCTTCTCTTTGTGTGATGACCTACCGCGGCTCAGAACGTCTAGTTTGATTGATCAAGATGTATTACATGAAAGGGGACCTTTATGTCTCAAATAAAAGGTTTAATACATTACATAGATTTATGTCTCAAATAAAAGGTTTAATTACATAGATTTATGTCTCAAATAAAAGGTTTAATACATTATGACACATCACCAACATCTAGTGTTGTGGTTTTCTTCTGCACCGTAGCCATGGAGAATCTTCATCATTTAACAGGATGCTTGGGTCAGTTTTCACTTTGAAGGGAGGAATTTCATGAAACTTATTGTAATCTTCTGACATGCCTGTCTTGTCATCCACTCCCACGATGTTTCTTTTCCCTGAAAGAACTATGTGGCGCTATGGCTCATCGTATTCTGTACTCTTTTGCTTATCTTTCTTTTTTTCGGTTTGGTAGACATGTCCTTCACATAGAAAACCTGAGCCACATCGTTGGCTAGGACGAATGGTTCATCCATGTACGCAAGATTGTTGAGATCCACTATTGTCATGCCGTACTTTTCGTCTACATGTTCCCCGCCTCCTGTCAGCTTGACCCATTTGCACCGAAACAAAGGGACCTTAAAAGTAGGTCCATAGTCAAGTTCCCATATGTCCTCTATGTACCCATAATATGTGTCAATCTGCCCATTGTCATCTGTTGCATCAAAGCGGACACCACTGTTTTGGTTGGTGCTCTTTTTATCTTGGGCGATCGTGTAAAATGTATTCCCATTTATCTCGTACCCTTGGAAAGTACATATAGTCGAAGATGGTAACCTGGCCAACGAGTACAACTCATCTCCAATAGTGGTGTTATTCATGAGATGTGTCTGCAACCAATTGCCAAAATTCTTCTCGTTTTCCCCTTTAATCAAGGTTTCAGGCTTCCCCGGGTTTTCGGAGCGTAGAATATTCTTGTGTTTCTCGATATACGGAGCCACCACGGTGGAATTGTGTAGAACTGTGTAGTGTGCTTGAGTGAAAGAATGCCCGTCCCTACATACCATTGATTTCCTTCCTAGTGTGCCTTTTCCAGTCATCCTCCCCTCATACCGAGATTCAGGAACACCAATCGGCTTAAGGTCAGGAAGAAATTCAACACAAAACTCAATGACCTCCTCTGTTCCATAGCCCTTGGATATGCTTCCTTCTGGCCTAGCACGGTTATGAACATATTTCTTTAAGACTCCCATGAACCTCTCGAAGGGGAACATATTGTGTAGAAACACAGGACCGAGAATTCTAATCTCTTCGACTAGGTGAACTAGGAGGTGCGTCATAATATTGAAGAAGGATGGCGGGAACGACAACTCGAAGCTGACCAAACATTGGACCACATCAATCTGTAACCCTGATAGACTTTCTCGATCGATTACCTTCTGAGAAATAGCATTGAGGAATGCACATACCTTCACAATGGCTAGTCGAACATTTTCTAGTAGAATTCCCCTCAATGCAACCGGAAGAAATTGCGTCGTAAGCACATGGCAGTCATGAGACTTTAGGTTTTGAAATTTTTTCTCTTTCATATTTACTATTCCCTTTATATTCGACGAGAAGCCATACGGGACCTTGATACTGAAAAGGACTTCAAAAAAGATTTCCTTCTCTTCTTTGGTTAGAGTGTAGCTGGCAAGCCCTTGAAACTGCCTTGGATGCTTGCTGTCTTGTCCTTTATGATGTTGCTGGTCCTCCCGTGTTGCCGGGGTATCTTTTGACTTCCCATACAAGCCCAGGAAGCCTAGAATATTCACGCAAAGATTCTTCGTCAGGTGCATCACGTTGATTGCAGAGCGGACCTCATGCACTTTCCAATAGGGTAGCTCCCAAAATATAGATTTCTTCTTCCATATGGGTGCCTGTTCGGTAATGGGGTCTTTTGGAACAGGTTGTCCTCTAGGACCTTTCCAAAGATTACATCCAAATCCTTGACCATACCAAATACATCAGCACCACTACGGGGGACATGCTTCGTCCGGGTTTCTGCCTTGCCATTGAAATGCTTGCCTTTCTTCTTTAAGGGATGATTGGGCAGAAGAAAACAACGATTGTACGGGTACACATTCTTTCTACATTTATCCAGATATATACTTTTAGTCTCATCTAAACAGTGCGTGCATGCATTGTATCCTTTGTTCGTTTGTCCTGAAATGTTACTAAGAGCAGGCCAATCATTGATGGTTACGAACAGCAACGCTTGTAGGTCAAATTCCTGCTGTTTGTGCTCATCCCACACACGTAAACCTGTTTTGGCCCACAACTGTAGAAGTTCATCAACTAATGGCCTTAGGTACACATCAATGTCATTGCCGGGTTGCTTCGGGCCTTGGATGAGCACTGGCATCATAATGAACTTCCGCTTCATGCACAACCAAGGAGGAAGGTTGTAGATACATAGATGCACGGGCCAGGTGCTGTGACTGCAGTTCTGCTCCCCAAAAGGATTCATGCCATCGGTACTTAGACCAAACCATAAGTTCCTTGCGTCACCACCAAAGTCCGGGAAGTCTCTCTTGATTTTTCTCCACTGCCGACCATCAGCAGGGTGTCTCAACATCCCGTCTTTCTTACGGTCTCCCATGTGCCATCGCAACAACTTGGCATGCTCTTTATTTCTGAACAAACGTTTCAACCGTGGTATTATAGGAGCAGACCACATCACCTAGGCAGGAACCCTCTTCCTGGGTTGCTCGCCCTCAACATCACCAGGGTCATCTTTTCTGATCTTATACCGCAATGCAGTGCATACCGGGCATTTATCCATATTCTCGTACTTCTCACCGCGGTAGAGGATGCAGTCATTAGGGCATGCATGTATCTTCTGCACGTCTAATCCTAGAGGGCAGACAAGTTTCTTTGCTTCGTACGTACTGGAGGGCAATTGGTTATTTCTTGGAAGCAGCTTCTTCATTATTACCAGCAACTTTTCAAATCCCGAGTCAGTCATACCGGTCTCTGCCTTCCACTTCAACAATTCCAGTGTGCTACCCGGCTTCTTCTGGCCATCTTCACAAGTTGGATATAGCAATGTGTTGTGGTCCAGTAACATCTGCTCGAACTGCAACCTCTCCTTTTCTGTGTCACAGTCTCGCCTTGCATCACTAATGACCCGACCAAAATCATCAACGGGCTCATATGGTTCCCGTTCTTCACCCCCTTCTTTTTCATTATCCTCAACTGCGGTATCGTCGTATTTAGGGAACATAGATCGGTAGTTGTCATCATCGTTCTCTTCTTCATCGTTGTCTTCCATCATAACCCCTCTTTCTCCGTGCTTGGTCCAAACATTATAGCCGGACATGAAACCGGACCGAAGCAGGTGGCTCTAAATGACTCTTGAGGAAGTGTGAGCCTGCTCATTCCGACATTCAACACATGGACAACACATAAAACCATCCCACCGCTTGTTCGCCTTGGCCATAAGAGGAAAAGAACGCACGCCTTCTCTGTAAACGTCAGAGTGTCGGTAACCATACATCCATGGGTGGCTCATCTGCATCATACAACCATGCATATATATCAAATGCAATCACGATGCTTAAATTAGTACCGCGCAGTCAAAACGAGAAAATAGTTGCTAACCTTTTAGGACACTTCAAAACAAAGAGGAGAAACCTTAAGTGTCGCTCTAGCACCTCATATCATATTTGTCTTGTGTGAACTCAAGTGGCATCGCTCTAATAGGCATTTCACCGAACACCTCTAGTGCATATGAAGAAAAAAAGTTAGCACAAAGTTATACCCACCTCTCACATAGGAAAAAAACAGGAGAGAGTGGAGGGCTGGGTGCATATATATAGGGCCAGGCCATTAGTCCCGGTTTGAGATACAAACCGGGACTAAAGGTTCTGCCAGGAGCACGCGCGCCGGCCCAGACCCATTTGTCCCGGTTTGTATCTCAAACCGGGACTAATGGTTCCTTACGGACCGGGACATAGTGCCTCGGCCTCCTCGGGCCGTCTGGTTCGGACCATTAGTCCCGGCCCCAGCCACGGCCGGGACTAATGGCCCGAACCAAAGGCCCATTTTCTACTAGTGTAGGAACCCTTTTTGTTTATTAAACACACATGTATTGATGTTTCTGATCAATACAATTATAGCATGCAAAATAAACATTTATCATAAACATGGAATAAGATAATAACCACTTTATTATTGCCTCTCGGGCATATTCCCTTCAGTTCTGTGGTTGTGTTGTGCAGGATTTCAAGTTTCTAGCAACACCTTGGAGTTGTTTTCTTACTCCTACTGGTTCGATAACATTGGTTTCATAACTGAGGGAAAACTTGCTACTGTGCTCATCATACCTTCCTCTTGGGGTTCCCAACGAGCTCTATATATTTTGAGCCATCAAGCCTTTTTCCTGGTGCTATTGCCGGGGAGTTAAGGACATCTTCACAAGAGGAGTATCTCACAGCCAATCTCTTTACTTTGTTTTTTGTTTTGCTTAGTTTATTTTTTCTTTGTTTGCTTGATTCTTTTTATCAAAAACACACACAAAATAGTTGTACTGGTTTGCTTCCTTTATCAAAAATACAAAAAAATTAGTTCTTTCTGTAGTTGTCACCTCGTTCTTAGCTCACCATATTGATCCCTAAGTTCACCATGAAAGACCTTTCAATACGTAGTGGCTCTATAATTGGGAAAGGTAATATTGAAGAATTATTTAATCATGTTAGCAAGCATGAGGATATTGCTGCAGCTTCTTTAGTTCACATGTTGGAGGCTAGGTTTGTTAAGCTTAACCTCATGATGCAAGTAATGTTTCTCAAACTTAAATATGTTGAGGATACTAAAAAGAGAGATTTTATCCTAGAAACTTTGCTTAAAGAATTCTAAAATGTTGTTAAGGAAGCTAGAAAGGTCTTTGATCAATTTAATATGCTAGGCTCATGTGTAGATGTTATTGGTACACTAGAAAAAAGGTACAAAACCAAACCCAAGAATGGAGATGAAATTAAAATACCAATAACTTTTAAACTTGTAGGAATGCACGAAGCCTTAGAAAACAATTTTGATTGGATTGTTCCTGAAAACCCGTTTGACGAAAATAGTGAATCCAAGAGTATTGAGATAGGATCCTCTAAAACTTATTTGGATGAGATACCTTGCCTTGTTGGAGATATTTCCGGTATTGATCTTAATTCGAAAATACTTGAATCTTGATTCCTATACCTAGCTGAAAGGCGTTAAAGAAAAGCACTATTGGGAGATAACCCAACAATTTTATTCAGTAAGTTTTTCTTTTGTTGAGTCTTGGAAGTTATTGTTTCAGTAATAACCTCTCCTTATCCTTTTTGTGTGTTTTTTGTGCCAAGAATAACCTCTAATGAGAGAGAAGTAAGACTTGGGAAAGTTATTGTCCCGAGACAGATTTTTTCTGCTTAATTGTAAAAAATCGTGAAAAATACCTGAACGCTGAACTGAGCTCTAATTTTCTGTGCTTATGACCCAGGTTTTTGTATAACTTTCGTTAGTTTATCACATTTCGATTTGAGAAATAGAAGGTCTTCGAAAAAATCGGTTTTGACATGATGTTCTGTTTTGACAGATTTCTGCCATTATTTGCATTCGCCTCTCAATCTCTTTCTTTTTGAGTTCTCTTTGAGCACTTGAGCTTTTAGAAGGAGTTGCTACAGTAGCTTGTGTTTAATGGAAGTTTTACTTGTGTTAAAACTGAACCTAAAAACTTATTATCTTGAATACACTAATGTTGCTAATGAAGATTGTGTGAAGTTTTGTATGAAGGAAATTTTGTAGGGAAGAATAATATGATGAGATGAAGTATGGAAAAAAGCTCAAGCTTGGGGATGCCACCCGTGTCACCCCAAGAAATATTCAAGAAGTACAAGCGTCAAAGCTTTGGGATGCCCAAGGCATCCCCTTCTTCATCAATAAAAATCTCAGGTTTTCTTCCAAACACTTCATTATTATTGTTTCATGCACAATTGTGTTGTTCTTGGAGCGTCTTTATTTTTGTTTTTTGTTTTCTTTTTTTTTGCTTTTTTTAAATAAATTGGTTGGACCCCGCTTCATATGTGGTTTCAAATAAGTTGATTGGTGTTGGAAAAGAGTAGGAAGCTTCGTGCTTATAAGTGGTACAAAAGAGCTTGTTTTGATTGTGACCTAGACTTTACCATGTCATGTTTGATATTGCTTAGACCTTATGCTTAGTGATTATTGTTGTAGTAGGACTTGTTCCAAACAATTGAGATTGCTTAATGTGCCTTGAAAGGATCATGCGTTGTTTTATCATACAAAAGCATAATATTGTGGTATTTTGCTTTGATGCTTTATTTGGGTTGACTTGACACATGCTTACACCATGTTAAGACTATGAACCAGTCACCTTAGCCTCTATGATCATTTAGTTTTTGACTTGTAATATCACTTTATGCTTTTATTAATAATGTTTTGTCGCTTTGCATGATTATGGCCATTATTGCTCTCTTAGTTGGTCGCTCCCAGTCTTTTGCTAGCCTCCACCTGTACCAAGTATGAGTTCCACTCATGCATCCAACCTACAAGAAAACCAAGTTATTCCAAAGAGTCCACTATAAATTCCTATGCATGGTGTGTTACACCATTCCAAGTATATTCATGCTTTTATCTACCTTCCAAATTAAACTTGTTATGTGAAATTTAGTGATTAAAGCTCTCACAAACTTGATGGCACACTTTATTTTCTTGCACTTAATAAACTTGAACCATTGTGTTCGTCTATGTTGCTTATATTCTCGCACTTTATAAGTTGTGAATTGGCAGAACGATGTTGTCATGGGGAACGCTTTCAACATTGCACTTATTATTCAGTTGATATCATGTTCTTTTATTTATGGATCCCGGTGGTGTGAAATAAAAGGGGAGATTGTAAGCTCATGGACTTTGTATGTGTGTTAGAGAAACGCATGGGCAGCTAGCCTAAGCCATGCCTAATCATGGTGGAAACTTGCAGCATAACCATAGTGAGCATTCTATGAAGCATCCTCAATAAAAACCTACGAAAATAGAAAATAAAAAGATCGCTAAGATGCTCATTGTCTGTTGCCTTGTCATTTTGATATGGTATAGCTCTTGTATCATGGGGAAAGGGGTACCCCGTTGGCGGTTCTCTATGATACATATGTACTTACAATGACAAGAACTTACTTGTGACTGAAGTTGAGTAGCATGAGGTTCAGTACTCGTAAGCACGGGGCATGAGATTTTCAACTTATAACTTGTCAAGCACATCTTCATATTTGTGTCACTTTAACCTTAATCACCTGAAGATGCTTATGATAGGGGCAATGAGAGCTGAAAGCTAATAAGTACCATAATTTTTGGAAGCTCTTTATGAAACTTGAATCTCTGCTTCCCTTTGTGAAGGGCCTTTCTTTTTTACTTTTATGTTGAGTCTCCATCTTATATCTTTATGCACCAATTCAGAGAGCATAGTGGTCATTCTTAGTTTAATGTGCATTGTCCCAAAACTTGTTGATTGATTCATAACTTTGATATTGCTTGCTCTTAAATTATTTGTATCTAGTCACCCTTATGAATTTTGAAGGTGTCCTATGCATTTATGTTTTGCTATACCATGAGGGACAAGCTGAATACCACTTTTTTGTTTTCTATATGTGAAACAAACAAACGTCTTTCAATGCATTGTTATCCATGATGTTTTGTTTGTACCTTTTCATGTTACAACATAGTTGCTATGTATTATTGTTATAACTCTATCTTTCATGCTTATGTTTACACTACTTTGATCCCAACTATCAATGCTTTACAAATATCTTTATCAAGATTGTGATGGTGCATGTCAACTCAAAAATTATTCTTTTTATCACTTACCTACTTGAGGACGAGCAGGATTTAAGCTTGGGGATGCTTGATACGTCGTAAACTTATCTATAATTTTTTATGTTCCATGCTTGTTTTATATGTACTTTCTTATGTTTTGTTCACAATTTGAGGTATTTTTATACATTTTCTGGAACTAACCTATTAACAAGATGCCGTAGTGCAAGTTGCCTGTTTTCTGCTATCTTTGGTTTCAGAAAATCTAGTGAAGAAATATTCTCGAAATTGGATGGGACAAAAGCCAAAGTCAATATTTTACCCGAAACAACACGGAGACCGAAGGGGAGACGAAGTGGCGCACCAGGGCGGCCACACCTGGTGGCCACGCGGCCAAGGTGGCGCGCCACCATGGGGTGTGGGCCCCCTGGATCTCCACCGACCTTGCCCGTTCGCCTATAAAAGCCTCCCAGGACAAAAACCCTAAGGAACCGATCAGAAATCCACGAAAGAGTCTGTAGCCGCCGCCATCTCCATCCCTATACCGGGGTGATTCGAAGCTCTTCCCGACACCCTGCCGGAGGGGAGAAATCACCTTGGTGGCCTTCTTCAGCACCATGCCAGCCACCGGAGTGATGCGTGAGTAGTTCACCCTTGGACTATGGGTCCATACAGTAGCTAGATGGTTGATTTTCCTCCTTTGTGTTATCATGTTTAGATCTTGTGAGCTCCATTTATGATCAAGATCATATATTTGTAATCTTACATGTTTTGTTTGCAGGGATCCGATGGATATTGAGATACTATTTCAGATTGATTATTGATTATATCATGTTTATGTTATTTGTGATCTTGCATGCTCTCTGTTGTTAGTAGCTATCTTGGCCAAGTAGATGCTTGCAACTCCAAGAGGGAGTATTTATGCTCGATAGTGGGTTCATGCCTCTAGTAATCTGAGAAAGTGACAGAAATATCTAAGGTTGTAGATGTGTTGTTGCTACTAGGGAGAAAACAACAATCCTTTGCCCATGGGGAAATTGTATTGTTTAATTTACACACTTTGTTGAATGCAATTATCTATTGCTTGCAATATAATACTGGAGGGGGTTCGGAAGATAACCTGAAGGTGGATTATTAGTCATAGATGCACTTGGATTACGGTCTATGTATAATGTTGTAATGCCCAAACAAATCTCATAGGAGTCAAGATGTCTAGTATATGCATAGTTATGCTTTCTCAATCTGTCAATTGCCCCGCTGTAATTTGTTCACCCAACATATTATCTATCTTAAGGAGAAACACCTCTAGTGAATTGTGGACCCCAATCCATGCCTTTACCATTGATATACCATCGATTGTTTACCATTTACTGTTTACTTTCTGCAAGCAATTACTATCTTCCATACTATACGTTTAATCCTTTGCTTTCAGCAAAACCAGTGAGATTGACAATCTCATTGTAAGTTGGGGCAAAGTTCTATGGTTGTGTTGTGCAGGATTCCAAGTTGCTAGCAACACCTTGGAGTTGTTTCCTTACTCCTACTGGTTCGATAACCTTGATTTCATAACTGAGGGAAAACTTGTTGCTGTGCTCATCATACCTTTCTCTTGGGGTTCCCAACGAGCTCTACATATTTTGAGCAATCAAAATGCAAAACAGAATTTTAGTTCCACTCGAGCGTTCAAAATAGGGGCAACCTTAAAAGGTTAAAATGGGTCTAGCAGAGCCCGCTGCTGGCGATGCGCATGGTGCCGACGACAGAGAGAAGAGCAGCTCCCAATGCCATGGTATCAGATCGATCTGCAGCAGTCGTTTGGGGTTTATTTTCAGAGATCCATAAACATCATGCCTGGTGCACTTGCTTAATCTATTCCCAATTCCATCCATATCGAATGACCATGCCTAGTCACCAATCGATCATAGATTAGCACTACATACATGATATGCATATACGAAGAAAATAAAGTGAATGGGAATAGCTCACCTGTAGCTGCGTGTCTCCATCAAGCCTGCCTAGAGCAGAAGAAAACCGAGGCAGCGGCGGGGCTGACGGCGTGGTCGATGTGCGGGCCGGATGTCGCGAACTCCGTCATGGCTTCCCAGATCGGGCGCGCGTCGGCCTTGAGCGCCCGCGGCGCCGCCTAGGTCTCCTAAAGTTGGGAACTTGATCCATTTATCCGAGGTACAAAGAAAGAGAGGAGGGAGAGAACCCGATTGCCGATCTCCCTCTCCGCCATGAACTGACCAGGAGAGAAAGGAAGCAGGCCCTATCGCTCCTCCTTGGCGCTTGCCCGTTGTCCCTCCTACTGGAGGACCTCCAGCTCCTGGCCACTGTCCCTTCTGCTCGGCCTCCATAGCTGGAGATAGGTCCCTGGGATAGAAGGGCAACGCCGGCCGTCACTGTGGCCGGTCATTGGAGGCGGCGGTGGGATGTGATGCAGAGGGGGCTGCGGCACGAGCGGACGGATGTGTTGAGGATGCGAGAGAGGGAGAGAGAGAGAGAGAGAGAGAGAGAGAGAGAGAGAGAGAGAGAGAGAGAGAGAGAATGGGCCAACGCGTGGATAGAGACACATGCACTGCCCTCGAGTTGCCCCGCATGCACAAAGGCAACCAGCGGCCTACCAGCAGTCTCAGAGAGCAGAAAGGCCCACAACCAGCAACATCCATTGACATCGAACGCGGCAAGTGCTGTCAGGAGGCAGGCTTTTGCTCCCGCTTAAGTTATAGAAGAATGCCTGAAAGTTATAGAAGAATGCCTGATCATCGTTCTTGTCATGTTGACTAGCTAGCATGGTATATATGGTTTGCTGGCACATATGAATCACGTTTGGACTGTCTCAATTTCTAAGAAGACAGAGATTATACAATTGGTGCAATCGCATTGGTGGGTACAGGCTTTTCCCGGAGGGTGTCACTAAAAAATTACTTTTCCTACGAGCATTACCGTACTAGTAATCTCAGTGCCGTCCGCGCTTGCAATTCACTATGCTTCAAGATGACACAAACACAAACCCATCGTTTAGTTTTTGTTGAATAATATACCGTTGCTGCATTTGAAGCAATAACTCCGGAGGAGTTGGTGCTACATCATAAGAAAAAGTCAGGATTTCTTGTATCTATTTTTGTGACCAAACTGAAGAAGATTTAATCGGATGTCTAGTGTGTTACTCAAGCAAAAAAGGAATAAATTACACTCATAGTTTGAAAAGCATACCCGGTCAGTCTTGGACGATAGTGAGGTAGGTATAGCTTTTACATTTAGATACTATTAAAAATATTACCTATGATGGCCAGTTATGTCACTTCGACTATGAATATAAGTGAAATAGTTACAAACAACATTCCTAAAGCAAAACAACAATTGTTTGAAATTGTGTGTAATTTTTTTACATATTCGTTCTCTCTCTCTCCTCTTTCTATTTCATGTACATACCCAACATTACCATGTGGCAGCTCTTAAATATAGGTACTATCACACTATTTAAATGCTCTCAGTCAATATCATGACAACAATTGATGGTTGTTATCTGTTATAGCTGAAAATTCTTGTGTCATCTCATTCTGTACTTCTAAACAACATAGGTAGAATATTTTGGACATCACATGAATTCAGATGAATTTAAAATATTCAAAAAAATTGAATATAGTTTCCATCTAACGGGAAATGATGCGGTTAGTTCACCGTAATTTAGAAATTTAAGTTTTAAATTTGAACTAAGGAAGAACATAAGTGCAAAAAATGCAATAAACCTAACAAAACCTAGCCTCCACCACGGAAATAGAAACTAATTCAATAAACAAATGCATAACTAGGACTCCTAGTTTGAACAAGACAACAATGTGATGGTGTTACGGACCATCCTTCGTGAGAATCCATGCTTTACTGAGGCGACCTCGCACCTCAGGCGTCACCAAGTAGATTAGATCTCACGTAGAACAATTTCGAAGGGAGGTGGCCCACCAGACCCGAAATGCAAGCAAGATATATCATGTCGATGGGACAGAAGTCTTGGATCTCAATCTTTAGTTTTGATTATCTTTGTTGGGATACTACGTATATACTAATGTTTGGATTAATTATAGATTATATCATGTTCGTTCTTCTAATCATCACTTATTGTTCCTCCTTAAAAAAACACTTGTTTGTAGTTCTTGATATTTTATTTTGATGGTTTATCTGTTGCGAAATGTCACTGTGGAGTAGTCCAAAAAGCCTTGCAATTGTTCAAGAGACCACATATATAATATTTTGACAGTTTAGGGTCAAACTTATGAGGCAGTAGAGCTTAGAGTCAAAGGTAGACTAGGACAAACTAATAATATTGTTTACCAAATATCAGGTACACCAAGGTATCTATTTTAACTCATGGGCATTCATCTTGTACGAAAATAATTCATCACCCACTTTAGTAATGAATTGCCCCTTATATACCACTCATCCTTTATCCAACTAGGTAGCAAGATCCTTTGTCCCACTTCAGATCCCCATGTTCAGAGCACATAACCCAAAATACATCCAATAGTTGAAATAAAACATTTATATTATGGAGAATCAGAGAAAAGAGCCCAAAAAATACGAGAACATGAGGCATCGGGAGCAATAGCGCAACTATGTTTCTAGTGGACACCGGACAAAACAGTGTTGCTTCGTTTCGATGAGAGTAGTAGTGTGCGGCACTGGACACATGCACTAGGCACTAGCTAGCACAATGGTTTGTTTTTGCCATGGACGGAGCAAGAAATCGTTTAGAGGAGGGGTAGACTCGAACGCAAGAGCCAAAGTCTGTCAAAAGCCGAGGTTAGAAGATGGGGGCATGAAAGTGGAACCATCGATCCACCTCTGCGTACAACCACCTCTGTGTACAACGTACATGTGTTCTAGTAGAAGCCTAGGTGTGATCGAGCTGTTGACTGGCTTATGTATTATGCCTACACGTGGTTTCAAATACAGACTCGTTTCTTTCTTAGGCTCATGGTATTTTAGAAGGGCCATGGGGAAAATTTAGTCATATTAGTCATTGTCATGAATGACGTGAAGCAAAATAGCTTAGCATAGGTGCCTACTACCCTAAATATAGGACGACATGTCTCGTTTTTTGAATCCCCTACAGAGATCAATGTTTCTGTAAGTATTATGATTAACAATTAATAAAGCTATGATTGTTCTGCTCAAAAATAATAATAGAGAACCTATTGTTTGTTGCGAATAAATCTGGAAAAGCTAACTTCATTGAAAATGTTGCTTTTTTTTTAAGGACTTCTGGCATTAAAAGAAACAAACGACGGTGGGTCTGCTGAGCTGGCGCGACAGCAGACCCAGCTTCATGTTGAGGCTCAGCCATGGACACCCAAAGATGATGCTGATCTGAAGTATCCAACTGAGGCTGAGGTGGCGGCTTTTGGTGGTGTGCAATCGCCGATGGGTCTCCGTTCGAGCGGGAGGGTGCAGGCTCAAGCTCGCGCGGATGCAACTCAGCTGGAGCGGCCGATGATGCTCACTAAGGGTCGCAGCGAATTTCAGAACCAAGGTACGAGTCCTTTCAAAAAACCCTCTGTTTATCTTTCTCTAGTGAGGAGATTATTTGTAGGGCTAAACAGTTGGGTGTTAATCTTGGGACCGATAGTACTGAAAAAGTTTAGGTAGCAAAATCGATAATTGATAATGAAATTGAACGTTCCTTAATCATGTTAAAAAGGAATGAGGCAACAATTGAAAACAATGCTATGGTTTCACATGTTTAAGAGTTATGCCATGATTTAGATGAGGATTCTTGTTCGGGTAGTGATGAATATAATGAGTATGTTGCTCAGGAGGTAAAGAAAACTACACGAACTCGACGTGGTAAGTCTTATGATAAGAAAAATCTAAGAAGGAGTAGTAGAGTTAAGTATAAAACGAATAGATCATAGTGTCGGGGTTACGGGGAATGACTTGGAATTCTGAGGGTTTTAAAGACCCAGGGAAACATCTTTTTGTCCATGAATATATTAGGGATCACCGTCTTCATTTTATTGCATTGCTTGAAACGGGCAGATATAATTTTTTGGTGCCCTTCCTAAAGCATTTGGCTGCGGGGAGGGATTTTACTTGGTTCTGCCTTCCACCACATGGTCGGTCGGGAGGGATTCTTGTTGGCGTTAACTCAGAAACATTGAATGTTATAAATGTAGTGACTGGTGATTTTTGTGTTAAGCTTCATATCAGGACTAAACATGATGGTTTGGATTGGGTATTTTTGCCCGTGTATGGAGTTGCGCAAGATGCTCAAAAGCCTGTATTTTTATCTGAGCTTATGCGTATATGTGAAACTGAATCTCTACCCATGTTATTTGGAGGAGATTTCAATATTATGCGCAGACGAGAAGACAAGAGTAACAAAAGTTTTAATCCTCGATGGCCATTTATGTTTAATGCTATCACTGAGAGTCTAGACCTTAGAGAAATTGTTCTCTCTGGTAGACAATTTACTTGGGCTAACCGCAGAGACAATCCAACTTTTAAAAAGTTGGATCGTGTTTTGGCAAGTATTGAGTGGGAGCAGAAGTTTCCTTTAGTAACGGTTCACTGGTGGAAAAATGGCCTCTAGTCCCGGTTCATAAGGGCCATTGGTCCCGGTTCCCGAACCGGGACCAATCACTCGGGACTAATGATGGTCCCGGTTCATGAGCGGGCGCGCGACGAGGGGGGTGGATCATTGGTCCCAGTTCGTGGAACAAACCGGGACCAATGGGCCTCCACGTGGCAGTGCCAGAGACGGGCGGGGGTGGATCATTGGTGCCGGTTCTTGGCACAAACCGGGATCGTTGGTCTCTGTGCCGCGGCAGGGTTTTGTGCCGCGGCAGGATTTTCGTGCTATTTTTCTGCCGCAGCAGGGTTTTATGCCGTTGTAGGATTTTCGGGCTATTTTTCTGCCGCGACAGGATTTTTTTTATCAATTTAATGGTACTACATATATACAACAATAATGAAACCACGATATATATATTACACATCATGCATGATCACAAATATATACACCGTCTCATCCGTCTTCTTGGTCGAAACATATTATAATTACAAACGATACTCTCACACGAATTTGATCTAATTTACATCTTATTTTTTACACTTCACCCTTCCAAATGAAGCAGGTAATAGTATTCTCCTTTCAGATCTATGACTTGTTCTAACAAGAATCCGGCAATTTCCTCTTGAATTGCTTGCACGCGTTCTTGTGATAGAACACCGTCCCACATCCGTTCGATCTAATATAAAGAAGGGGATCAATATATATGAATGAAACTAAACACAACA
The DNA here is from genome assembly GCA_910589775.1 of Avena eriantha. Lineage (NCBI taxonomy): Eukaryota > Viridiplantae > Streptophyta > Magnoliopsida > Poales > Poaceae > Avena > Avena eriantha. Next base: position 149,359,592 of record OU342742.1, on the reverse strand, counting down.
AGTTGTGATTATTGTTTATCATACTTCAATTTTTTGATGGTCCGGTCTGCGCCCTTCTCTTTGGTCGTCTGGCGAATGAACTCGCAGACATAGTATCCACATAAGTTATTCACAGCTTCCTGTCTCAAGCACTTTACGAGAACAGAGTTCAATCAAAATAATAATCAAGCATGATAATGGTGGTATTGAAATTAGAATCAAAGAGATGCATGGATCTAGCAAGTAGTACTTACAGTCAATGGTTGAAATATAACTTGTGGCTTCCAAACACCCCTAGTTTTGGTGGTGAACCGTTTCCGAGCCTTCTGGAGGCATTCCTGCATGTCTGCCCACTTTTCTAATGGTGTGCGTTCCGAGTCCAGGACTTTTACTACTCCGGTCTCAACAGCAATGATTAACAGAATATAGTGGAAGCTGGACACACTAACAAAATATAACACGAGTCAATTATACGCTTAACTTCGAGTAAGCGAAAATAGAATGTATACAAGACAGTAACACTCACCCAGCATTGTAAGGAAATAGTATTTCTCTTCTGTTGCTGAAATGCTTCAACGCTTGGAACAAGTTATCCTCTGTCTCTTTGGGTTTTGTTTTTAGAGTAACTTCATAAACGAAATTACAGTCAACAAACCCAAGGTCATAGATTTGTCCTTTGTTGCATTCTTGAATCTTCATTCTGCATATATAATTAGTATAGTGATTAGTAAGATTATACAAGCAACGAATGAGCTGAGCTAGAAAGACTTAATTACAGAAATTAATAATACTTACAAACAATAGGCACTGACGATAGCTTTGTCGAGGGCGTCTTGTTGGTAAAACTGAAATAATTCTGGAAATTCGATCAGTAGGAAGCCATCTCCATGACCGTAATGGTGGTGTTTATATGCAGCATAGATCCAGGTTTTGGAGTCAACACAGGCTTGGATGTACCAGTTATGCAATCTTCGCATCGAGAGGATCCCCATACTGGTACATATATGTTGTTTCTTGGTACCCCTCGAACTCATGCATACGGCTCATGTACTCAGTAAGAGACAGTCCATATAATTGGGCCTTTTCTCCGTACAGTCAAACAAACTCCGGATCAATGTTTGGATCATGCCGGACCTACGCTCTCTACTCATTGGTATCGTACACTTTGAGTGGTTCGATCGGTTGATTTTTCTGTTGTCCGAGCTGGGCAACTTTTTTCCCGACTCTCCGCTCTTTTGCCTCAGCCGACTTGGTAATAGAGCGATTATAGTCTGATGTGAGCGCTATGGGTTGGTGAAGCTGGATCTTAAGCGCGGCTTCTTTGGCTTTATCTTCTGCGGTGACCGGGAAATATGCCTCTATCGCCTTTTTCTTGTTAGCCATGTCAATCTTCCACTTTTCATAATGGGCAGCTACGGCCGCATCAGTTTCCTCATCTGTCTTCTTGCAAGGTAGCTTCTTCATATTCTGATGAGGTACTTTTGGGAGGGGCGATAGCATACGTTTTGGTGATCGGAACGTGCTCTTGCTGCTGCTGGTGGTGCTGCCTCCTTAGTATACTTCCGCTTTTGTCTCTGAGGCTCAGGGGACAGAGACGGCTGACGTGGCGACGGAGACGGCTGAGGCGGTGATGGAGACGGTTGCGCTGAATGGTGAGGCGGTGAAGGCGACGGTTGCGCTGGAGAATGGTGAGGTGGCAACGAAGGTGGATTGCTGCTCTGAGGAGTGGGTGGCCTTGGCGGCACATAATTTGAAAGCATGATGCGCTCCTTTGGCCTTACAATAGTCCCCCTTTGCCTTCTCCTAGTTGAGTCAGCTCCATATCTTCTCCTGCAGGGTGGTCTAGCTTCAGCTCCTCAAAATCTTCCTTCACCTCATCCACCGTGACGAAAACGTACCCTTTTGGAACCGGTCTGCAATGCCAAGTTGGGTTAGGCGCAATTGGTACCGCCATGCCAACCGCCGCCGTCACCCTTAAGTTCATAACATGTACCTTTAACTCACTAGTTGTGGTCTCCGTGATATCATCCACTAGGTAGCGTTTAGGAGGAGATGTCGTCGGTGCATCATCATCAACATCATGGAGCTGCGTGGAAGCGACGCTGCTTTTCTTATTCGATAGGGCGCCGGTACCCTCAAATGTAGCTTCTACCACGTGCCGCTGAGATTGGCCGCTAGTACCTTGCTGGCTAAGTCTGTCGAGTTGATCCTGGTGCCCCTTTAATGCTTCTTCTACATTACGCAGCCGGTCTGCAGCGGCCACTTCTCAGCTGCCTCCCTTTCCTTTCTCCTCTGATGGCTTTTATCGGGATATCTCTTCATTTCCGGGGGGAAGGCAACCTTCCATGGCTTGGAGCCTGGTGTGCCTCGTGCTCGTCCGTCGTGTTCAGGATTTTTAAGGGCGCGTATGAGCTCGTCGTTCTCTCTATCGGGAATAAACTGTCCCGCTGCAACATCATCTACTGCATTTCTAATATCGTCGATGGGCAGTAGGGGATCATCTTTGTGTTTCTGATTATATATTACCCTCCCTTCTTTGTACAACGTGCCCCCATGGCCGTAAAACCAGTTTCTCGCCCGTGGTGTCCATGTTGCGAGCTCTGGTCTGATCCTAGCAGCTATGTAATTGACCTCAAGTGCATCCCACTTAGGCATGCAACCGGCGTAGCCAGCAGGCCCCATGTTATGATGGTACAGTTTCTTAGCAGCGTTCTCCGTATTTATTCTAGACCTTTCCTTAGCTTTCTCCGATGTCTTGTACTTCACAAAATCCTCCCACTTATGTCTTAACTTAGCATAGCCGCCTTGAGTGAAATCCGGAGTCTTCTCTACCTTGACAAATGTATGGTACAATTTCTTCTTCCAGTTCTTGAATGCATCGGCCATCTTTTTGAGAGCAAACTTCTTGACTCTTTGCACAAGCTCCATTCTTGCTCTCTCCTCCTCATCTGGATTCACATCTGGCATCGGCAGGAAGAAAGTAGTCATGAGCTTGTCAAAAAGCTTATCTTTGGCGGCGGCGCCGACATACGGGACTCCACCACCGCTTGGCCGATTCCATTCTTGAACGGTGATCGGAATGTAGTCCCTCGCAAGAACTCCGCATTGCTTGACAAATTTTCTTGCGACATCGACGGGAGCTTGCGGTTCGCCATCTACACCGACCACTTCGATCCTATACCTCACAATGTCATCCAACTTTTTTGTTGGGCCTTGTTTCGTTCTTACGGAAGAAGTTCTCGATCCTGAGGGCTAACAGAAGAAAGAGTGTTAATATATGCATGTATATATATAGACAGGAGCATTTTAATTACAAAAATACATATATACACCTCGCTGGTGTTCGCGAGATTTATGGTTCCACCGGAGCCGTCACCTTCTTCCTCATTGGCTTCTCCCCTGTCCCAGGCTTCGGCTTCTACCTCACCAGAGCCGTCTCCTCGGTTGGGAGACTCATCTCCCTGACCGGAATCGTTCAGAAACTCACTAGTGACATCGATATCGATATCTTCATTTTCGCAGATCATTACTTGGAGGATGTTTTCCTGATGTGTTGGATCCATAGTATCTGCAAAGATGATGTTCTGGAATTACATATTAAGTTTATGACAAGAAAGGGGAAACAACAATCAACACATGGCATCGATGATGATATGACAAATTAAACAGAGTTGAAATTTAACCCTAAGGCATGCTTGGCAATTTAAGTGGGATTCGAAGGGTCCAAACCCTAGTACAGGAGAGACCCCGAAATCACCTACGAGGGGTTGATTTCATTCTCTTATTAAACTTGTAATTAAAGTTGTTGAACAATTTATGATTACGAGTCTATTGTGTAGATCTCATTTTTCTGAACATTTTGATATACTATACATATATTTCTGACTTAGAAATAATTAGTTATTGAATTTATAAGATTAAACTCTTTTCTGAAATTATTTAAACAATTATTAAACTTTTACTGCGTCATTATGACGTTAGCTCGGGGTGGGGTTTTTTTTTCTCCACGGCTAAACTAGCCACAGAGACTGACGCGGGGGGCCCAAGCCACCTCAGATGCCACACTGGCGGGGATTGGTCAGCGCCCACGTCACGCACACGCGACACCACGTCGACGCCATCGTGGCGCCACGTAGGCTCACCGGTGAACTGCCAGGCGGTGGTGGAAGACGGCGGAGAGAAGCGCGCGGGGTGACGCCACTGTCTCGGTTCGAACCAGCGCGATGCGGGCTACCTAAAACGGGTGGCGCCGCTACGGGAGGTGCACCGGAGCAAGCTGTTTGACGGTGATCAGCGGCCGGCGGCAGCAGGTGCTCGTGGGGAGGACGATACAGTGAGGGAGGGAGACGTAGGAGTGGTGCTGGAGCACCAGTAGCTCACGAGGAGGCCGATGGAGGGTGCGGCGAGGCCGGAGGAGGCCGGGCGCTGCCGGAATCAGTGGAGAACGCGACGGCCGGAGTCGGGGCCGGTGGGGTCGATTGCAGCGAGGCGGAGCTTCCTTGCCTGCTTGCGGCGGCAAACAGTGGCGCTTGGCGACGGGTGTCGATGACGTGAAGCGGCCGCTCTGGATTTGGGCAGCCTGCCGGCGTGATTTTGCTCCGACGCAAATTTTCCTTAGTCGCTCGTCGATGTGCTCTGTGAATTAGGGGAGTTGGGGAGGAGGAAGGGCCGGGGCTGTTAACTGTATAGACCATTGGTCCCGGGTCGTCCCAATAACCGGGACCGTTGATCCTTTGGTCCCGGTTGGTGGGACAAACCGGGACCAATGGTTTGGGCAGGACGTTGATGTGCTGCCACGTGCACGAGCCTTTGGTCCCGGTTCGTCCCACCAGCCGGGACCAAAGGATCAACGGTCCCGGTTCGTGCCACCAACCGGGACCAAAGGCATGTTAATGGCTGCGCGCGCATCCAAGATCATCGGTCCCGGTTGGTGGGACGAACCGAGATCGTTGACCCGTTTTTCAGATTTTGGCAAACCTTTTGGTCTTCCCGCCATTTTCAAATTTGTTTTCTTCTTTAATTAATAAGATGTTTCAATTTAAGATGATTATTTATTTGGAATTTCAAAAAACTTTCAACAGGAAAAGTGCTTTAATTTACATAACTAATCAAAAACCATTTTCTGTTTTCAAATTTTTTATTTGAACTATACAATTTTACTATTTTCAATTAAAATTGCATTACCAAATATTTATTGCATAATTTGGAATTTGAAAAAACTTTCAACAGGAAAAGTGCTTCAATTTAAATAACTAATCAAAAACCATTTTCTGTTTTCAAATATTTTTATTTGAACTACGCAATTTTACTATTTTCAATTAAAATTGTATTAACAAATATTTATTACATAATTAGGAATTTCAAAAAACTTTTAACACGAAAAGTGCTTCAATTTAAATAACTAATCAAAAACCATTTTGTGTTTTCAAATATTTTTATTTGACCTATACAATTATGAACAGGAAATGTGCTTCATGCCCGCCATTTTGAGTATAGTTTGAAACAGGCATAAGAAATTCAAAAATGATCCAAACAATGTGAAACCTTCGCGTGGTGTCATATTATGTGTCACAGTTCCAAGGAAAATTATTGAACTTGAAAAATTACAAACATCATAAAAAATCCTTCACAAAATGACCTATCATGTTCGAGGTTTCATGGCATTTAGGTCAAACCACCAATGTTATGGCTAGAATCAGGGCATAGTTTGTGATAATGTGCCCATATTGTGCACACATGTGCATCTTAGGATGGCTTACGATGTTGCAGGAGAAAGTTTTCCTTTTTGACGCACGAAAAATCCAATTTCCATTTTTGAGGTGCCGAAATCGGGGTGTTCTATGAAGCAACCACCAAATTAAAGTTTGGCATTGGTACCAACCCATTTTTCAAAAATACTAGTCCACCTTATATGGAAAATTTTCCAATCGGTGTATCTGAAACCTTTCTGTCCATCCCTCATGAAAAAGACAAATTCCTGCCAAATCGGTAGGAGGTTGCCAAGATTTGAACTACAAGTATGTGATATAATGCTTGTGAATTTTTTTTAAAATCATTTATAGGTTCACAACATGCTATTTCATCAGAGATCCACTTCAAGTTTAGCGAGGCTCAGCCCCGGGCTAAGAAGCTTCATGCCCGCCGTTTTGAATATAGTTTGAAACGGGCATAAGAAATTCAAAACTGATCCAAACAATGTGAAATCTTCGCGTGGTGTCATATTATGTGTCACACTTGCAAGGAAAAATATTGAACTTGAAAAATTGCAAACATCATAAAAAATCCTTCACAAAATGACCTATCATGTTCGAGGTTTCATGGCATTTAGGTCAAACCACCAATGTTATGGCTAGAATCAGGGCATAGTTTGTGATAATGTGCCCATATTGTGCATACATGTGCATCTTGGGATGGCTTACGATGTTGCAGGAGGAAGTTTTCCTTTTCGACGCACAAAAAAGCCAATTTCCATTTTTGAGGTGCCGAAATCAGGGTGTTCTATGAAGCAACCACCAAATTAAAGTTTGGCATTGGTACCAACCCATTTTTCAAAAATACTAGACCACCTTATATGGAAAATTTCCCAACCGGTGTATCTGGAACCTTTCTGTCCATCCCTCATGAAAAAGACAAATTCCTGCCGAATCGGTAGGAGGTTGCCAAGATTTGAACTACAAGTACATGATATAATGCTTGTGAATTTTTAAAAAAAATCATTTAAAGGTTCACAACATGCTATTTCATCAGAGATCCACTTCAGGTTCAGCGAGGCTCAACCCCGGGCTAAAAAGCTTCATGCCCGCCGTTTTGAATATAGTTTGAAACGGGCATAAGAAATTCAAAAATGATCCAAACAATGTGAAACCTTCGCTTGGTGTAATATTATGTGTCACTGTTGCAAGGAAACATATTGAACTTGAAAAATTGCAAACATCATAAAAAATCCTTCACAAAATGACCTATCATGTTCGAGGTTTCATGACATTTAGGTCAAACCACTAATGTTATGGCTAGAATATGGGCATAGTTTGTAATAATGTGCCCATATTGTGCCCATATTGTGCACACATGTGCATCTTGGGATGGCTTACGATGTTGCAGGAGGAAGTTTTCCCTTTCGACGCACGAAAAAGCCAACCGAGACTAAAGCTGTCGGTGGGATAAGGACGCGTGGGTAACCTTTAGTCCCGGCTGGTGGGTGCAACCGAGACTAAAGCTGTTGGTGGGATAAGGACACGTGGGTAACCTTTAGTCCCGGCTAGTGGGTGCAACCGAGACTAAAGCTGTCGGTGGGATTAGAACACGTGTGTAACCTTTAGTCCCGGTTGATGGGTGCAACCGAGACTAAAGCTGTCGGCGAGATAAGGACGTGTGGGTGGACGCACTACTAGATGAGATAAAGCATGTAGCGCACGACGCCCTGTCGGAGGAACAAGACAAAGTAGAAGCGGCGCCGTGCCTATAAAAGGACCATCGATACGCCATGGCAAGCGGCTCAACAAGCCAACATAGGTAGAGAGAGAGTTTCATCCCCATGGATAGAGGATTGGGAAATCTCCCGTGGCAGAGCTTCTCGAAAATGTCGTGGGTGCACACGCCCTACGGCATCTTCGGAAGCTTCGCCTCGAAAAAATTTCCCTGCAAGCCCGTGAAAGACTCCATCTCCTCTAACAGTGTTGGGGAAAGGGTTGAGAAATCTTCTGTGGCGGAGCTTCTCGAAGATGTCGTTGGTGCACACACCCTACGGCATCTTCGGAAGCTCCGCCTCAGAAAAATTTCCCTACAAGCCCGTGAAAGACTCCATCTCCTCTAAAAGTGTTCGGGAAAGGGTTGAGAAATCTCCCGTGGCGGAGCTTCTCGAAGATATCGTTGGTGCACGCGCCCTACGGCATCTTCGGAAGCTCCGCCCCGGAAAAATTTCCCTGCAAGCCCATGAAAGACTCCATCTCCTCTAACAGTGTTGGGGAAAGGGTTGGGAAATCTCCCGTGGCAGAGCTTCTCGAAGATGTCGTTAGTGCACACGCCCTACGGCATCTTCGGAAGCTCCGCCTCAGAAAAATTTCCCTGCGAGCCCGTGAAAGACTCCATTACATAAAGTTTCGATACATCACATAAAGTTTCCATACATCACATAAAGTTTCCATACATTACATAGATTTACATAGGGTTTAGGATATGAATCCTTCGTCGCATATGTCGATCCCTTGCCTATGATCGTTTCTTAGGCCGTAACCATGGAGCATCTTCTTTGCTTAACGGAATGCTTGGGTCAGTTTTCACGATGAAGGGCGGAATTTCATCAAACTTATCATAATCTGCTGATGTGTCTGTCTTGTCCTCGACAACCGCGATATTTCTTTTCCCTAAAAGAACTATGTGACACCTGGGCTCATCGTCTGATGTATTCGTTTCCTTATTTTTTCTTTTTTCGGTCTAGAGGACATGTCCTTCACATAAAAAACCTGAGCCACATCATTGGCTAGGACGAATGGTTCGTCTCTGTAACCAAGATTCTTGAGATCCACTGTTGTCTTTCCGTACAGCTGGTCTACCTTTACCCCTTCTCCATTCATGTTGACCCAACTGCACCGAAACAAAGGGACCTTAAAAGTAGGTCCATAGTCAAGTTCCCATATCTCCTTTATGTAACCATAGTATGTGTCCTTTTTCCCATTCTCGCATGTTGCATCAAAGCGGACACCACTTTTTTGGTTAGTGCTCTTTTTATCTTGGACAATCGTGTAAAATGTATTTCCATTTATCGCATACCCTTGGAAAGTCAATGCAGTCGCAGATGGTGTCGCGGCCAACAAGTAGAGCTGATCTCCAATAGTGGTGTCATTCATGAGATGTAATTGCAACCAAGTGACGAAAGTCTCCATGTGATTTTCTTTAATCCAGTAGTCATCCTTCCCCGGGAACTTGGAGCGTACAACATTCATGTGTTCCTCGATATATGGAGCCACGAAGGTAGAACTTTGGAGAACTATATAGTGTGCTTGATTCAAAGAATGTCCGTCCCTAAATATCATTGCTTTCTTTCCTAGCGTGCCTTTTCCACTTAGTCTCCCCTCATACCGTGATTTAGGAACACCAATCGGTTTAAGGTCAGGAAGAAAGTCTACACATAACCCAATGACCTCCTCTGTTCCATATCCCTTGGAGATGCTTCCTTCTGTCCTAGCACGGTTACGAACATATTTCTTTAAGACTCCCATGAACCTCTCGAAGGGGATCATATTGTGCAGAAATACAGGACCGAGAATGTAAATCTCTTTGACTAGGTGAACTAAGAGATGCGTCATAATATTGAAGAAGGACGGGGGGGAACACCAACTCAAAACTGACTAGCCATTGGACCACATCCTTCTGTAGCCTTTCCAGACTTTCTCGATCGATTACCTTCTGAGATATTGCATTGAGGAATGCACATAGCTTCACAATGGCTAATCGAACATTTTCCGGTAGAAGCCCCCTCAATGCAACCGGAAGCAACTGTGTCATAATCACGTGGAAATCATGAGACTTCAGGTTCTGTGCCATATTTATTATTCCCTTTATATTTGACGAGAAGCCAGCCGAGACCTTGATACTCTAAAGGACTTCAAAAAAGATTTCCTTCTCTTCTTTGGTAAGAGCGTAGCTGCTTAAGTATTCACGTCCTTTATCAGTATGCTTGTTGTATGGGTCTTTGATACGTTGCTGGTCCTCCCGTGCTTCTGGTGTATCTTTTGTCTTCCCATACACGCCCAGGAAGCCTAGCAGGTTCACGCAAAGATTCTTCGTCACGTGCATCACGTCGATTGAAGAACGGACCTCTAGGTCTTTCCAATACTCAAGCTCCCAAAATATAGATTTATTTTTCCACATAGCCATGTGTCTAGTAATGGGGTCTTTCGGAATAGATTGACCGCCAGGACCCTTTCCAAAGATTACTTCTAGGTCCTTCACCATATCAAATACATCAGCACCTTTAGGGAACTTAGGCTTCTTCCGGTAATCTGCCTCACCGTTGAAATTCTTGCCTTTCTTTCTTACTTGATGATTGGTCGGAAGAAATTTACGACACCCCAGGTACACAACCTTCTTACATTTATCCAAATATGTACCTTTAGTATTATCTAAAAAGTGCGTGCATGCATTGTATCCCTTGTTTGACTGTCCTGAAATGTTACTAAGAGTAGGCCAATCATTGATGGTTACGAACAACAACGCTCGTAGGTCAAATGGCTCCTGTTGGTGCTCATCCCACACCTTTACACCTGGTTCTGCCCATAACTGCAAAAGTTCATCAACTAATGGCCTTAGGTACACATCAATGTCGTTGCTGGGTTGCTTCGGTCCTTGGATGAGCACTGGCATTATAATGAACTTCCGCTTCATGCACAACCAAGTAGGAAGGTTGTAGATGCATAGAGTCACTGGCCAGGTGCTGTGACTACAGCTCTGCTCACCAAAAGGATTCATGCCGTCTGTACTTAGACCAAACCATAAGTTCCTCGCGTCACCTGCAAAGTTCGAGTACTTTCTCTCGATGTTTCTCCACTGCGACCCATCGGCGGGGTGTCTCAGTTTCCTGTATTTCTTACGCTCTTCTTTGTGCCATCACAACAACCTGGCATGCTCTTTATTTCTGAACAGACGTTTCAACCGTGGTATTATAGGAGCATACCACATAACCTTAGCAGGAACCCTCTTCCTGGAGGGCTCGTAATCGCCCTCAACATCACCAGGGTCATCTTGTTTGATCTTGTATCGAAATGTAGTGCATACCGGGCATTTATCCATATTCTCGTACTTCTCACCGCAGTACAGGATGCAGTCATTAATGCATGCATGTATCTTCTCCACATCTAATCCTAGAGGGCCGATAGTCTTCTTTGCTTCGTGCGTTGTCTTGGGCAGCTCGTTATCCTTTGGAAGCTTCGGCTTCATTATTTTCAGTAACTTCTCAAATCCCTTGTCAGCTAAGCCAGTCTCTGCCTTCCATTTCAGTAGTTCAAGTGTGGTACCGAGCTTTGTGCTGCCATCTTCGCAATTTGGGTACAACAACGTTTTGTGATCCTTTTGCATGGCCTCCAACTTAAGCTTCTCCCTTTCTGTATCACATTGTTGCTTTGCATCAGAAATGACCCGACCAAGACCATTAGCGGGCTCATCTGATGCCCGTTGTTCTTCTTCATTGCTGCCTCCCTCTTCTTCATTGTCTTCCATTGCAGTATCACCGTATTTTTCAGGGGACATTGGATAGCTGTCATCATCCTCCTCTTCTTCATTTTCTTCTAGCCTAACCCCTCTTTCTCTGTGCATGGCCCAACAATAATATCCAGGCATGAAACCTCTCCGAAGCAGATGGCTTTGAAGGATTCTCGGGGCAGAATGCTCTACCACTTTCCGATAGTCGACGTAGGTACAAGTCATAAAATTATCCACTTTGTTTGCCTTAGCCAAATCGATAAATTTATGCAGGCCTGCAATAAAATCGGTCGCCATACATCCATCGCATCCGTGCATCCATCTGCGTCATAATAATTAACCATTACAATAACATCGTGAATAGTAAAATGACCACCCTACAAGGACACAAGCAGTATTTTTGTATCAGTTACTGATACATTGCAAATGTATCTATAATTTTTGATGTTCCATGCTTGGTTTTATCTACTTTCTTGTGTTTTGTTCCAACTTTGGAGTACTTTTCATATGATTTCTTGGACTAACCTACTAACAAGATGCCACAGTGCAAGTTGCCTGTTTTCTGCTGTTTTTGGTTCCAGGAAAGTCAGAAAATCAATATTCCCGAAATTGGACGGGACAAAAGCAAAAGTTCCTATTTTACCGGAAGACTCACGGAGCCACAATACGAGACGGAAGAGGGCCAGGGCCTGGCCACACCCCCCAGGCACGGGCTAGCCTTACCCGCGCCACCAGGTGGTGTGGGGACCCTGGCACTCCACCGACCTTGCCCTGTGGCCTATAAGAAGCCTCCCGAAGCCAAAACCCTAAGGAATCAAGCCTCCAGCCACGAAAAGTTCCGCAGCGTCGCCGCCACCGAAGGGGAGATTCAGGGGACAGAAAGTCTCTGTTCCGGCACCCTGCCAGGACGGGGAAGTGCCCCCGGAGCCATCTCCATCGATCTCCACCACCATCTCCATCACCATTGCTGATTCCCATGATGAGAAGGGAGTAGTTCTCTCTCGAGGCTAAGGTTTCTACCAATAGCTATGTGTTCATCTCTCTTTCTATGCATGATCTTGTTGTGGTCATGAGCTTTGTAATCAAGTAGATCTACCTTGCTACTCAAGTGCTTTAATAGATCTCTGCTCTCCCCATGTGTGTGAAAGTGACAGCGTGCTCACCATGGTGGCACTTAGGCTAGAGATTACAAATACTTGTTATGAGTTATATTTGGAGTTGAATGTCTTTATGAAATTGTGGTGTTTGTTGGACTCATCTAGTACTCAAGGTGACAGTGTGGGGTTTTCTAGATGGGAAAGGCTTACTTTGAGGTGTGTTGTTATAGCCCTACCATCGATTAGAGTGTTCAACCGGAGAGTAGTTAAGAGTAGTGTCATAAAGAGAAGATATTTATATGAGAGTGTTCACTAGTGAAAGTATGATCCCTAGGCCTTATTTCTAAGCATTGATACACCGTTTGCAATTAGATCTGTTACATGTTTGCTTGCTTCCATCTTTATTTCAGTTTGCCTTTAGTCTCTTCCACGCCATCAAGCTATTTTATATCACCGTTAATTATCTATACCACTTGTATTTCACTATCTCTTCGCCGAACTAGTGCACCTATACACCTGACAAGTGCATTCGGAGTGTTGGGGACATAAGAGACTTCTTGTATCTTGATTGTAGGGTTGCTTGAGAGGGAATACCTTTGACCACTTCCTCCCTGAGTTCGATAAACATTGGGTGATCCACTTAAGGGAAAACTTGGTACTGTTCTACAAACCTCTGCACTTGGAGGCCCAACAACTGTCTACAAGAATAGAAGTGTGTAGACATCAAGCTATTTTCTGGCGCCGTTGCCGGGGAGGAAAGGTAAAAGGTATTCACATCAGAGGATTAAAGAAGAAGAACCTCCCACGGGAAACGCCTATTTTCTGGCGCCGTTACCGGGGAGGTAAGGTAAAAGGTACTCACATCCTCCGGTGTGAGTGCTCGAAGTTATTTCCTTTAGATTTTGCAATTTTGTCTTTTTGTTTCTTGTTTTCACTAGTTAGGCTTAATGGAAAACAACAACAAAATTAGAGAGCTTTATAGTATTTATCTTGAGTTAGGACATGAAGTGTTTGAAGAGAAATTTAAAAAACCTATGGAACTTTATTTGCATGCTAATAGCAATGTTGTTAGTATGAATTCTTTGGACACCATTATTTCTAATGCTATGGAAAAGTCTAAGCTTGGGGAAGCTAGTTTTGATGAGCATGATCTTTTTAGTTCCCCATCTTTGGAAGATAGCTATTCTATTGCTTATGATGATACCAAATCTCCAATATATGATGATTACAATGATGAATATGTTATTTTCAATCCACCTACTATTGAGGAGAAAATTAATTATGATTACAATATGCCTCCTATATTTGATGATTATGGTGATGAGAATAAGAATGATAGCTATTTTGTTGAATTTGCTCCCACTACAATTAATAATAATGACTATGCTTATGTGGGGAGTATTAATTCTTTTAAGCATGTGGCCCGTGATAAGAATGTTTTATGTGATAGTTATATTGTTAATTTTATTCATGATGCTACTGAAAGTTATTATGAGAGAGGGAAACATGGTTCTATGCATCTCAATAATATTAAGTTTCCCCTCTTTATGTTGAAATTTTTGAAGTTACACTTGTTTTGCCTTCCTATGCTTGTTGCTTTGTTCTTTCATGACTTGTTTCTTTACAATATTCCTATGCATAGGAAGTGGGTTAGACTTAAATGTGCTTTGAATTTGATTCTTGATGCTCTCTTTTACTTAAATTCATATTTCTTATGTGGGCATCTTCTCAAACTATCATGCCTAACTTAAAGGCGTTAAAGAGAAGTACTTATTGGGAGATAACCCAAATCTTTAAATGTTTCTTGGAAGTTATTATCTCTGTAATAACCGCTCCATATCCTTTTTATTTGCTTTTTGTGCCAAGAGTAACCCTTAATGAGAGAGAAGTAATGATTGGGAAAGTTGCTGTACCGAAACAGATTTATGTGCTTCACCGTAAAAATTCGTGAGAGAGCTCTGTATGTAGGATTGAGCTGTAATTTTTTTCTGCATCTGCCCCAGGTTGTTCTCTAACTTTCATTAGTTCAACACCTTTTTATTTGAGCAACAGAAGGTCTTCAAAAAAAATCGACTTTACCTGCTGGTCTGTTTTGACAGATTTCTGTCATTTTCTGCATTTGCTTCTTGTTAGTTCCTTCTTGAGTTCTTTTGGGAAATTGAGCTTTTTGAGGAAAGTTCTACAGTAGATAGTGTTCTAATGGAAGTTTATTTGGTGTTAGAACTGAACCTTGAGACTTATTTATCTTAAGTGCACTAATGTTGCTAATGAGATTGTGTGAAGTTTTGTATGTAGGAAAAAATTTAGGTGTATGGAAGGAATGAGTAATGAGATGAAGGATGGACTAAAGCTCAAGCTTGGGGATGCCACGCGTGTCACCCCAAGAAATATCCAAGAAGTACAAGCATCAAATCTTGGGGATGCCCAAGGCATCCCCTTCTTCATCAATAAAAATCCGAGGTTTCTTCCAAACGCTTCATTTTTATTGTTTCATGCACAGTTGTGTTTTTCTTGGAGCGTCTTCTTTTTCGTTTTCGTTTTAGTTTTCGTTTGCTTTGGTTTGCTTAGTTTTCTGAATAAATTGGTTGGACCTCCTCTTTCATACATTGGTTTGCAAATAGTGTGGATTGGTTTGGAAAAGAGTAGGAAAGTTCATGCTTATGTGGTAAAAAGAGCTTGTTTTTGACTATGGCCTATGCGTTGTCATGCCATGCTTGATATTGTTTTGACTTTAGGCTTAGTATTATTTGCCGTAGCATGACATGTTATAAAAAATTGAGATTGCTTAATGTGCCTTGGAAGGATCATGCATTGTTTTAGCATATTAAAGCATAGTATAGTGGTATTCTCCTTTGATGCTTTATTTGGGTTGACTTGGCGCATGCTCACACGATGTTATGACTATCCAAAGTCACCATAGCCTCTATGATCCTTTATATTTCAACTTGTAGTATCACTTTATGCTTTGATCAATGATGTTTTGTCGCTCTGCATGATTATGGCCATTATTGCTCTCTTAGTTTGTCGCTCCCAGTCTTTTGCTAGCCTCCACAACAAAGTATGAGTTCCACTCATGCATCCAACTCCCTAAACCAAGTTATTCCAAATAGTCCACCATACCTACCTATTAGCTTATGCTATTCCAAGTATATTCATGCTTTTGTTTACCTTCCAAATTAAACTTGTTATGAGAAAGTAGTGATTAAAGCTCTCACGAACTTGATGGCACACTTTACTTTTCTTGCCCTTAATAAACTTGAACCATTGTTTCGTCTATGTTGTATATGCTTGCACTTATTTGTTGGGAATTAGCAGAACCATGCTTTCATGGGGAACGCTTTCAACATTGCACTTGGTAGTTGTACCTAGTTGATATCATGCTCTTTTGCATATAGATGTCGTCGGTGTGAAATGAAAGGGGATCTTGTAAGTCCATGGAGTTATGTATATGTGTTAGAGAAACGCTTGGGCCGCTGTTCTAATCCATGCTGACATGGTGGAAACCTGCAGCGTAACCATAATGAGCTATCTATGAAGCATTCTTCTTATAAAAAAAGAGTCCTATATTGAGAAAAAAGAGAAAAGAGAAAAAAAGAGATTATGAAAAGAGGAAAGAGAGAAAAAAGCACCATATTCCCATGGTAAATAAGAAGATTGCTGAGATGCTCGTTGTCTGCTTGCCTTGTCATTTTGATATGGGGATTCTTCCGTATCATCGAGCAAGGGGTACCCCGTTGGCGGTTATCTATGATACACATGTACTTACAATGACAAGAACTTACCGGTGACTAAACTTGAGTAGCATGAGGAGTGGCCCTCGTATACAAGGGACATGAGATTTCTAACTTATACTTCGTCAAGCATGTACACCATAGTTTGTTCACTTTAACCTTAACCACTTCAAGATGCTTATGATAGGGGCAATGAGAGCTGAAAGCTATAAGTACCATAATTTTTGGAAGCTCTTTATGAGACTTGAATCCCTACTTCCTTTTACAAAAGGCTTTTCTTCCACCATTATATTGAGTCTCCACCTTCTATCTTTATGCACCTACTTTGAGAGCATAGTGGCCATTCTTAGTTCTATGTGCATTGTCCCAAGACTAGTTGATTGATGCATAACTTGTTATTTCCTGTTTTAAACTATTGTATCTAGTCACTCTTATGAACTTTGAAGGTGTCCTATGCATTTATATTTGCTACTCTATGAGGGACAAGCTGAATGCTATTATGCTATATTTTCTTTATGTGAAACAAAAAAACGTCTTGCAAAGCACTGTTATTCATGAATCTTTTGTTTGTGCCTTTTCATGTTGCATCATAGTTTCTTTGCTTATTGCTAGAACTTTGTCTTTCATGTTATGATTGAAGTACTATGATCCCATCTTTGAATGTTTTGCAAATACTTTGATCAAGTCTTTGATGGTGCATGTCACCTCAAAAATTATTCTTTCTTTTTATCACTTACCTACTAGAGGACGAGCAGGAGTTAAGCTTGGGGATGTTGATACATTGCAAATGTATCTATAATTTTTGATGTTCCATGCTTGGTTTTATCTACTTTCTTGTGTTTTGTTCCAACTTTGGAGTAATTTTCATATGATTTCTTGGACTAACCTATTACCAAGATGCCACAGTGCAAGTTGCCTGTTTTCTGCTGTTTTTGGTTCCACGAAAGTCAGAAAATCAATATTCCCGAAATTGGACGGGACAAAAGCCAAAGTTCCTATTTTACCAGAAGACTCACGGAGCCACAATACGAGACGGAAGAGGGCCAGGGCCTGGCCACACCCCACCCCCAGGCGCGGGCTAGCCTTACCCGCGCCATCAGGTGGTGTGGGGCCCCTGGCACTCCACCGACATTGCCCTGTGGCCTATAAGAAGCCTCCCGAAGCCAAAACCCTAAGGAATCAAGCCTCCAGCCACGAAAAGTTCCGCAGCGCCGCCGCCACCGAAGGGGAGAGTCGGGGGACAGAAAGTCTCTGTTCCGGCATCCTGCCGGGACGGGGAAGTGCCCCCGGAGCCATCTCCATCGATCTCCACCACCATCTCCATCACCATTGCTGATTCCCATGATGAGGAGGGAGTAGTTCTCTCCCGAGGCTCAGGTTTCTACCGGTAGCTATGTGTTCATCTCTCTATCTACGCATGATCTTGTTGTGGTCATGAGCTATGTAATCAAGTAGATCTACCTTGCTACTCAAGTGCTTTAATAGATCTCTGCTCTCCCCATGTGTGTGAAAGTGACAGCGTGCTCACCATGGTGGCACTTAGGCTAGAGATTACAAATACTTTTTATGAGTTATATTTGGAGTTGAATGTCTTTATAAAATTGTGGTGTTTGTTGGAGTCATCTAGTACTCAAGGTGACAGTGTGGGGTTTTCTAGATGGGAAAGGCTTAGTTTGAGGTGTGCTGTTATAGCCCTACCATCGATTAGAGTGTTCAACCGGAGAGTAGTTAAGAGTAGTATCATAAAGAGAAGATATTTATACGAGAGTATTCACTAGTGAAAGCATGTTCCCTAGGCCTTGTTTCTAAGCATTGATACACTGTTTGCAATTAGATCTGTTACATGTTTGCTTGCTTCCATCTTTATTTCAGTTTGCCTTTAGTCTCTTCCACGCCATCAAGCTATTTTATATCACCGTTAATTATCTATACCACTTGTATTTCACTATCTCTTAGCCGAACTAGTGCACCTATACACCTGACAAGTGTATTGGGTGTGTTGGGATACAAGAGACTTCTTGTATCTTGATTGCAGGGTTGCTTGAGAGGGAATACCTTTGACCACTTCGTCCCTGAGTTCGATAAACCTTGGGTGATCCACTTAAGGGAAAACTTGCTGTTGTTCTACAAACCTCTGCACTTGGAGGCCCAACAACTGTCTACAAGAATAGAAGTGCGTAGACATCAGTTACAGATAAAGAAGATAAGGTTGCTAACCTTAGCCTATGATACCGTGTTGTGCGAACTAAAGTGTGGCTCGGACATTTCGTCGAACACCTTGTGTGCAATCGAAGAAAAAGAAGCTAGCACCCACACCTCACACACAATCCAGCAAAATTTGGTGGGCAAAGGGCTGGGCTTATATATAGCCAGGGGAGGGTTTTTGGTTCTGGTTATTGCCACGAACCGGGACCAAAGCCCCTCCCACGCGACACGTCGTGACCCAGCAGCTCGCACCCCACCCAGGTCATTGGTCCCGGTTAATGGCACGACCCGGGACCAATGACCTGGGTGGGGGCGCGCTGCTGGGCCGCCACGTGTCGCGCGGGAGGGGCTTTGGTCCCGGTTCGTGGCAATAACCGGGACCAATGCCCACCGTGGCTTCGTCGTCCCCGTGTATAAATATGAGGCCACAACGCTCGCTTTTGCCATCGTCTCGGCGTCTCTGCAGTCCATCTCCACCCCACCTCTTTAGCCATCGCCTCTCCACCGCGTCGTCGTCTCGCCTCCCCTCCCTCTCCAATATCCACCACGCCGCCATGGAGGTGCCCACGCTTAACCACTACGAGGCGGCGATGTTTGCATACTACGGCATCCTCGCGCCGCCGCGCGCAACCGTGCCCGCCGGATTTCGCATCAGCGAGGCGGGTGTGCCGGTGGCTCCGCTCCTCAACCCCCGCGGATACGAGATGGAGTACATCATCGTGGAACGTCGCCGCGAGCTGCCCGAGTGGATGAGGGATTGCCCCGGTACGTGGCGGCCAGCCAATACTGGCCTCGGCTGTTCAAGAAGGAGCGGAAGGCCAAGCTTGGCAACCGCATCGTGGACGGGCGCCTTGGTGCACCCGGATTGCCGCAACCAAGAAGGGCGGGAGATGTTCTGGTCCGTCCCTGGACGGACCATCTACACCGCCATCGACGCCGCTAGGCGCGCAGAGGAGCTCCGTCTCCCGAGCAACGCCAAACTCGTGGAGATTTCGTCTGACGACGACGAGGAAGCCGGCAGCTCGGAGGACAGCGGCAGCATAAGTGTTGTCGACTAGGAAAATTTTTAAAGTCGCATCTTTGTATGGAAAAATTTGTGGTCGAATAATAAAATGTCTCAATTTAGATCTTTGTCTCGATTAATTTGTGAAAGATTTTTTCAAAAATACTGATCAATTCAATTTCTACCACGAATTAATTTCTGCCCCGAATTAATTTACATTAATTGTCCTCGACTGCTGACCGTCGTGGGGTTTTTGGTGCCTGTTCGTGGCATGAACCGGGACCAATGCCCCGTAGAGCGCCATGTGTGCGTCGCAGGGGCAATGGTCCCGGTTCATGCCACGAACCGGGACCAATGCTTAGAGATGAACCGGGACCAATGGATTTTGGGTGCTGGACCAAAGGCCCTCTTTCTACCAGTGGTTTGAGCGTTGACACGCTCGGGTTCAGACCACACACCTTTACTAATTGACTCTGGTCACCCGACACACATAGGGAATAAAGCTCGTTTTTCATTTGAGCTATCTTGGTTGCACCAAGATGGCTTTTTTTGAACTGATTAGAAATGAATGGAATTCGATACCCAATGAAGATACCGCCATTCAGAATTGGAAAAATAAGATTAGACATATGTGTCGATTCTTGAAGGGATGGGCTAAAAATATGAGTGGTAAATATAAACAAGAAAAATATAGACTTTTATCCATTATTGATGATTTGGATATTAAAGCTGAAACCGTTCCGCTTAATAAAGTAGAAAAGGTGATGCTAAGAGATGCACATGATCGTGTCAACAAACTTAGACGTGATGAGGAGACCAAATGGGCACAACGAGTTAAGGTTAAACATGTGCAGGAAGGAGGAAATAACACCAAATATTTCCACCTAATAGCCAATGGTAAGCACAGGAAGAAAACGATCTTCCAATTAGAACAGGAAGAAGGAACCATTGCGGGTGAAGATAATATAAAGACTTTTATTTCTGAATATTACAAGAAGCTCTTTGGCGAGCCCTATCCCAGTAGTTTCTCCTTGCGAGAGGACTGAACGGATGATATCCCTCAAATATCAAGTGAAGAAAATGATATTCCTACAACTGAGTTTACTGAAAAAGAAATATATGAAGCTGTTTCACAAATGAACCATAACAAAGCCCCGGGACCTGATGGCTTCCCGGCTGAATTCTACCAAACTTTCTAGGATGTTCTTAAATTGGATCTCATAGCTCTTTTTAGGCAATTGTTTGAAGGAGATTTACCCTTGTTCAAATTGAATTTTGGGGTTATTACTCTATTACCCAAAAAGGAGAATGCGGTCCATATACAACAATAGACGAATATGTCTTCTAAATGTGAGCTTAAAATTTTTCACTAAGGTGGCTACTAATCATATCTCGACTATGGCAGAGAGAGTGATTAGGCCTAGCCAAACCGCTTTCATGCCTGGGCAACATATCCTTGAAGGGGCAGTTGTATTGCATGAAACTATCCACGAACTTCATCGCAAGAAGTTATGAGGTGCTTTTCAAAGTTGGTTTTGAAAAGGCGTATGATAAAATGAAATGGCCTTTTCTACAACAAGTTTTAAGAATGAAAGGTTTTGATCCTAAATGGTGTGACTGGATCAAACATTTCATACAAGGGGGAAGTGTCGGGATAAGAGTGAATGATGATATTGGTCATTATTTTCAGACACGGAAAGGTTTGAGACAAGGAGATCCACTATCCCCAATTCTTTTTAATATCATAGTGGATATGTTGGCTATTCTTATTGGCCGCGCCAAGGCTGATGGTCAAATTGGTAGTCTTGTACGCCATCTTGTTGATGGGGGTGTGTCAATTCTACAGTATGTGGATGATACCATACTGTTCATGGAACATGATCTTGAGAAGGCCATGAATATGAATCTAATCTTGTGCATCTTTGAACAGTTATCGGGACTCAAAATAAATTTTCATAAGAGCGAGATCTTTTGTTTTGGTAAAGCTAAGGATGTGGAACATGAGTACAAGCAGATTTTTGGCTGTGAATCTAGTTCCCTTCCTTTTAGGTATTTGGAAATACCTATCCACTATAGAAAGTTGAGAAACTCGGAGTGGAATCCTGTTGAAAGTAGATTTGTTTCTAAGCTTGGATGCTGGAAAGGAAAGATGCTTTCATATAGGGATAGATTAGTCTTAATTAATTCAGTTTTGACTAGCCTACCGACGTTTATGCTCTCTTTCTTGGAAATTCCCAAGGGAGTTCCTAAAAGATTGGATTTCTTTAGATCCAGATTCTTTTGGCAAAGTGATGATGCTAAAAAGAAATATAGATTATCTAAATGGAACATTATTTTTTGCTCCAAAAACCAAGGGGGTTTGGGAATTGAAGTGTTGGAAATTAAGAATAGATGTCTTCTTTGCAAATGGCTTTTTAAATTGCTTACCGAAGATGATGGCATGTGGCAACAGATGTTGCATAACAAATACATGCAAGGTAAAACTGTGTCACAGGTGGAACCCAAACACAACGATTCTCCTTTTCTGAAGGGACTTATGCGTGTGAAGGATATGTTATTCACTAATGGCTCTTCCAAAATTGGAGATGGGATGACAATGCGTTTTTGGGAGGATGTTTGGCTGGGTAATACGTCTTTAGACACGCAATATCCGAGTTTATATAACATTGTACAAAGAAAAAATGTCTTGATAGCGGATGTACTTGGCCAGGTTCCTCTAAATATTGGTTTTAGACAAAGCTTGACTAGAAATAAGTGGACCATGTGGTTAAACTTATGTCATAAGCTAATGACAGTTCAACTCAATGATAATCCGGATATATTTACTTGGCAACTCACTTCTAACGGAGTTTTTTCTATTAAATCTATGTATCAAGATCAATTTAATGGTCATACTAGATTTTTACAATCTTATTTGTGGAAAATAAAAATTCCGTTAAAGTTAAGATTTTTATGTGGTTCCTAAATAATAGAGTTCTCCTAACAAAAGATAACCTAGCCAAAAGAAATTGGGATGGATGTAAAAAGTGTTGCTTATGTGATTCTGAGGAATCTGTTGAACATCTTTTTATTACATGTTCTTTTGCTCGTATTATTTGGCGTATGATCTTTTTTGCTTACAATTTACCTCCACCATCCAATATTACGAATATGTTCGAAAATTGGTTGAACGGAGTTGACAAGAAGAACAAGGCCCGCTTACGCATTGGCGTCTCGGCTATTTGTTGGTCCATTTGGCTGACGCAAAATAACATTGTGTTTAATAAACAATCTGGTACTAATTTTATGCAGGTTATTCAGCTGGCGACACATTGGATCCAACTTTGGTCTTACCTTCTATCGGAGGAGCAGCGGGAGTCTATGGTCACTGGATGTTCCAGGCTCCTGACAGTCGTTGTAGCGTGGGTAGGAGCTGTTAAAGCTCTTGCTGAAGGCGAATCCAATTTGAATCATGCAGAAAGTGGAACTTGGTTTTCTTTGCCTTGCAAGTGGAACAAGAAAGACCACTGGACTGTTATTTCCAGGCTACTGGGTGGCGTCATTCTAGTAGACTGCAAGATGGATAGATTATCTACTGTTTATCTTATTTTGTGGTTGATATTTGTTTCAACCTTAACAACCATGCTTTTGTAAGACTATTTACTTTTTGACACTTTGCAATAGAGGGCTGTGTGCATCACTCGATGCAGAGGCCAGGGCTTTTCCCCTTTTCTAAAAAAAAGAAACAAATGACGGTACAAAGCGCCACAAGAAAAACGAAAACTACAACGAAATCCTCGAGATGCCCTAAGTCTTCAACCTCTAGACCGTGTTGACGGCGCGCCACCGCTACTACTCCTCCCTGAGCTAGCCTGACGTTGTTGGTTGCGGACGGGAAGTCGCCGAATGGGTCTAGAAGACCACATCCGTCCTGGAGACGAAGAGGAAGAAGTAACCATCGATGAAACTCCTTGACAATCTATAGATCCTCACAACCAGAGGAAATCCCCTTGATAGACACACCAATTGCCAAATCCGAAGAGAATCAACAGATCTGGCGACACTAACCCTCATGGACCCTTCGTTGACTCCGAATCAGATGCCCACGAGGTAGAGAGAGGCCGTATAGATCTTATTCCAACAAGCCGTCGTCACCTCCACCTCGCCGATGCCGCTAGGGAGACAAAACCAAGAGAAAATGACCTACAAAAAAGCAAGTGATAAAGAGGACGGGTCCCCACTCCTCTATCCGACGGCGTGGCCACCAGACAGAGGAGAGGACGGGGACCGGAAGGTTGGATCTGGGAGGGCGGTCGCTGGAGAAGAAAAGAATCAAGTGTGGGTTTCGGGTGGAGTCGGATTTAGACGCGAGCTTAATTATTCTCGACAATGTTGCTTCTGTTGATAGAAAATTATAATATTCTTGATATAGGCCACCTAGTTAACCTCTCTTCTCCTATATATCTTAATCAAGATTACAATGATCATTGTGTGATAACAATTTCTACAAGGTAGACAGAAACAGAAATATTGTTACAAAGCAGAAAGGGTAGCCCTGGTTATGACCCAATCTTAGCCCTTCCCTGGTCACCCTTGATCGAATTTGATCCATCAGCTAACCCTGCCTGTTACAAAGATACATCCGGAGCCCCCACCCTGTTAAACCTCGTACAAAAAAAAAACACGCCAGCTTATAATCATCGACAAAAAGTTTGCGTTTTATGAATATATGTCAGTGCCGCTTAAAAACTGAACAAGTCAGTTAGACCAATCAAGCTTCATTAACTCCTGTTGTGGTATATCCATCATGTTGATGCCAATGAGGTTCCAGTAACTAATTAATCACGGTGTTGAGCGATGAAGAAACAATCGACCAGATATACATTTGAAGGCAATCAAAGATAATCTTCATACAACATTTTTGTTTTAGTTTTTTACAATAGTACTGACTTTTATGAGACGATGTTTTTCTTAGGAGAGGAGAAAAGCCCAGAAAATTGAGAAAGAACAAAACTGTCTAGATGTATCCATTTCCTAGACCGGTTTATTATCCTCTACAGCGAAAATAGAAAATAAAAGGGACCCGAGGCACATATTTCTCAGATCGGTTTGGGCTAAGCGCTTTTTTACAATCAATACCACGATAGTTGTGAACAGTGCTCCCTTTGACCCAAAATATAAGGCGCGTTATATTTTTGCTGGTCTTTAATACACGACTTTGACAATTGCTGTATTTTGGGATAGAGGCAGTACGTGTAGACATACAAGATTTGTCTCCAAAAATTACAGTAAGAAACCTAAAATAAACAAGCAAAACAATAAGTTCTTCAAACTCTTCCATCTTCAAATATATAACCATGTACTCTTTTGAAGGCAGCCGCCAAGAAGACATATAGAGACTAGACATGTGTCCATTAATTTTTTTGACCTGCAATGCAAAGGCTGCAGGCTCGGCATAGCCACTAAAGTAATTAAACAAACATCAGCAAGAATATCAAAAAATGAAAATAGACTTTTTTCCTAAAATCCCTGGAAAAAAAGTCTACCTCTTTCTTTCCTCAAGATTTAATAAGAATTGATAAATCATTTAAGATAATTGCTATGCTCAGTGTGTGAAATGTTAGTTGTTTTCTTAAAAAAGAAAAATATAGTAATTATAAAACGTTAACTGATAACACAGTATTTCGGCGAACAACAACTGAAATGCCTTGTCCATGTCCTGGGGCAATGTCTGGTTAATGGAAAGCTCTTGTTTCCATCTGAAAAAACAAAGTCTTGTTGATGCCTCATCCTGCCTGGCTCTGGCTGGGACAGGTTGGCCTAGAGCGGTTATCTTGACAAACTGCACAATTCCTTTTGTCTTTTTGCAATTTAGAATTTTAGACACACAATGCCTCTTCTTCAATCTGAACATCTGAGAATTATCTGCGTGTTGCCTTTGCGGCCTCAGTAAACATAGGACATTCCTCCTTAATCATTATCATAACGTGTTTAAGTGCATAATATACCAAATGGTCAACATGAATATTTCACTACCCGCAAAAAAAACATGAATATTTCACAACCACCATAATCACAGTAGAAATCGTAGTGCTATCTATGCTTGCGCGCCACCAACCAGTTGACTGTACTGCAAGAATTTTTTGGGAGGGAAACTGTACTAGAAGATAACACACCACCAACAGTCCTTATTTGCTGAATCATGTACTTGCGTCTGAAGCAAAGTAATGGATTTTGTGTTGCAGCATTCGAAGATATAACCTCATAAGTTGGTGCTACGTTATAAGAAAAACCTCCAAATTTTTTGACTGTAACTACGGCGGGCCTAAGCCAGCCTAAACATTATAAGTTAAAGAGACTGAAATATACAGTCGAATTACAAGAGAGAAAGAGAAAGAGAAAAAGTACAAGTTTGAAAAGGAACAGATCACACCTATAGTTTGAAAAGCTTTCTGGATCGGTCCTAGACGAGTCACGTGGGTATAGCTTTCGCATTCAGGATAATGTACCTGCTGGAATTATCAACTTCGGAGACCAAAATCCCTGGTCCTTCCTGTTAAATTTACAGAACATACACATCCTTGGAGATACAGTTCAATCATCTTCATTGTGGATTTTAATTCCAAGCAGGCTATAGAAGGTGGGTGAGGTATTCGTCGACTATGGTGTACTTCACATCAGGGTAGAGCTCAGTGGCCTCGACGCCAAAGGATGGCTTGATCTCAAAGTTAGCCTGGTCACCTCTGACGAAGATGGAGAGCGCGAGGGACAGCAATATATTCAGAGAGAACGCCGCCTCTGCATACAATTTCAATGTATGATAATGGATGAACCTTTGATCCACTCAAGGAGATCCACCTCCGGAATGCGCACAATCTGTAACGTCTTGCCTGTGTTCCTCCCCCACATTGAGATCAGCTCGCTGTGGGATACGATGTTCGCTGGCGGCTTCATGTAGAGTATCTTATTAATGGTTCTCGGATCATCAATCGCTCTTATTGTGTAGACTTCTTTCGGCAATTCTATTGCAACAGTCGTAAAGGTGAGGTATACTCTCCGCTTCAACCAAAAGGCGGAATTCGACAATGAGGCCACAAAGTCACGGTATTGACGGGTTCTATGTTAGATCTGAAATCTGATGGTAGGAACATACCTGCAACTGTTATTCAATGATTCACGGTCATGATGAAGTAAGAAGACATGTTGATAATCGTATCTGATTTCTCCGGCCTCTTAGATCTTTGCGAAAATTTTGTTGTGAGTTGACCCGCGGGTGAGACTAGCATGTTCCTTTGGAAACATAGTAGAAATGTAGACGCTCATAGCATGCGTACCCTACCCCTATGATCACCCCCGAGTGACTGAGCCGACGGATCGGGTCTTAGATTGACGATTGGCCACAGACGGCTCGCTATCGACGAGAATGTCACCTCTCGCTGAAAGAATATTCCGTTTTTATGAGACACACATGTGTTAAACATAGGTTTGAACACTGGTGGGCTGGGGGTAGAACAACCTCCTATCCATCCAACTACCTGCTGGTTCTCTACGAAATTTTCACCCCTGATGGTTTTTACCACGCACTCGAGGGGCGAAAGAAGGAACGACATTGAGCCCTCAATGCATGTGACTTAATGAACTTAAGAAACTATTGAGCTGAAAAACATACTCTAACATACGACTCAATTGTAACTATTGTTAAACTCGATTTCACAAAGTTTTTCTCACTTGGTTTCCATATGGCAATTTCTTATTCTGCAAGAGTATAATTTTTGATAAACGG
This sequence comes from Avena eriantha, assembly GCA_910589775.1. Taxonomy (NCBI): domain Eukaryota; kingdom Viridiplantae; phylum Streptophyta; class Magnoliopsida; order Poales; family Poaceae; genus Avena; species Avena eriantha. Next base: position 149,332,619 of record OU342742.1, on the reverse strand, counting down.
CATAACAAAAAAGCCTAGCCTCCCGGTCGCCAGTGGTGCCTCCAGAGGCGCCACCATTTCCACCAACAGACCTCCCCGGTTACCTCTCCAGTTACCCCTCCACCACGAGAGTAAGCTGGCCAAAACATGACACTCTTGCCAACGATATAACTTGCTGACATGACCTGTGCCCCCAGTTATATAGAAGGACGCTGCTCATGTCCTCCTTGTTTGGCACCATAGTTCCTGATTCAAACATGGCATGCTCGGATAGTTTCCCTGTGATGCAAGATCTTTTTGTTGTGATTTCTAGTGGTGAGAGGAAATATAAGCTAGGTATGTCATGATGTGATAAATCTAAAAAACTCGTCATACAAATTAAATAGTCAAGTGACAATTTTCAGCATTCCCTTTAATGGGCATTTGTCAAGATGAGACGATCGATGTCCCTGGTTCTGCCGGAGAGATAAAGAACATGCAAATATTCTGAAAAAGTTTCTGATTTTGTCCATTGGATTTGGAACCTGCCTTAAAGCTTTGGAAGATACCTCTAGAAAAATCTTTGGAAGATATAACACTGGTTTCGCACACATGCCTTGCCATCCAGTACACACAATTTGACAAAATAGAAGCTAATTCTTTTTTTTGTGTGGGTAAAATAGAAGCTAATTCTTAAATAGTACTCCCTTCTTTTATTTATGTAGTGCCTATAGTTTTTTGACGAAAATTCCAAAACATAAGGTATATTGCATTACATAACTCATCTGGACAATTTATTCAGGGATTTAGTTACGTTTTCTTATCACATGCAACCTTCTCTTTTATTACGTCAATTAAGCATGATTAATCCCATGCAAAATCGGTGTAATTTTCTCTCCGCATGTGTTTTTAATTTTTGTGCCAGAAACTATAGGCATTATAGAAAGGAACGGAGGGAGTAATCAAACAAATTTTAAAAATATTAGAAATAAATATAGTTTTATAAGTATCATAGAAATCTATCAGATAGTTCATGAACACTAATAAAGATGGAATGTATTTACACAAGTTTAATTTTGAGGTCGATGTATGAATGCTTCCACATGCATGCATGGTTCCATGTTTGTACCGTGAACTTCTTAATTCTTTTTTACCTTTTATTTTTTTCTATAATTCTGAGTTATTTTTTCTAATGGTTTTTCTTGATTCATGTATTCGTTATCATAGAAGGAGTATCAAGTACCAACACATCTATTGTAAGCCATGGACATTCACCTTATAGGAAATAAAGATAGAAATGAATTCACCGCCCACCTTAGTGTACAAGAATAATGATTTTCCCCTTATATACCACTTAACCTTCATCCACTAGGTAGAAAGCTTCGTTGTTCCATTTCAGTTCATCATATTTGTGTCAGTAGCTTACATGCAACAAATAGGTTACATGGCGGGGCATACCATTGCTAGGACGAGAGAAAACTCAAACAAATGTAAGAATATGAGGCGTCGGGAGCAGTGCCACTACCCTAAAGGGATTAAGAAGTAACGAAAAAGTGTCGCTTCATTTCGAAGAGAATGATATAGTCACTACAGGAAACAGAAGTCGTTGGCGTAGGCTAGACCAATGGCTGCCATCGGCGTAACACGGCGTCGGCTCAGGCTCCAATGCCGTAAGCATAGAGAAGTCGCCGGCGTAGCTGGTACACCGATGGCTAGGCCTGAAATTTTTTCCAATTTTTTTCAATTTTTTTTCCAAAATTTCAAAATATTTGAATTGGTTGACCAGTTAATCACGCCGAGGACATTTTTATCCATAAGCATGCTTAATTCTCTAGGTCAAATCGCTCACTCCTAGTCACTGTTTCCGATCGATCACCTATCCTCAAACTACTCCAACCCTATCACACTTAACTTTTTTGTTCCTTCCCGATGAGATACTGAGAAAGAAGTTATACTTTGTTGATAATAGTATCCTATCAATCCTATTAACCATTTGGCCATGATGTCACACGCCTTTATTTTTTGAATTCCAAGCAATTATTTAAGTAAACAAAAATGAATAAGTAATAATAATCTTTAATTCAAATAACAATAAAATGATTTTTTTGCCTTTTTCCATTTAATATCAAATAATTTATATTTAAAAATACGTAAATCGGAATTCGGCAAATAATATGTCTAAATCGATCAGAATAATGAGAGGAATCTAAATATGACATCCATATCATCTTTTGCATCATGCATTATATCTTTTTAATAGTGTACTGCAAGGTTTTCAAATAAAATAAGTAAAAAATCTTCAAAAAATCGTATAAGAAAATCCATTTCTCAATGCTCTAAATTATTTGTGTAGTACTTACTATGATGCAACAAAAAAAATGCATCTTACTAGTGTTAAAGTAAAAGTATGATGCAACAAAAAAAAATTAAATGCAGATACAACAAAATCATAGAAAATAAAAGCATAAATTCAAAAAAAGGAAAAAAGGAGCTATGACTACGGCATTGCCGTCGACGCCGCTGGAGCTATGCCAGCGTCAGCTCCAGTCCACCGTCGGCCAGTGATGCCGACGGCCGACCTTTGTCGATGGTTAGCCGTTGGCATATCTTGTGTACGTTGCCGGTCCTGACTAAAAGCCGTCGGCCTCTCGCCGTTTTCCTGTCGTTAGCACACCACTAGATAGAATCATCCGCATGGCCCGAAAGTAGGTAAAGACTTGTCGGGCTCTGCGTTAATTATTAAGATAGTACAGTAAAAGGTACTCCCTCTATCTAGGTTTATTGGGTTTAATCGGAGCAGTGCTGCGACCAAGGTAGGATTCTATTAGTGGAGAAAAATCGTATAGATGAATTGTAATTGCTGATTTTCTCTCATTAACTACGAGGATTAATTACTATACGTTACATGCAATGTCATGCATATGGTGGTCTCATGGAGTCATACACAAAAGGTTGCCACGAGGCTGGTTTTCAGAAATCGAGACAACTAAACCACGAATTAAGTTGGAAATTCAGCCTAATTTTTAGAATTTTTCTAATTCTACTAGTAGCCCAATAAACCTGGATAGATGGAGTATCAAGCTACGGCTGCTGATAGCGTTTTCATGTCTCTGGGCTTCATCCGGCGTCTCTTGGTCTGCTTCTCTACAGACCTACCTAGGCCACCTGCTCTTGATCGGTCTAGAAGTATATCCGGACCTAGGCTATTGGTAGGCACTCGCTCGGCTTCCCTCCTTGCGCTTTTCTTTCATAAGCGCTCATCAGATGGCAAAGGATGCAGTGATGGCGGCGGTCTCTTGCGTGTGAGTTGTGGCAATGGAACAATTGAGTCGATGTTGAGTCTGCCTTGACTTGTCGCGTGTCTGGAGTTGGACCCACCACCTTCCACTGCATCTTCCTAATCTCTGTAAAACATTCTTATCTCTGGCGGACATTCTCATCGCTGGCTATCAACAAGCTCGTCCGAGTGGAGAAGCACCAGGATAGATCAATTGGTGATGTAGTATTTTTTGTCTCTTTGAACTTGATTGCATATTCCAGCCCCGATTTCCAATCCTACGGTTGAACAAATCCATGAATCACATATCAACTCGCAGGCGGCGAGGGGAGACACCGCCGACCTGGATAGATGTTGCCGGCGGCACCGAAAGAGGAAGTGAGCCGCATGGGGAGGTCGGAGGGAAAAAGGTCGATGCGTCCAAAGTCCTCTTGCTCTTGCCTTATAGAAGATGGCAACAACGGGGATAGTCCACATCTACGAGGTAATCTCTCGAGATGACGATGATCTGATATAACTAAGAAATTATAGGACAGTGCCAGACCCGGTATGGCTACATGGAAACTCTTCACAACCAAACGACTGGACACAAATTTATACATGTCGTCTTATTTAATGTAATTTATATTTCCAGGAAGGTACAAAAACCTATGTATCTACGCTGATTCAGTTAGACTGTATTACAGTCTCCTTAGGATCATGAGCAGATTTAGTTGGGATTGCTTTAGATCGAGATGATAATCGGGATAGAGAAAATGTTTGTTAGCGACAGAGGAGATCAAAAAACAATAAAGACTGCACTGGTATTTTGTTAGGGCACATACAATGGTTTTATCTTAATCTTATCTTAGCAATGTCATGTAGGATGATTGTTGAGTTGGAGGAAAGAGAAAGAAAAAAAAGACTTATGTCTTAACTTAGCTAAGAGAGATGATCTTTTAGAGCACGTACAATGGTCTTATCTTAGTGTTATTTTAGGAATGCCACCTAAAATGATTGCTGAGTTGGAGGAGATAAACAAAAAAGGCATATGTCTTCTCTTAGCACGATATGTCTCACCAAATATCTAGGAATATCTGTCGCTGGAGATAAGACTAAAAAAAAACCATTGTACATCAATTTTTATCATTATATCAAGATTACATGACATGTATAAGATAAGACTGTCTTATCAACCATTATACATGCCCTAATATATGTCTCACCACATATTTCGCATATCTGTCGTTGGAGATAAGACTAAAAAAGTCAATATTTTGGAATTTCATTCAAATCATAAACGAAATTAAACATGAATTTAAACTAAAATTAAAAACATGAATGTAAACCGGTGAATTTCATTAAAATTTTGGACATATTACGTACTCTTGAACTACAAAATAAAACCCTAGGTTTAACCATGTTAAAACTAGAAGACATTGTAGTTGAGAGGGTCGTCCTCGTTGTTATCTCTGGCGTCCTCACCACCACCATCGTTGTAGGTGAAGATAGTGAGGTTGCTGATGCTACTGGACTTGACGCCATTGTCGCTGTCCTCGACGATGACGACGAACCCCTCACCGGCTTGGGGGCGAGGGGAAGGGTCACCGCACCGCGAGGCGGCGCGAATGCGGCGAAGAGGAACTAGCACCCGTTGGTGTTGGTGTGCGAACATGGGGGTTCCTCTCAGCGTGGCAGTCCTACAGGATGCCTTCGATGGTGAGGGCCTTGTGCCAACAGTGGCGCCCTTCTTGTTCTTCTGTAGCCATCTCGCGTCGGATCCTCGCCATCAGACTCCACCGACTAGCCCGCACATTGGATTCCTGCCTCCAGCCGTGGAGCACTTGGCGCCGCCGCACCATTCCAAGATCGCGCGACCTGACCTCCTGCTTCCCTGGTGCCCCTTCGGCGTAGCCGGCCTGGACCTTATCCTGCGTAGGCTGCAGCCTAGGGTGGACAACCATGTTGATAAAACTCAGATGGAAACTCATCCAGTCCCAAAACTTGGTGGTAAGTGAACGCGAGGTCAAAATGATCAAGCACTTGTTTATTGTGTAAAACCGATGTAGAGTGATACAAAACACCTTGAACAGTTTGAGAGATGACACGTGTACTAGTTTGATAGATAACGATCGAATTTGTTAGATTTTAGAGACCAAAATTAGAGTTGGGCAAACCAAGTATAAACTGAATATTACCAACACCTATATTCGTAACTCATGGGCATTCATCTCACGGGAAATGAATTCACCACCCACCATAGTATACACAAATAATGCGACTTGCTCCTTATATATACCAAAGCACTTAGCCTTCATTCGGCTAGCCAGATAACTGCTTCATACCACTGTAGTTCTTCATCATGTTCATATTACTAGGCTATATGCATCAGATAGGTGATATAATATATGTATACCATGAGGAAGACGAGATAAGAACCCAACAAATTAACTATGAGAAAAGGAGGCATTGGGAGCATTGATGCAACTTCCTATCGATTCGACGCCGAAGAAAACCGTGTTGCTCCATTTTGACGGGAGTGATGTTGTGTAGTGTAGGACATACTGAGTAGCTAACCCGTCCTGACTTGTTGGCTATGGACGGCACCAGAAACAGTGTACAGCTGGTGCGGACGATAAACTCTAGGGCACAAGCCAGAAGCAGGCAGATCAAGAGGCCGAAGATGCAACTATTGATCTGCCTCTACCTAGGGAATCCGATCGTCCTTGTTGGAGGCTATGAGCTATTGTTCAGTCGGCCGCAACTTGGATGTCTCATGTGCGTCTAGGTGTTCTCTAAGTGCTCTAATTTGGATAGAAAGTGGTCCTGTTGGAAATTTATGCATAGAGAATGTTGCTTTCTGCTGATCATCTATCATCGCATCCCTAGAATATTTTTTTTCTCTTGGGTCTACAGGACTACACATAATTAATCTATCTTCTCCTATATATCTTAATCATGATTACAATGATGATGGTGCTATTACGATTTCTGCATGATAATTGGAAACATAAACGTTGTTACAAAGACACGTTCAGATTTCACAACCCAGTTAAAACCACATACAAACAGAAACATGTGCAGCTTATAATCATAGACAGACGAATTGGCATTTAAACTGACATTATGTGAATGAACATGCCAGCTACAACCAGCTTCATTAAGTGCTCCTGACATGGCCCATCCTTGATGTTGATGCCAAGAAGGTTCCGGTGCACGACTTGACATGGAGTTGTGCGTGTGCCAGTAAGAAAGCAATCGATCAGCTATTCTCAACATTGTACAGCTGGTGCAAGAATCAAATATAAGTTTTACTCAACGTTTTTTTAAATAAAATCAGGGTACTTTGTGTGACGATTGTTTGGGACGAAAAACCCGGAAATTTGAGAAAGAACACAACTCCCTAGTGGTATCCATTCCCTAGACTGGTTACACAAATAAAGTAGGAGTAAAGGGACACGATGCACATATATTTCTCAGATCGGTTGGGCCGGGTTTCCTTTTCTTTTCTGTGTTATTATCCAGCCCAACTACATGATTCATGACACGTGAGTCGTGGACCAACTACTTCACCAAGATGGCCCTGGCTGGAACAGGGTGACCCAGAGAGGTCCTGAAAAACATCACAATTCTATATATTTTGCAATTTAAAATTTTAGCCACACGATAGCTTTTTTGAAACTAGCATGATGGCCCTCGGAAATGCGAAGTTAAGGCATCATTTTTTTGTTCACGTATTGCAATAGAATATACTATTGGTTTATTATCATCACAAACATATTCTACCCAAAATATCATTTTAGCTGGAAGTCTTTTATTTTTATACTATTTTCATGAATGGTTATCAACAATCCCATTACCAGATCATATGTATAGTTTATACATGATGTTAGATTGGTGCATTAAATGAGGGTTTGGACCACATAGTTTTTGTTTGATGTTATATCACTATGGATGTTAACATTTAGAGTGTTTTGGCATTGGTTTATATTTATTTCAATCTATATTTTTGTGGTTCTAATAATAAAAGAGTCAAATCCACTTGAGTAGTGGGTAAATTTTTTATGGCCTTTCGAATGGAATAGCAAAGTAGATTTTCTTCATGAATAAAAATAAAATATATTATCTTTGTTAATAGGTTATTATGTCAATGGATGTCTGATGTAATTGATTAGGATAATGTGGCATGAGTATCATTTCCTGTCCGTGGTTATGTAGCTAAATTATTCGTTGGTAGGATATGTCTACACTGTTATGCTCCATTTCGATGGGAGTGATGTCCATGGTTATGCATCGCTTACCCGATTAAAAGTTAGAGAATTAGAGAATGGGGCAGTATCCCAATGGTTGGGTTGCAGTGGCGCACCCTAGCGACCGGAGTTTGATTCCTATCAGGGACGAAATTATGGAATTCTCACGCTAGTCCCGCTTCTACTATATCATTACCACCAAGGGCTAGTCCTGGTCGGTTTTCTTTTATAAAGCTAGAGGATTAAATAATTAGTTCCTATTATATATGACATATGAGCATCCACTTATATATCAAATAGTATAATTATATAATCCAACTTCTCTATTTATAGTACTACCAAATTCATAGGTAGATAATCAAATACATAATTCTTCAAATGCATGACATATGAACATCGACGGATATAGCACATATATAGTTATGAGCTCTGACTTTATTATTCTATATATTATGTAGTTGTTGTTCCAAAAGAAAATTCCATCTTCTTTTTGATGTTATATATCTGTGTTATTAATTGATATTCTATATGAAACATATCATTTGATGACTAGATGGAAATGTATAAGAACCCCGTCATTGTTAGAACATGTGTACAACTCGACCCATTGCTCATGGGTAATTTAATGGGTAATTTAATGTGTAATTAATAAACATGGTGTGTTTAGGTACAACTATGTATATCTACCGGTTTTGATCTATTTGGTTACTTTTACGATGCTTAATTTTTTTTGTTCTTTGTTAATTTTAAAGAGCCTAGGTTGATCGAATATTTTTCTCTGCTTTAAGAATTTCCATCATATCTTTTTCTTCACTCCGTGCCCTCAAAATAGTTTCTACTTTATTTATGTCCAGCTGAAGTTATGATGAACTCTTAGAAGGATCTGTTAAGATAATAATAAAATATATTGGTTGTTGTTTACTAATAATAAAAGCATCAATTATACTGATGGTTAGATTTTGTTTTGGTTGAGAGCCATTTTTTTATATATATAGCATATGGATGCAAGAACATCTATATAATGGCCGATTCATGTCATAGATTCTATCTATTTATCTACAAATTAATATTCTATCCCTAATATTAATTCAAATGGATGGTCAAACGCTTGTTATTTTATTTTCATTTAGGTTAGGCAGTTATTTTTTCTTACCTTGTGTTCAGTACTAAAGACCTTTCATCGAATTGTCCATCGTTCCAACATTAGTCGCCCCTCTCAACTTAAAGAATGACCATGCCATAGTAGGAAAACGAATCATTTATCAACTTCTTGTTTGTAGTTATATACATTATTTGGTTTGAGTGTTCGTTGAAACATTGTGTGAGTGGTGGATGCACCGTACATAGCGAATGTGTCCTAGTTCCATTCCCCTCTTACCCTAGCAGACGTTGTCTACTCCATAGCGCTAGTGGTTCTCCTTGAATCATGCTTTCGCACCGCTATATTAATACAGCAACCAACACAATCCGACACAACAACGAGAGCACTGCAGGGGTAGACAGCACAACTAAGCCCAAAAGGAGAAAACAAGAGAAATAAAATAAAAAATAATGCCGACAATGCCGGAGCGACAAGAGCGATGATGACTCGCAAACGCTGTGCCCTCCGGAGAATTCCCACCACGTTCATATGCCTTCGAATCACCATGTACCATGCATCACCTTCAAGAAGGGGTGCGACGACGATGACACTGATGCCCGAACTAGTCATAGGATTTCTCCCAGTACACGAAGGGAGTGGGAGGGGGTACACCCGACGCCCTGCACAGGTAAGGTGGCGCCCGAAGACGTCACCACGACGGTGCTGGCGAAGCCGACAGGGATTTCTCCCGACCCTAGAATCCACCACCCGGACAGTCTGAAGCGCTCCCCCAAGCTTGCCGCCCACCAACATGCACCATCATGGTCTTGAGGACACCATCGCCGTCTCCTCGTGGTAACCACTGCGAGGCTGGCCGGCCTGAAAGGAAAGGGAGCGTAGACAAGGAGCGGTAGTACCACAGCCCCGTGGAAGGGAGCAACCTCCACCGCCATAAAAGGTAGCCGGCCGGACGCAACGGCAAGAGCAGACATGGCCACTAGGAGTCAAAGAGCGGCAGCCGCAAAGCCAACTGGAGGGCATCCTCCACCGCTACTACGGGTGCCTGCCGGACGTGGCAGCAAGGACACACCGGGCCGGAGGCTCGGCCGGACCCGATGCGGGTCCCGTAAAGTCCTCGCCACCATGTTGCAGCACCTCGGCCTACAACCGCTACCCTAACACAACGCCCTAGGCCCGGTTGAGCAGGCCGGTGAAGCTCCCGCCGCCTTGCTGTAGCAGGCGTGGTGCTAGTGCCATCACCCTCATCACGCTCCCCTCCTAGGACCAACCAGAGCCGGTGCAGCAGGGTCTGACCCGGCCCGCCTAGGCCCAGATCGGACCCACGGGGCCAAGATCTGGGGGAGATGACATGTATTCACGTCCATGCTGCCGCTGCCTGCACCGGCAAGGGCAGCGCCCGTCGCCCTGCTACCACCCGAAACGAGCCGGAGCACCGCCAGCCTAGCCATGGTCGGACACGGCAGCTGGCGAGATCCCCATCGCTGTAGGCCGTAACTCAAGCCCCGCACCTTGACACCACAACACTACTCCGCCGCCGCGCCAGCACCACCCTGGCCGTCGCCGGGACGCCGCACCGAGGCGTCATCGCGCGCCACTCACGCGTGTCGCCGCCTCTCGCCTCGCTTGGCCCACGCCAAGCTCCAGCAAGTGGGTGGAGACGAGGGGCCCTGCCGCCACCGATGCCGAGCGGCTTTGCCACCAGCGCGTCCCCGGTGGCGGCGAGGGAGGGGAGGGGAGGGGGGGAGTCTCGCTGGCGGTGCTAGGGTTTCTCCCCCGGTAGCTCGCGGGAGCGACGCGGGTTGCGTACGTATACTCCTTCCACGCAGGCGCTAGTGGTTCTCACATGTAGTTTTTGTCTTCTTCCTCGATAATTTGGCGACTTGAGGTGCATCCTAGACCAAATTACCTTCGCTGATATTATGGTCCCATATTTTTAGATTGGGTGGAAGATATGGGTGGAAGTCCATTTGTTGAGGGTGAATATTTGAAGTTGATTTCAACGGATATTTGTGGAGTTTGATTGTATTGAACATATTAGTTGTTGATGTTCATTCCACTTGTGTCGATCTAATGTACATTATCTAATGAATAATAACACGGAGTTGTTCAAAAGAAGAATGCTTGCAAAATATTTTCGGAAACAATTTATTTAACCTATCTTATAGTTCGTAGCCTGTGTCTCGGTGCACTATGTTATATTAATTTTTAAACTAGAGGTGAATTTTTTCTCTTGGCTAAAAAATAAGCTTTAGTCTAGTCCACTGCATTAGTCAATTTTACAAATTTGGTGGTACAAATAAAAAGTCATTATGTTGTAACTTTTCTAACCTAGAGGTAAAACATGGAGTATTTGTCATAGAATAAAAAAATAACACTGACTTTGAGATTATCCTCATATCGATGGTTCTGTGCTTTGACCGAGTACAATTCTAAAAAATTGTTAATACAAATGTTAAGCAAATTACCGTATCATACTAATTTTCTAACCTTGTGAAAAAATTATTTAACTCAATCTTTCTCGGATCATAATGTGATATAGATGATTCTCTTCATCGACCCAGAACTACGACAATATTTGGACTATCGAGAATTAGCAAAGTTGGTACTTTTTTGCTCACCATCTATTTTCTCCACCGGCAAGGTGTAAATTTTCAGTGGACAACATGTCTTGAGCCACCGGGCTACTTTTGTGTTTGCTAACCCATTGTTCTAAAAGCTAATGATTAGCCCACCGACAATCGCACCTGCAAGTAATGTTTCTGCCCCTTAAATATACCTACTGAAAATATGCAATTAAATGTGGTTGTATTAATGCAGAGGCTGGGGCTATACTCCTCATTTTGTAAAAGTAATATATACCACTTTGTTGGAACTAATCTTGGTATTAGTGTTAATTTTAGAATTAGCGCATGTGGTAGATGTGGCCTACGTGCACTAAGTGTTAGTAGCATTTAGTTGTTAGTGTAAGGCTGCATGCATGCGTCTTTGGTCTGGTCATGTGGCCGTTGAGATAAGGCTACACAAGTGCCAACGTGTGTGCATGTAGCTAGCTAGTGGAGAGATTAGTGGATCAAGTAGTTAATGCCTTGACCATATTTGGCTGTGAGTACTATTTAAGAACTTGTAATCAGCCGAGTCAAGATATGAGAAGCAGAGAAAAATGTAGTGCATGTGTTCTCACCGGGAGTAAATAGCAAAGCGTGTTTTCTCCTTGGTGTAGTGTGTGTATGTGTGGGTTCCTCTATGGCGTGTGTGTGTTCTTGTGTTGAGAGACAAAGTGAGAGTGTTTGAGAGGTAGAAGAAGATCAGGTGCTGCACCACTCGTTCATGCACCGCTCGCGCCGTGATATTCTTGGCGACATCTAGCCTACTACTTACTTCCTGGAGAGTGGACGGAGAGGATCCTGAAGGAGTGCCAGCGCAAGTAGTGCTGCGGCTCCATCACCTGCTAATCGGTCCAAGATGGTAAGCCTAGGATCTTCTTGATGGACATTTAACTCCTATTGGAGCTCTCTACCTGGTGCCGATATCGACCGACTTAGCATCTTGGCCAACCTTCAATTCAAAAGATGTTCTCCTTCACGGGTAGTACGTGAAAGTGAAACCTGCTCTGCATCAGGGTCGCCATCTCAGTCGAAGGCCTCCCGTACGTCTCATACATGCTGATATACCTGAATCTGCTTGGAGAGCTGGGTTTGACGTGATACTCTGGAAAGCCAGAAACGGCGTCGTTGCCTGCAAAATGATGTTCTTAGGCGAAGCCTCGATGATATCTAAGTTTGTTACAACAAAAGGTGGGGATTTATTCCCCATCATTAGGGGATCCCAACTAAGCTCGCCACGGGCAGCTGCCTCCTTGCCCCCTCACCGCCACATGCAGTAGCGCTCAGGCCCAGAGCACGCGTCGAGAGCTGTCGAGAGCCACTGTCGGCCAGTGTGAATCGATTCCGGAGTGAAGGTTAAGAGAAAGAGACTGGAGAAGAAGATAGAGATTCCAGAAAGAGATGATCTTGCCATGCTGGCCCTTGTATTCACGGAGTCAACGAGTATTCTAGGTGGGGGCGGGCATCTTCTTCCTGGTGTGCCAATCAGATCTAGGATCGACCCGGAATTAAAAGTTAAGAATGTTTTTAGGATTTAAAGTTTGGGATTTTATTCAAATTTAACGGATTTGCTAGTTCTCAGGCGTCTCTTAGTTCTCAGTCGCCTCTTTCACCGTTCGATTTACCTCATGATTCGTGCAAAATGAAAGTTACACATGAGTTGCAACTAAGGTATACCTTAGAATTTAGTGAGTTGCAACTAGTTTATAACTAAGAATTAGTACAAATCTTATGACTTGCAACTAGGTTGCAACTGAGAATTAGCACGAATATTATGATGAAATCAACGACTTAGACATAAGAAGTTCTCGGATGCGTGAGATCAAGGCACATTTTGTTTTGCAATTTTGTTTCTTTAATTAACTCATGTGCGTTTGTATCGTGGGAAAGTAATTTCTCTACCCTCTCGCCCATAATGTTTTGCTCCACAGCTTAACTAGGTAGCAAGCTCGGTTGTCCACTTAAGTTCAATATATTCAGCAAACTAGCTCATCTCACATCAAATGGGTGAAAGTCACGTACAGAAAGTATGGAGAAGAAGAGAGAACAAAAAAAAAAGTGAGAACACGAGGCATCGGGAGCAGTGACACGACGACGTAGTCAACTGGCATAGTACAAAACCAATCTCCTTCAACTGGAAGTGGCCAATATTGGACAGATTCGCTTATTTGCGCTAGCTAGCTCTGTGTTCTTTGCTAAGACGTGTGCTTTGCTTGGTCAAGATGGCGCCTTCTGAGAACATACCAATACCTACAATCTTGTCTCAAAGAAGTTCGGAGAATTTGCCGAAGCTAACTGCATAGACAATGTGGCATGGGTTGATTTTGATGCTTACTTAACCTCTATTCTCGTGTACATGTTAAACTTTTTTTTTAAATGAGCATATATTAATATCACGCGGATACCAATTACACCCAGCCTCTGCAACAACGCATACCCTAATGTCAATACGGATGCACACGGCCGAAAAAAAAGAAGAATTACAAAAAAGAAAAGTCCCGCTGCAGGAATCCGATCCTCAGCAGCAGCGACACTAGCACCACCAAAACAACACCAGAAGTCCAACCCCTCCAAAAGAGACGCCTCCAAGAAGGAAACAGTGCACAAACGCTGTCATCGCCCGATCAAAGATCTAGGTTTTCACCCTGGAGAAAGTCCTCGCTCGCAAAGCAATGCCTTCTGCAAGGCCATTGCCAGGCACAACCAATGAAGGCCAGACCTTGGGTTTTTACCCTACAAGGTAAGACTGTGAACTCCTCTTGTGATGTCGCCACCTGTAATAGACGCTGCTGCGAGTCACAGATAACCAAGCCAGATCCTCATCGCCATATAGACCCAATCCACCATAGCTCGCCCACATGTCTCTGCCTTCATGACATTCTCCACATCTGACTTCACCATGTGTATCGTCAAAGACATGTCGCATGATGGTAACAGGTAGCAGAGTTTCACCACGTTCCCACTGAAACCAAACGGCCAGCAAAAACACAGGTGCACATGACCGAATTCCTTCCGATCCAGCAAACTCCACGCATATGCGTCCATGGGAGTTCGCTGGCAGAGCCTTCTGGAACCATACACTCCGGCCAAATCCATGGAGACACACATCAAGTAGATCTTCGTCTTGGTGCGAAAGAGATCCGAAGACCACCCCCTTTGTTGAAACCGAGCCAGCAGCCCCCACGCTACCCGCCGTAAACTAGCAGGATCCGCCGCACAGCGGCAAGATCGCCCAGCCCACCACTCCGACGGAGAAGGAAGTCACCACCACCATGCCAGGGGCAGTAGCCCCAAGCGCCCCTAGCGTCGCGAGCATGACCCAGAGATCCTGGGCGCCGGCGTCAGCGACGAACGGAATAAATCTCGGCCCGAAGGCACGCATTTCTGCAGCCGCGTGTAGCCATCTGGGCCAAGGACCCTCAGCCGCCGCCAGCCACGACGCCACCGCCGAACCAGCGCGGGCGCGGACGCCGCGGCCTCCACGCCAGATCGCGGCTAGGGTCACCGCCGCCGCGGCCACGCCTCCAGATCTTTGCCCGGCGATGCCCCGGGCGACGGCGGCGGGCGGGAGATTCACGAGGGGGATGTCGGCCGGGAGGAGGGAGGCCCACCAGGCGCGGCGTGGTGCCACCGCACGGGTGCGGGAGAGGGGTGCGGAAGACATGTTAAACGTGGTTACAACAATGAATGATTTTGCAATGGCCCCATTTCTACACGATGTATGGAAGCAGAAATGTTGTTACAAAATAATTTTGGGTCTCCCACACTTCTAGAATCCCACAAAACAAGTGTGAATGCAACTTATATCGTAGACGGAGGAATTAGCATTTCGTGATCATGTTAGTTTGACCAATCAAGGTTTGAGTTCCAATCATTGGTGGCATTGATTAATTTCTCTTTTTTTGTGAAAAGGATCCAGATCTATTATAAAAGTTCACAGTAAGTACAAAGCAACTCGACATGATAAAAATTACACCTAGCGACCACTTATCGTTGCAAGAGAGAGCCACTGATGCGCCGTTGTTGCCCGCTTCACTACTAGAGTTCGATGACGTTGTTGACAACCGCCGGAAAGTCTTCATGCACATGCCCCTGGGGAGCAGTGCCCTAGAGCCAAAATCGTGGAAATTGAATCCTTAAATTGATCTAAATCTTCCCACACTAAACCTTAAAACACAGAGACTGGACGAGATCCACCACTCCATGGAAACAGTGACTAGAAAATTCTTCCCCCTCCTCAACACCACCCGCGAGATCACCGTCAATAAGGTGAAAAAGAGGGTGGTTTTACCTTATTCTTGTCACACATAGCGCCACCATGTACACCATAACAACTCAGCCGGTTGACCAAACTCTAATTTTAGGGACCTTATTATAGCACCGAGCATAGGTATGAGGTTCCCACCCCTGCTACCACTAGGCCCGCAAACAGAGGAGGTGGTGGGCACCCCTTGGTTCCCTGTCGAAGAAGGACCAGATTATGATGGAAGTAGCGCCACCCTTGGCCGCCTTCTTCTGGGAGAAAAATGCTTCGTTTATCAATTTCTCTTGTCCTAGTGCATCCATGATGTTCTTATCTCTCTGGCTAACAGTTTCTCAGGCACCTCCCACATACCTATGATCTTCTTTTCCAAATTTTTTTTTGAAAATTGACGGTATCGATGCTACTTTCTTTCTACTGATCATAGATTATCTCATGGCCACTTTACATATTTTTTGCCTTTCTATCTTCGAGATTCACTATTCTAGACTATTTTAGTTGTTTTATTGAACTTTTGTATTGATAGTTGATTTTTTTGCTCGGGTACATATTGATAGTTTGTTAATCATGTGAAACCCTTTGAAGTCGGCAAGAAAGTTGTGCAGGTGCAGCCATCTCACTGAGACATGTGTTGTGTAGTATTTTGGCTATGAAGGAGGAACTTGTCAGTTTTTGGAGCTTAGAAATCCAAGGGGTATAGCAACAATTAATGAACTAAGAGTATTATCTATTGAACATTAAGCACGGCACGAGCACACCTATTTAATATAGGGTTAATTGGATCTATGCCACTCCAATTTCCACAACTTGGAGAAATGCCATTAGAAAAACTGAAGTTGGAGATATGGCATTGCAACTTTCCCATACATATATGTATTCCATTATGTCCAATAAAAGAACATATACGGTCTATATACGGATGTGTACATGGTTATCTGAACTTTTTTTTTACTTCTCCCCTGCTCAAAGAATAAGAGGATGGCTAGAACCTAGAAGGAAAATAGTCAAGTGTAAGAGATGCAAAGAACCTAGGCATATGGAAAAGACATGCAAACTTCCTGATCCTAAGTATGTGGCTATAGATGATGACATACATGATGGTGTACCAGATCCATCTACACCGACAACAAAAAGGTGATTCAGTAGTTAATTCTGTTTTGAAATCTTCTTTTCAAAACTTATACATAAAACTGATCTATCTTTTTATTGTTACATGAAGAAAGATGATGAAACAGCTCATACAATGGATGGTGATGCATCAGATGATGAAATCCTTATCAACCTTGTAAGGTAAAATGCTGCACTTAACCTATTCTTAATTACTCAATCTGAACTATTTGTTTTCAATGCAGGAAAAAGGCTAGAACAACTCCACAAAATTCTAACACATCTGCTAAGAAGAAGACACATGTGAAGATAGCTACAACACAAGAGAAGGCCAAGAAGAGAACTCCCGTAAAGAAAGCTCCATCACAAGAAAAGGCTAGGAAGAAGACACCCGTGAGGAAACCTACTACACCACATAAGACCAAGAAAAACAGCCCGGTGAAGAAGACCTCGTCTAAAGGGGAAAAGGCCAAGAAAAATGTTCCATTTGCGCCTGTTTTACCTCCACCTCCACCTCCATCTCCACCTCCAACAATGCAGCCTACATCTGGTGCAAAGAGAAGCCTTCTTTACTGGCTTGGTGGCTAACGATTGATTCAACCGTGATTCAGTTGTGAACTTATGTCCTTGAAATTGCTTTTGGTACCAGTTATGTGAACTATTTGCCAAGGACCTATACTGAAACGTACTTGTGAACCTGTTTATTCAGTCATGCTTATGAACCTATTCTCTGAACTATTGTGCTTGTTAATCTATGATAGATTCTGAGGAAATGCTGCCCAATTTTTGTATCAAAGTTTTTGGATAGATCTTTGCACATCCGTTTAATGGCCCATATGTGCTCAGAAATAGCTCATATTAGAACAGTATACTGATATTAGTGTTTTTGATGTTCTGTAAGTTTTTCAGATTTTTTTGAGAAGTTCAAATTTTCGGCCAAAATTTGTAAGTTCCTGGGCAGGCATTAAAATGTCAGCGTAGAGGTCCAAAACTGCCCAGAACTGACTGAAATTAGAACAGTAGACTCATATTACCGTTTTTGATTTTCTGTATTTTTTTCAGATTTTTCTGAGAACTTCAACTTTCGGCCAAAATTTGAATTTTTTGAATGTTTGGCGTCCGGAAAAGGCAAGAATGCTGCCAAAAGTTCAAAACAGGGGTAGTATGGCAAATACTGATGTACACATGAAATACATGTATTTTATGAACCGTTTTTCTCTTAAAGTGGACATAATGGCATAGATAGAGGTACGGGAAAGTTGGAGTGGCATATCTCCAACTTCAGTTTTGGTAATGGCATTTCTCCAAATTATGGAAATTGGAGTGGTATAGATCCAATTAACCCTTTAACGTTTTGGCATTCATCTCCTGGGAAAATGAATTTTGCATGCACTGTCACGTCCGTGAATAATGGTTTTCTCCTTAAATATATATGCCAATCAACCTTCAACCTCCTAGTAGTTAGCAAACACGTCAAATATGTGGCATCACATATGCATATTATGGAGAATACGAGAGGCACACAAGGGAACACAAGGTGTCGGGAACATTTGCACTACAAGCCAATTGAGGAGCATAGGAAAAACCCGAGTTGCTTTATGTCTGGAACAAATATGTCGGTGCATTCTCTGCCATTGTGACCTCTTGTGTGACATGTCTTGCTAGCACATGTGCTCTTGCATGTGAATGATCATCTTTTTAAAGAATAAATGAACATGCCTGATTCATCGTTCTTGCCATGTTGACTAGCTAGCACGGTATGGTTTGCTGGCACATATCACTAGTAGAAAACATACCTTTGGTCCAGGGGTATTAGCTATGGTTTTGCTACAAACCGGGACTAATGCCCCGGTCCAACGGCTAGAAATGGCCCCAGGCGGGTGGCAGACACTAGCCCCGGTTCGAACGGGACCTTTAGCCCCGGGTCGTGTAACAAACCGGGGCTAAAGGGTTTCAGGCAGGCCAGGTCGGGCGCCAGACCCTTTAGTCCCGGTTTGTTATACGACCCGGGGCTAAAGGTGGACCTTTAGCCCCGGTTCTAGACACGAACCGGGGCTAAAGGTCTGGCTATATCTTCTTCCCCTGCCCGAGCCACCATTCAAGCTGGTGGCTCTCCTCTCTCTCTCTCTCTCTTTCTTGCTTCAAGCTCGAGTTCATGCCCTTTTTTTCCTCAAGATTTGTCTATATTTTGTGGTGCCCCATCTATCCAAAGGTTCTAAAAGGTGAGCAACTTCATCCTTTGAACTCTCATTGCTATATTAGCTCATTTCATGCTCTATCTTATAGATGGATTTATGGATTTAGTTTGGTAGTAATTTTTGCAATGATAGGATGAGATCGATGTTTAGATTCTATCTATATCTTGTATTAATGTAAGAAACTCTAAGGTAAATATCACAATATGTCGATTCTATCTATATATATATTGTTTTGGCACATAGTCTCGAAATTTGATTTTAGAAGCACACACATGCGTGAGTTCATCATTCTAACTAGCTAGCTGGGCAAAATATCCTTCTTCGTCTACTTGCGTTCAACAAACTGAAAAAATTGTAACAAAGATAGGGTTAATTCATAAAAGCTTGATAAGAAGACATCACAATTCACATATTAGGGAGTGCCTCTGTGGCGAGCTCCTCGAAGATGTCTGAGGACGGGATCATAAGACATCTTCGAGAAGCTCTGCCGTAGTGGTGTCCCTGCTCTCCCACACCACCTTTCGGTTTATACCTTCTCTAGCTAAATCAGTATGCTTGTGGAGCTAACTAATTTCACATATTAGAGAGTGCCTCTACGGCGAGCTCCTCGAAGATGTCTGAGGACGAGGTCCTAAAACATCTTCGAGAAGCTCCGTCGTAGTGGTGTCCCTGGTCTCGCACACCATCTTCCAGTTCTTCACAAGAATGCATACCTATTTATAGCTTAAGCAGCACAACATATTGTCGGGCACTGATGACACAATGTCGACACACTCACGCTGGCATAGTGCTGCCACCCAACCAAAATAGTGTCCGCATTTAATTTACTGGCTTAGTGCTGCCCACTCAGGACATAGTGTCGACACGTTGTCTCAACATCCACATTTAGTCCCGGTTGGTGCCTCCAACCGGGACTAAAGGTTCATCATATCTTTAGTCCCGGTTGCTGGTTTTAGATTAGTACTAATTAATTATGATTATGTTTGATGTACTTAATTAATTATATATTGCAGATGAGCCCACAATGGATGTACGCTGATCGACTCTCTAACGAGTTCATTAAAGGCGTGCATTCTTTTCTTCTTATGGAGAGGCAAACAAGCGGAATGGTTTTATGTCTTGTCCATGTGGTGTCTGTCAGAATCATAAAGAATACTCTTCCTCAAGAGTCCTTCACAGCCACCTGTTTCAGTCCAGTTTCATGACCGGCTATAATTGTTGAACCAAGCACAGAGAAAGAGGGGTTATGATGGAAGACAACGAAGAAGAGAATGACAACGACTACCCTAAATATGATGGTACTACAATGGAAGACATTGATGAAGAAAAAGATGAAGAACGGACATCAGATCTGCCCGATGATGATCTTAGTCGGGCCATTGCTGATGCCTAGGAAGAATGCGTAACTGAAAGGGAGAGGTTGAAGTTCAAAAATATGTTAGAGGATCACAAAAAATTGTTGTACCCAAATTGTGAAGATGGGCACAAAAAACTGGGTAGCACACTGGAATTGCTGCAATGGAATGCAGAGAACAGTGTGACTGACAAAGGATTTGAAAAGTTGCTGAGAATAATGAAGAAGTTTCTTCCAAAGGATAACGAACTGCTCGCTAGTACCTACGAAGCAAAGAAGGTTGTCTGCCCTCTAGGATTAGAGGTGCAGAAGATACATGCATGCATTAATGACTGCATCCTCTACCGCGGCGAGTACGAGAATTTGGATGCATGCCCAGTATGCACTGCCTTGTGGTATAAGATAAGACGAGATGACCCTGGTGATGTTGAGGGCGAGCGCCGCATGAAGAGGGTTCCTGCCAAGGTGATGTGGTATGCTCCTATAATACCATGGTTGAAACGTTTATTCAGGAACAAAGAGCATGCCAAGTTGTTGCGATGGCACATGGAAGACCGTAAGAAAGACGAGATGTTGAGACACCCCGCTGATGGGTCACAGTGGAGAAAAATCGAGAGAGAGTTTCCGGACTTTGCAGGTGATGCGAGGAACTTATGGTTTGGTCTAAGTACAGATGGCATGAATCCTTTTGGGGAGCAGAGCTGCAGTTATAGCACCTGGCTTGTGACTCTGTGTATCTATAACCTTCCTCCTTGGTTGTGCATGAAGCGGAACTTTATTATGATGTCAGTGCCCATCCAAGGCCCGAAGCAACCCGGCAACGACATTGATGTGTACCTAAGGCCATTAGTTGAAGAACTCTTACAGTTGTGGCACGGACAAGGTGTACGTGTGTGGGATGAGAACAAGCAGGAGGAATTTGACCTACGAGCGTTGTTGTTCATAACAATCAATGATTGGCCTGCTCTTAGTAACATTTCAGGACAGACAAACAAGGGATACAATGCATACACACACTCTTTAAACGATACTGAAAGTATATATATATTTGGATAAATGTAAGAAGAATGTGTACCCGGGAATCGTCGTTTTCTTCCGCCCTCGCACATCCTAAGAAAGAAAGGTAAGCATTTCAATGGTGAGGTAGACAGCCGGTGTAAGCCTATCCGTCGTACTGGTGATGATGTATTTGACATGGTGAAGGATTTAAAAGTAATCTTTGGAAAGGGTCCTGGTAGACAATCTGTTCCGAAGGACGATGTCGGACACACACCCATGTGGAAAAAGAAATCTATATTTTGGGAGCTACCCTATTGGAAAGTCCTAGAGGTCCGCTCTGCAATTGACGTGATGCACCTGATGAAGAATCTTTGCGCGACGCTGCTAGGCTTCTTGGGTGTGTATGGGAAGAGCAAAGATACACCTGAAGCACGGCAGGACCAACAACGTATAAAAGACCGAGACGGCATGCATCCAGAGCTGTTTCAAGGTACTGCTAGCTACGCTCTTACCAAAGAAGAGAAGGAAATCTTTTTTGAAGTCCTTTACAGTATCAAGGTCCCGTCTGGTTTCTCGTCGAACATAAAGGGAATAATAAATATGGCAGAGAAAAAATTTCAAAACCTAAAGTCTCATGACTGTCACGTGCTTATGACCCAGCTGCTTCTGATTGCATTGAGGGGACTCCTGCCGGAAAATGTTCAAGTACCTATTGTGAAGCTATGTGCGTTTCTCAATGCAATTTCTCAGAAGGTAATCAGTCTAGATAGTCTACCAAGGTTACAAAAAGATTTGGTCCAATGTCTACTAAGGTAATCAGTCTAGATAGTCTACTAAGGTTATAAAAAGAAACATCGTGGGGGTGGAGGATAAGACAGACATGTTAGACGATTATGATAAGTTTCATGAAATTCCGACCTTCGCTGTAAAGGATGACCCAAGCATCCCGTTAAGTAAGGAAGATGCTCCATGGTTACGGATTAGAAGAAAACCCTAACATGTGTGGATGTTGGTGATGTACAATATTATTAAACCTTTATTTAATGATCTTATATGTATATGGATATGAACTATCTCGATCTCAATAGGTAGTATTGCAACTTGTTGTGGCCAGACATTTATTAATATTAAAACGTAAAAATTAGTCATAATCATATCTAGCCCTGCAGTACACAGCTTCTGGGTCGTCTTCAGAATCGTCATCGTCATCGTCGTCGCTCGTAGCACGCGGATGGATCCTCAGCCCTTCCTCGTAGCACGCGGATGGATCCTCTGGCCTCGGATTCACGACGCGCGGGGGAGGGGGCTCCCGTATGATGACCCTAGTACGCCCTAGGCCTTCACCACCACCACCATTCTTGTGGCTATGCTGCTGGTGAAAGTGCGGGTACCTCAGGCGAGGATGGTCTCCCATGGCGATGTAGCGCATCACACCGGCGATAGTCTGGTTCGCCCACCACAGGCGGCGACCAGCCTCGTTGTGGTTCACTAGGGGCGATCCGTCACCCTCGTACCTGGCGAGCTCCCTTTCCCGCCGGTTTGCGAAGAAGGCATTCCAGGTGTCGAGGTTGTCGGGACCCCAATGGGGATCCATCCACTATTCCAGCGTGAGCTCGAGGTAGAAGTGGTTCGTGATGGCCGCCTGGCGGGCCGAACCTTGAGACATAGGAGGAACAGGAACGCCTCCAGCGCTCAGCATCCAGCCAGCGGGCATGGGTAGCTGGAGGCGCACAGCGCCTCGGTCTCCTCGAGCCTCAGAAAAGCCCAGTAAGCGGTGTCCATTGTTGTGAGAGAGAAGGTGTGGATGTGTCGATGGAAATGGCGGTCGGCCTAGATATAGAGGGACATAGCGGGAGAACATGGCGGGAAGCGGGGGAAATGGCGGGAGAAACATGGCGGGAAGCGGGGGAAATGGCGGGAGAACATGGCGGGAAGCGGGGGAAATGGCGGGAGAACATTTCTACTATATTTTTGTGAATATTTTGGTATATTATATGTATTTTTCAATTTTTAAATAATAAACTATATTTTTATTATTTTTTGTGAACATTTCTACTAAATATAATATTTGTTAAATAATAGATAATTTCATTTAAGTTGTATAATAAAGTATGATAATAGATTTAAATTATAGACCTTCTTTTTCTGAAAATTTTGATATATTATACATAATTTTCTGAAAATTATAAACCATTTTTGGTTTTGGCGCCAAAAACAACCTTTAGCCCCAGGTTGTAATACAAATCGGGGCTAAAGGACCTTTAGCCCCGGTTTGTGTTACAACCCGGTGCTAAAGGGGGTGGTATAAATACCCCACCCCCACCCCGGGTCGTGCCACGACCCGGAGAGACAGTTCCATTCGTTCCCAGATGAGCTCCTGTCGCCGCTCGCACCGTCCGTGTCGCGCCCCTCCGTGCCGCCACCGCCGTCCGTCCCGCCGCCGCCCGTGCCGTCCATCCTGTCTCCACGCCGCCCGCACCGTCCCGTCTCCACGCCGCCCACCGCCGTCTGTGTCCCGTCTCCGGCCGCGCCGCCTGCACCATCTCTCGCGCTGCCCGCACCATCTCCCGCGCCGCCCACACCGCCTTGCCGTCAGGTACGGTGATCGCCGCCCTCAATTAGGTTAATTATGTGTTAATTTTGGTTAGTATTAATTAGGTCAGTATTAATTAGGTTAGTATTAGGTTAGTATTTAGTATTAGTATTAGTATTAGTATTAGTATTATTATTAGTATTAGTATTACTATTAGTATTAGTATTAGGTATTAGTATTTAGTATTAGTATTAGTATTACTATTAGTATTAGTATTAGGTATTAGTATTTAGTATTAATATTAGTATTAGTATTAGTATTAGTATTTAGTATTAGTATTAGTATTACTTAGTATTAGTATTAGGTTAATTGTATAGGTTAGTATTATCTAGGGTTAGTTAGGGTTACTTAGTTAATTAGGTTTAGTTTAGTTAGTGTTAGGTTTAGGGTAGTGTTATTAGTTTAGTTAGTTAATTATGTTTTATGATTGTAATTTATTTCTATTATTTAGTTATGCTGCGTCCACCTCGTCCGAGCCTACTGGACTCCGTCGGGGATGTCCGAGTCTGGACTCCGCCGGGTTGGCACTAGGAGGTGCTACCTGTCGGGACTTGTACCTTGGTGAGGAATCTGGGCATCATCGTCGACCCGGAGCTTCTTTGGTGGCGTCCACGTGGTCCAGGAGCGGTGTAGAGGGAGCCAGCCCGCGGGGAGGTGGTACGTCGTCGTATCAGGGAGGAGGACGAGCATGTACGATGATACATGTATCTTTTGGAGACTAGGTTCTCCAATATCTGGCAGGTTCATGTATCTCACCCGAGCTATTCTCCGATGATGGTTCCTCTTCTGTGGCTGCAGAGCTCCCGTAGCACAGAACGCGGCAGCCGCGTTCGCTAGTTTGATATGAGCGAGATATATTAATAATGTACTTTATATTCTCCGGTGATGTATTAATAATGTACTTTATCTTATATTATTGTACTTTATCTTAATCACTAAGTATTGTATCCGAGTTGTCGCAGTTATAATATTCTTTTACTTAATGCAATATTCTTTTTCTGTATTAGTTAAGCTATGGACGGTAGACAGAATGAAGAGGAGCTTCTCAACATGATAGATGAGGGTACTGGGGGGGTCTTATTATGATGGCTCCGAATATCTTAATTTGTATGGAGGAGACGATGGTAGAGAAAATAGTGGAGATGATGGTGTTGACCATGGTGGAGACCATGGTGAAGACACCATAATAATGACAAACTCCATCGAGGTATATAAAGCCTCTATCGATCGTTCACTAGTATAGATGCACTAATTGATTCGTATATATGTACTGACGAATGTTTCTTCTCTTAGACCTCCGCTTCCGGCCAATCTTCTACAAAGACAAGAGGCCCGACACACAAGTTGCCTGCTGATGTCCGTTTCAGCATTGACTTAGTCTCTCCACAGGGTCAACCGCTGGAGCCCAAAGAAGCTGCGAATGCATTTACAAGTCAATGCGGAGTGATTGTTAGAGACAAAGTCCCGATCACCACGCGAAATTGGAACAAGCCAGGAAAGCAAAAGGATCCAGCTGGGGCTAGTTATGTAGATGACAGAGCAAAAGATACGATGTAGAATTCTCTCATGACACATTTCACCCTACCAGTCTTGAAGACTGATGAGCTCACACAGCAAATGACGAGGAAATTCAAGCACTTTGCTCTTAAGAAGATGGCCGAACTATTCAAGGAATGGAAAAAAAGATTGTACCACAAGTATGTCTTGAAGAAAACAACTCCTCCATTCGTTGGCCCACTAGAGTTGCAGCAGGATAACTAGGCCGCATTTGTGGAATACAAGATCTCGGAACCAGCTAAGGCAATATCAGCAAAAAATAAGTTAAATGCAGCCAAAAAGAAATATCACCATCATATGGGCACAGGTGGCTATAGGAGTGCCATGCCTAAGAGGGATAAAGCTGAGGCTGACCTGGAGGCTAAAGGAGTCACTCCAGCTACGTCTAGTTGGCCCTTGAGGTCAAGAAATTGGGTATTCGGGCATGGGGCATCATTAGACCCAGAAATAGGCGAGATTGTTGCAGCCGAAGAAATTTCTTCACCCAAGAAAGAACTTGTTAAAGTGATAAAAGAGGTTGAAGAGGGAACGTTTGTTCCCGATAGAGAGAACGATGAGCTGACAAAGGCTCTCAGGAATCCTGAAAAGGCTGGACGAACAAGAGGGTTCGGACCTTCTTATTCATGGGTTATCGGGTTTCCCGAGCACCGTGACACGTACCGAAGCCGATCGAGAAGAACAAAGCGGCAAAAAGAGGAGGATACAGAGCGGTTCGCGAGGTTTGAAGCCATGCTGCAGGAGCATCGCCAGGAGCTTAATGAACTTAAAGGACTCCGACAACAAGATCCTACACCGGACAGTATGGTCGGCCCATCGCAACGGAAAAGCAGCATGGATTCCACGGAGGGCCACGGTAATGATGCAACGATGGATGTGTACCCCGTGGATGCAATTAAGGATAAGACTAGTTGTGAGCTGCATGTTGAACTGAAGAATATTTCCATGAAGGTGGCGGTCGGTTTTGCTTTACCTTCTGCACCGGGAGCGACCTACCATTGCAATCCGATTCCAGCTGGCTATGCTCGTGTCGGTGTGGATGAAATTCTACCTATGTGTCAGTCACTACAGCTTGACATCCCTGGAGGTGAAGGGGAGACGACACTAGGAGAAGTCACGAGTGGCTTCATTCTTTGTAAAAAAGAATACATCAAGTTTCCAGGCTCGACACCAAGGCCACCTTCTCCACCGAGAAACAGTCCATCACCTCCAAGGCAACCGTCTCCTCCCAGTGCACCGTCTCCTCCAAGTCCACCTCCAAGTGCACCGTCTCCTCCCAGTAATAGTCCAATCCATGACCCCAACACGAGTCCATCTCAATCTACGCAGCCTCCTCCACCCACTAAGGGCCAAAAGCGGAAGAATGCAGCCGCTCCGTCGAGCGATAACCAATGCCTGAAGCGACAGTTGTCGCCCCTCCCGAGAGTACCGCCGGTTCCTCCCAAGAGGGCTTACGACCTGACCGATGAGGAGACCGATGGTCGTACGGGCCGAAGTGGATGCTCATTTTAAAAAAGAAACAACCTGAGCCAGAGGTCCAAATAAAACCGGAAACAAAGGAGCACTTTAGGAAATTACTGAAGCAGCCATCCCAAGCTCAGTTAAATGCGCCAGATGACTATACACGATGTCTTCAGAAGACACTGAAACAGAAGAGATCAAGCGGTAGAGGAAGCATCAAAAAATAGGTTCCCCAGCAGGGGGAACAAGCAAATAATCGAGTGGTAGCGGAAGCATCAGAACAGACGTCCCCCAGCTGGGGAAACAAGCAAAACAATCAAGTGGTAGCCGAAGAACCAAAAGAGATGTTCCCCAGCTGGGGAAACAAGCAAACCAATCGCTCCCCCCACTCCAGGTGAACATACCCGAACCTCAACTATATAAGGAAGAACCTATGGATCCGAAAACGGCTAGGATATTGGCCGAGCAATGTGGTATGCCTATTCATGAAATTATTCACAGCGATATGCCCAAGGCTGAGGTAGCACCCAAATTTGTTAACGGGGAGCCTATGGTCAGTTCTGAGAGGCTTCGGGATATGCCAACACAAATGCGATGATTCCATGAATGTTCGAAAATCGCATTACTTCGTTGAAGACGAGGTCCCTATTGAATTTACAGAATTATTTCAGTTACTCAATCTAAAGGAACTCGACAAAACTATCCTCAGTTTGTATTGTCTGTAAGTGATTACTTTATTTATGTAATTAGGTCTCTATCTCAGCTTGTTCAATTCATTGCTGGTAAGTATACTCACTATATTCTTTTGTACGCTATATATAATGATGCAGAATGAAGATGCTCAATTGTAAAAGAAAGGCTATCAACAGATTTGGGTTCATTGACCCACATCGAGTTCATGGAGCTATACTAAAGGATAAACCACTGGAGACCGAGCACAACTTGTTGCGGTTTTTCACGAAACAGCATTTCTGTAATGAAATATTATTTCCTTACCATGACGGCAAGTGAGTTTTTGTACACATTAACTTTTGCTTACTCGATGTTCAGTGTAAATGATGAGTTACTGACGTATGTAAACCTTGCGTAGGTACCACTGGATTCTTCTAAGCATTTAACTTGACTTGGGGAGAGTTCACATCATGGACTCACTAAACAAAGACATTGAAGACGACCGCCGCATTATCGATATGCTCCAGAGGTAATTTCAACCATTATCGCACTATATCGGTTTCTTTCGTTCATTTTCTGGGATATCAAGTAGTTATTAACTCATACATTAATTTTCTTTGTCGGGTAGGGTTTGGACACAGTTCAAGAAACATGTCCGCGGTCAATGGCGTGAGGAGCTATTTTTTAAATCACTCTCGGTAAGTAGTACGAGCTAAGTCCGCGCATCTATAATTCTAGTTTATGTGCATTTATCATGCTAGCGTTATTATTTGATTGAATTCTATTCTTGTAAAGTGCGCAAGGCAGCCACAGGGAACTAATCTATGTGGATTCTACGTGTGCGAGTTCATTCGCATCAGTATTGAGAAGCCCTCGGAAAATGTTCGAGTAAGTAAACAATATATTCACCCTTTATTTTTATTACAAAAAGTTGTGTTGAGTTTAATTCTTACGATCTCCTTTTTATATAGTTGGACGCGATGAGGGACAAGCTCCTACCAGAGGACCGCCTAATAGCAATCCAAGAGGAATTTGCTGCATTTTTTGTCGACGAGGTCATAGACCCACGCGGAGAATACTCTATATGTAGACCCTAAAGCATCCATGTAATGATCTCCATGTAATCAAATAGACATGCTCTGGACCCGGTTGGGACTCCATATATGCTTGTAAGAGAAATTATATTATATATTGCGTCAATGTGTACAAGTACTGTGTAGTAGCGTTCTGTATGTATACGAAAACTTGTTTCTAATGAAAACACAGAATGAAAAATAATTGAACACAAAACACAAAACGAAAAGAAAAACACAAAACCCTAAAACCCTATCCCCTGCCGCAGCAGCCAAATGGCCCAAAATGCTGCCGCGGCAGGGAACCTTTAGTCCCGGTTCGTAACACGACCCGGGGCTAAATGTCCCTCGCCCAGCGCGCCTAGCAGGCCACGTGGTTGGACCTCTAGCCCCGGTTCAGTTATGAACCGGGGCTAAAGCTTGGACCTTTAGTCCCGCTTTCGCAGTCCCGGTTCACAATCCGGGGATAAAGGCCCTTACGCATCGGGGCAAATGGCCTGGTTTCTACTAGTGTATGAATCAGGTTTCCTCGTCCCCGTGTGGCGGCGGCGGAGGGAACCCTAATTCCCCCTGCCACAAGCCCCCTCCACCTCTCTCCCTCTCCTCCGCCGCTGCCAGAGGGTGCGGCCGGGCAAAGCCTAGCCGGCGCTGGCGGCGGCGGGATCTTTTGTCTTCTCGCGCGCCTGGGTAAGGATACAGGCCAGATCTCATGCGTTGGGGCATGGTGCGGTGACACCATGGCGGGGCTAGTTCGCCACCGCGTTGTGGCCGTTGGATCTCCGGCGTGCGGCGGCGTGTGGATGAAGCGGCGACGCGGCGGAAGGCGTGGTTTGCGGGCTGGCGATGGCCGATCTCTGGCGTGTTGATGGCGGCGGCGACGCAGCTACAAGCAGTGCTAACAGCGGGGCGATCTGGCCCCTATGGGTTTGGATGGGTTGCCCACACCCACTGCATCTCGACAACTCCGATAACGACACCATGGAGGTTGGGGTTAGTCCAGAGGCACGAGGAAGATGGTGGAGGCGGCCTTCTTCTCCGTCGAAGGTGGACGGCCTGAGGCTGGTTGGCGGATCTCGCGATCCATCATCTAGTCCCGGCTGCGAGGCGGGAAGACCTAGGTGCCGGTGAAAACCGGGCTGATTGGCGGGCGATGGCGGCGCTACCACGCCGTGACCTTGATGAAGGCATCGCCGGGCAACTAGTGTCAACCTCACTCGGGCTGCTCCGAGGGAAACCCTAAGATCTTCGGGTCGGGCGATGGCGGTGCCACGGTGTCGATATCGCCTACTCTCCTGGGAGCATCACATGTGGCGCATCGTTGGATGCAAACGGCAGGACGGGTGGAACGGCTAGCACGCGGGGGGTGGTGCTCCTTGGCACCGAGGTGGTGTCGGTGGCTGGTGTGGTGAGAGTCCACGCATTGATCTACATGCTGACGACGGGTTGGCAGAAGATTATGAAGGCTGCGACATCCGGAGTCGGTGCATGGGCGCCGCTTCGTGGATATTCTGTGCGGTTCTAGGGATCCTTTTGCTTGAGTTCGAGCCGCCGCACTCTAGCTTCTCTTGGCGAGTGGCAACAGTGTGGGTGACCATGGAGCGGGGTCGAAACAGGTAGATATGTGTTTTGATAGATCTTGTTGGGGAGCTGCGATACGGTTATCATTTTTGCTCAGTGTCTAGTTTTGGCGGTTTCGGTTTGTATGATCTTTGTAATAGCCTTTGTCAAACAATGTGGTTCTAATAATAAATAAAGGTTGTGTGCATCGCTCGATGCAGAGGCCGGGGCTCCGCTCCCCATTTCAAAAAAAAGAGATTATACAATTGGTGCAATCGCATTGGTGGGTACAGGGTTGCCCCGGAGGTTGTCACTCAAAAATTACTTTTGCTACGAGCATTACCACACTAGCAATCTTAGTGTCGTCCGTTCTTGCAATACACTTAGCTTCAAGATGACACAAACACAAACCCGTCATTTAGTTTTTGTTGAATAATATACCGTTGCTGCATTTGAAGCAATAACTCGAAGGAGTTGGTGCTACGTCATAAGAAAAAGTCAGGATTTCTTGTATCTATTTTTGTGACCAAACTGAAGAAGGCTTCATCGGATGTCCCGTGTATTATTCAAGTAAAAAAGGAATAAATTACACTCATAGTTTGAAAAGCATACCCGGTCAGTCTTGGACGGTAGTCAGGTAGGTATAGCTTTTACATTTAGATACTATTAAAAATATTACCTATGATGGCCAGTTATGTCACTTCGACTTTGAATATAAGTGAAATAGTTACAAACAACACTCCTAAAGCAAAACAAGCATTGTTTGAAATTGTGTGTAATTTTTTTACATATTCATTCTCTCTCTACTCTTTCTATTTCATGTACATACCGAACATTACCATGTGGCATCTCTTAAATATAGGTACTATCACACTATTTAAATGCTCTCAGTCAATATCATGACAACAATTGATGGTTGTTATCTCTTATAGCTGACAATTCTTGTGTCATCTCATTCTGCACTTCTAAACAACATAGGTAGAATATTTTGGAGATCACATGAATTCAGATGAATTTAAAATATTCAAATATTATTTGAATATAGTTTCCATCTAGCGGGAAATGATGTGGTTAGTTCACCATAATTTAGAAATTTAAGTTTTAAATTTGAACTAAGGAAGCACATAAGTGCAAAAAATGCAATAATCCTAACAAAACCTAGCCTCCACCACGGAAAAGAAACTAATTCCATAAACAAATGCATAACTAGGACTCTCAGTTTGAACAAGACAACAATGTGGTGTTGTTACGGACCAACCTTCATGGGAATCCATGCTTTACTGAGGCGACCTCGCACCTCGGCGTCACCAAGTAGATTAGATCTCATGTGGAACAATTTCCAAGGGAGGTGGCCCACTAGGCCCGAAAGGCAAGCAATATATATCCTATCGATGGGACAGAAGTCTTGGATCTCAATCTTTAGTTTTGATTATATTTGTTGGGATACTACGTATATACCAATGTTTGGATTAATTATAGATTATATCATGTTCGTTCTTCTAATCATCACTTATTGCTTAAGAAACCGCTTGTTTGTAGTTCTTGATATTTTATGTTCATGGTTTATTTGTTGTGAAATGTCACTATGGAGTAGTCCAAAAAGCCTTGCAATTGTTCAAGAGACCACATATATAATATTTCGACAGTTTAGGGTCAAACTTATCAGGCAGTAGAGCTTAGAGTCAAACGTAGACTAGGACAAACTAATAATATTGTTTACCAAATATCAGTTACACCAAGGCATCTATTTTAACTCATGGGCATTCATCTTGTACGAAAATAATTCACCACCCACTTTAGTAATGAATTGGCCCTTATATACCACTCATCCTTTATCCAACTAGGTATCAAGCTCCTTTGTCCCACTTCAGATCACCATGTTCAGAGCAGAGGCCAAAATACATCCAATAGTTGACATAAAACATTAATATTACGGAGAATAAGAGAGAAGAATCCAACAAATATGAGAACATGACGCATCGGGAGCAATAGCACAACAACATTTCCTGTGGACACTGGAAAAAACAGTGTTGCTTCATTTCGATGAGAGAAGTATTCACCCTTGTTTATTTTTTCCATGGATGGAGCAAGCAATCGTTCAGAGGAGGGGTAGACTCTAAGACAAGAGCCAATGTCAGGCAAAAGACGAGGCTAGAAGACGGGGGCATGAAAGTAGAAGACGGGGGCATGAAGATGGGTGTGGCGGATCATGACTGACGATGGTGGCCTGTGGCTACAGCTAATAAAAGCCAAATATCTCGGGGGCGGCCGCTTTTGGCTTGTGAACGCCGGGAGGGATCTCAGTTTTGGAGATCTATCCAGGACATCAAGCCGGCGATCCGAAAGGGGCTCTCCATTACTATCGGTGATGGGAAGAACACCCTATTCTGGCTCGACCCTTGGGTTGGGGAGCGCCCGCTGCGCCACAAGGTTCCCGAGCTGTTCGCAATTTGTATGGATCCCCTGCTTTTGGCGGCTGAGCCCTGTCAAGGGGGGATTTGGCATGTTGAGTTCTGGTAGAACCATGGGGCTGCCGCGATGGCTACCTGGGAAGGGCTGCGGGACAACCTCCCGCTATCCCAACCCCAATCTCCGGATAGCATTGCGCGGCGACTGACCCTGTCGGGTATGTTTACCATTGGGTCGGCGT
This sequence comes from Avena eriantha, assembly GCA_910589775.1. NCBI lineage: Eukaryota > Viridiplantae > Streptophyta > Magnoliopsida > Poales > Poaceae > Avena > Avena eriantha. The sequence continues at coordinate 149,299,971 of OU342742.1, read as the reverse complement.
ATCGGGCCCTATTTAGTGGGCCCACCTTATCTTGGACCTCTCCTTTGTGGAAGGCTCCCCTACCCCTGAAGATAAAAATCTTCCTCTGGCAGTTACTGCACGACCGGCTTTCCTCAGGAGTGGAGGTGTCCAAGCAGCATGGTCCTGGCGATGGATTATGTCCGCTCTGTGCGGTCCCGGAAACGGGCACCCACATCTTGTTCTCCTGCCCCGCCGCTCGCTTTCTTTGGAACTTTACCCGTGAGGTAACCACATCTTTAGCTGACAATTCTTGTGTCATCTCATTCTGCACTTCTAAACAACATAGGTAGAATATTTTGGAGATCACATGAATTCAGATGAATTTAAAATATTCAAATATTATTTGAATATAGTTTCCATCTAGCGGGAAATGATGTGGTTAGTTCACCATAATTTAGAAATTTAAGTTTTAATTTTGAACTAAGGAAGCACATAAGTGCAAAAAATGCAATAATCCTAACAAAACCTAGCCTCCACCACGGAAAAGAAACTAATTCCATAAACAAATGCATAACTAGGACTCTCAGTTTGAACAAGACAACAATGTGGTGTTGTTACGGACCAACCTTCATGGGAATCCATGCTTTACGGAGGCGACCTCGCACCTCGGCGTCACCAAGTAGATTAGATCTCATATAGAACAATTTCCAAGGGAGGTGGCCCACTAGGCCCGAAAGGCAAGCAATATATATCCTATCGATGGGACAGAAGTCTTGGATCTCAATCTTTAGTTTTGATTATATTTGTTGGGATACTACGTATATACTAATGTTTGGATTAATTATAGATTATATCATGTTTGTTCTTCTAATCATCACTTATTGCTTAAGAAACCGCTTGTTTGTAGTTCTTGATATTTTATGTTCATGGTTTATTTGTTGTGAAATGTCACTATGGAGTAGTCCAAAAAGCCTTGCAATTGTTCAAGAGACCACATATATAATATTTCGACAGTTTAGGGTCAAACTTATCAGGCAGTAGAGCTTAGAGTCAAACGTAGACTAGGACAAACTAATAATATTGTTTACCAAATATCAGGTACACCAAGGCATCTATTTTAACTCATGGGCATTCATCCTGTACAAAAATAATTCACCACCCACTTTAGTAATGAATTGGCCCTTATATACCACTCATCCTTTATCCAACTAGGTATCAAGCTCCTTTGTCCCACTTCAGATCACCATGTTCAGAGCAGAGGCCAAAATACATCCAATAGTTGACATAAAACATTAATATTATGGAGAATAAGAGAGAAGAATCCAACAAATATGAGAACATGACGCATCGAGAGCAATAGCACAACAACATTTCCTGTGGACACTGGAAAAAACTGTGTTGCTTCATTTCGATGAGAGTAGTATTGACCCTTGTTTATTTTTTCCATGGATGGAGCAAGCAATTGTTCAGAGGAGGGGTAGACTCTAAGACAATAGCCAAAGTCAGGCAAAAGACGAGGCTAGAAGACGGGGGCATGAAGATGGGTGTGGCGGATCATGACTAACGATGGTGGCCTGTGGCTACAGCTAATAAAAGCCAAATATCTCCGGGGCGGCCGCTTTTGGCTTGTGAACGCCGGGAGGGATCTCAGTTTTGGAGATCTATCCAGGACATCAAGCCGGTGACCCGAAAGGGGCTCTCCATTACTATCGGTGATGGGAAGAACACCCTATTCTGGCTCGACCCTTGGATTGGGGAGCGCCCGCTGCGCCACGAGGTTCCCGAGCTGTTCGCAATTTGTACGGATCCCCTGCTTTTGGCGGCTGAGGCCTGTCAAGGGGGAATTTGGCAGGTTGAGTTCCGGCAGAACCATGGGGCTGCCGAGATGGCTACCTGGGAAGGGTTGCGGGACAACCTCCCGCTATCCCAACCCCAATCTCCGGATAGCATGGCGTGGCGACTGGCCCTGTCGGGTATGTTTACCGTTGGGTCGGCGTATCGGGCCCTATTTAGTGGGCCCACCTTATCTTGGACCTCTCCTTTGTGGAAGGCTCCCCTACCCCTGAAGATAAAAATCTTCCTCTGGCAGTTACTGCGCGACCGGCTTTCCTCAGGAGTGGAGGTGGCCAAGCGGCATGGTCCTGGCGATGGATTATGTCCGCTGTGTGCGGTCCCGGAAACGGGCACCCACATCTTGTTCTCCTGCCCCGCCGCTCGCTTTCTTTGGAACTTTACCTGTGAGGCTTTGGGGCCTGCCTGTCTGGCCTCAGACCTAGGGGAATTCCTAGAAACCAACGCAAACCATACCGGAAGGAGGAGGCGCCTCTTTTGGTTAGTGTCTGCGGCGATGACCTGGACTTTATGGAATATCCGTAATAAGATGTTCATAGAGCGTGTCTTCCTGCGTCGTACCTCTGACTCGATCTTCAAATTTCTGTCTTTTTTGCAGCAGTGGTACCCGTTGTGTACAGGGAGCGGCTGGACGTGATGATAGAACACCTACTTGTGGCATCCCGCCAACTTGCTTCATCACCAAGCCGTTGAGTTGTATCGTGTTTCTGTGTGTGTTTGAGCTGTGGTGGAAACCTTGTGGTGTATGTCGCCGCCTTCGTTGTGTTAGAATTTTTTCTCTGTTCTCTTGTTTTGCGTTTGCTTGGACTGGTTGTTGTATGGATGTTGCTTTATTTATAAAGCTGGGCGTATGCCTGTTTCGAGGAGGAAAGTGGAACCATCGATCTGCCTCTGCATACAACCTGCTCTGCGTACAACGTACATGCGTTGTAGTAGAAGCTTAGGTGTGATCGAGTTGTTGGTAGTAGCTTGACTGGCTTATGTATTATGCCTACACGTGGTTTCAAATACAAGCTTGTTTACTTGTTCGGCTCTTTGTATTATGCCATGGGGAAATTTTAGTCATATTAGTCATGAATGATGTGAAGCGAAATAGCTTAGCATAGTTGCCTACTACCGTAAGTATAGGCAGACATGTCTTGTTTTTGAATCCCCTACAGAGGTCAATGTTTCTGTAAGTATTATGATTAACAATTAATAAAGCTAAGATTGTTCTGCTCAAAAATAATAATAGAGAACCTATTGTTTTGTTGCAAATAAATCTGTAAAAGCTAACTTCATTGACAATGTTGCTTCTGTTGATAGAAGATTATAATATTCCTGAGATGGGCCACCTAGTTAACCTCTCTTCTCCTATATATTTTAATCACGATTACAATGATGATTGTGTGATAACCATTTCTACAAGGCAGGCAGAAACAAAAATGTTGTTACAAAGCAGAAAGGGTAGCCCTGCTTATGACCCAATCTTAGCCCTTCCTTGGTCACCTTTGGTCGAATTTGATCTGTTAGCTAACCCTGCCCGTTACAAGGATACATCCGTAGCTCCCACCCTGTTAAACCTCCTAAAAAAACATGTCCAGCTTATAATCATCGACAAAAAGTTTGTGTTTTAAGAATATATGTCAGTGCCGCTTAAAAACTGAAGGGTACACTAGTGGAAACATTGTCTCTTGTCCCGGTTCGTAAGGGGCTTTCGTCCCGGTTGCCCAACCGGGACGGGGCAATCGGGACTAAAGCCCCAGCTCTTTAGTCCCGATTGTGTTGCGAACCCGAACTAAAGGGGGTCCATGTGGCCGATGTCTAGGGCTAGGGGGGAGGACCATTCGTCCCGGTTCATATTTCTCTACCGCAACAGCATTTTGTGGACTTTTTGTGCCACGACAGAGAATTCATTTTGTTTTCCATTTATTTATTTCTTTTTTGTTTTGTGTTTTGCACTCGCCAATGAAGGAAAATTATATTACACAACATCTCCTGATTATATTACACAACAATTGTCGAACATATTACATACGGTACACGAGTTTCATGCATATATACAATATAATGTCTTTTACTATCCCTATTACACTATCAACATCTGCCGATAGTATTCTCCTTTTGTATCTAGGACCTCTGCATCTAAGAATCCCGCAATTTCCTCTTAAATTGCTCTTACGCGATCCTTTGGTAGAAGATCGTCCCGCATCTGTTTGATCTAATTTAAAGGAGTCAACATATATGAATGAAACTAATTAAACAAAAATTGATGGTAATAAAATAAAATTATGAATATTGTTTACATACTCGAAGTTGTTGTAAATTTCTTCCCATCTCACAGGTCGTCTGATGAATGAACTCTCAAACATAGTATCCACATAAATTATTTTCGTCTTTCTGCCTCAAGCACTTTACGAGAATAGAGTTCAATCAAAATAATAATCAAGCATGATAATAGTATCAAAACTAGAATCAAAGAGATGCGCGGATCTAGCTAGTAGTACTTACATCTAGTGGTTCAAATGTAAGCTCCTCTTTCCAGGCACTCTTAGCCTTGTTGGTGAATCGTTTCCAAGCGCTGCTCGGCAAAGAAAATAAATAAAAAGAGTTATTAATTACTTGATATCAGGAAATGAATGAAAGGTGCCAATATAGTGTCATAATGATTGAAATTACCGCTGCAACATTTCCTGCATGTCTGCCCACTTCGCATGGGGTTTACATTTCGAGTCCATGACTTGTACTACTCATTTGTTAGGTATAATGATTAGTAGAATATAGTGGAAGCTGTGCACGCATAACTCATCAATTATACACTTAACATCGAGTAAGCAAAATAGAATGTGTACAAGACAATAACACTCACTTGAAGTTGTAAGGTAATAGTACTTCCCTTTTGGTTTCTTAAAACCTTAACGCCTTATTGGACGGCTGACGCAGCAACGAAGACGGTTGCGCTGAAGACGGGTGAGGCCGCGGAGACGGCGCCTAACGAGGCGAGGACAAAGACAACTGATGCGCCAGGGACGGGTGAGGCTGCGGCAAAGATGGAGTGCTCTGAGGAGTCGTTGGCCTTGGCGTCCGATTTGGAAGAACGATGTTTCCCTTTTGACCTAGAATGGTGTCGTTTTTGGGTTCTCCTAGTTCAGTCACATCCCCTTCACCTGCAGGGTTGTCAAGCTTCAGCTGCGCAAATTCGTTCACAACTTCATCCACCCCGACAATAGCGTAGCCCTATGGAACCGGACAACAATGGTAAGTTGGTTTAGGTCAAATTGGTAAGGCATAGCTGACCGCCACCTTCATGGTTATGTTCACCACTTTCACATGTAGCTCACAATGTGTCATCTCCGAGATGTCATCCACTTGGTACCGAAGAGGATCCATGGCCGGTGCATCATCAGCATCATCACCCGGGAGCTCTGTGGACGCCACGTTGCTTTTCCAATTAGTAGATAGGCCGGTAGAATCGAAGGCATCTTCGTCTACCATGTGCTACTGAGATGGACCAGTAGTACCTTGCTGGCTAAGTGCGTCAATTTGATCATGTTGTCGCTTTAATTGTTCTTCTATGTTGTGCATCTAGTCTGCCTGCTTCATTGCTTCAGTTTCCTCCTTTTCCTTTTTCTCTGAAGGCTTCTATCGGGGTATTTCTTCCTGTCGACGAGGAACCCAATTTTCCATGGTTTGGAGCCTTTTGTGCCTCGTGTTCGTCCCTCGTGTTCAGGGTTCCCGAGGGTGAGTGTGAGCTCATCATTCCCTCTATTAGGAATGAACGTCCCATCTTCAACATCCTTTACTGAATTTCTAATGTCTTCGATGGGTATGGGAGTTTCTTTGTGTCTTTTGTTATATATGCACTTCCCTTCTGAGTCCAATGTTCCCCCGTGCCTCTAAAACCAAGTCCTTACCTGTTCGATCCAATTGTATGGATGTGGAATGGTCCCTTTAGCAAGCAAGTCGGCCTCGAGTTTCTCCCACTTAGGCATGCTAGACTTGTAGCCACCTTGCCCCATAGTATGGTGATACTGCCTTTTAGCAACATTTTTCTTATTCCTTACCTTTTCTTAGCTGGCTCCGATATCTTGTACGCCAAAAATTTAGCCTAGTAGTCTTTTAGCTTCTCATACCCTCCAGTGAACTCCCTAGTCTTATACTCCATGATAAAGTCAAGGTGCAATCTTTTCTTCCAGTTGGTGAATTGTTAGGACATCTACTTAAGAGCCCACTCCTTGACTTTTTGCTCTATAGTATTCTTTGGATCCTCCTCATTTGGATCCACCTCTAGCGTCGGCAGGGTGAAATTAACCATGATCTTATTCCAAAGTGCATATTTTTCTCTATTGCTGACATATCTAAGTACCGGCTCACTTTCCCGCCGGTTAGTGAAAAAGGCATTTCAGGTGTTGTATTTGTCGGGGTACCACTAGGGATCCATCCGCTGCCCCGCCATGAGCTCGAGATATAAGTGGTTCATGATGGCCACCTAGCGTGCGGAACCTTGAGGCACATGAGGGACAGGAACCCCTCCAGCGCTTAGCATCCGGTCAGTGGGCAGCTGGTAGCCCGATAGGCATGGGTAGCTGGAGGCGCATAGTGCCTGGGTTCAACCTGTAAGCGGGCATGCCCACAGCCGTTCGTCAGCTTGCCATCTATGTCCCTTTGATCAAACGGAATTAAGTATTTGTCTAGTTAGGTCCCACCTTGTTTCCACGGCGTCTAGTCCAAGAGTTCAGGACATGCGCGACATCATGACCTTCGCCTGCCCAATCAGTTGCACCCTCGCCTCCGCCTGCCCAATCAGTTGCCTCCGCACTAGAAGGTACTGTGGCCGCCCGTCTGCTCCTTCTCCTCCTCATGGCGGTGCCGGCGCTCACACCTTTGGATGCACCGGCAGTCGACAGCGAGCAGCGCATCCAGTTCACCTGTGTCGCCATCCTCGTGCTCTCGGCAGCAACCGTAGCTTCCCATCCATTAGAGCATCTCCACCCGCGTTCCAGGACGGCGATCCTGGGCCTAATTTTTTGTCCGGACAGCGAAAATTCGCCGAGCTATGTTCACAGGACGCCAAATAGACCCAGATTTGGCCTAACTTTCATATGGCGTTCCCAGGCCATCCTCGAGCACATCGCCGCCGACAACCAACCGAGGTTGGGCTACCCTCCTTGTTCGCCTCCTTCGGCCGCCCGGCACCGTTCGACGGCGAACTGGCTGCCGAGGAGGATGGGCGGCCTCAGCTCCTCGTCCTCTGCCTCGGCGTCGCGCTCGTCTGGCTCGGTGCTGGCACAGTCTCCTCGCGCCTCCGATGAGGACACGCGCAAGCCTCCACTCTGACCGGTGAAGCGAGAGGTGGAGTCGTCGGTGCGCTCGTCGCCGAGGAAGCGCACACGCGGCATCGTCATCAACAAAGGTTGCGTGCCCTTGCCGCCGACCGGCTTCGTCTGTGCATGCCGAAGCCTAAGCCGACATACATAGGTCGTCCCCGTCGACACGGACGCGTTCTTCCTCAAGATGGCGATGGAGAACTCACTCAACGACATCCCGCCGATGCAGGCCGCCGCCCGCCGGAAGCGCGCCTACCACGGGGCGCTGCTCATCGTCCTCGACGACAACGACGATGAGGTCGGTCCATCATCACAGCCGTGGCGCTACAGAGATGCCGGCCAAGCCAGCTCCCGACCACCATAGCCGCCGAGCGACGATGACGGCAAACATGACGATGACTACAATGCTTCTACTGCAACTTCGGCATGTAAGCGGTGCGCTCGGCGGCCTCAGCATCGGCGTAGTAGTATTTCTATTTTTTTACTTCTTTTTAGCCTAATGTAGTCAAAATTCGGGTATATGTCCGAATTTAACATAATATGTGCGTACTTGCCTCTTTTCTAATGAAATCGTCTATATTCATCCAAATTTTGCTGAATTTGTTCAAATTTTGGCGAAACACGGGAGCTTGGCCTAGGAACGCCAATGGGAAACTGAATGTTTCCAGACCAAAAATTATATCCTTCCGGCACTAAATAACGCAGGATTTTGGCACAGACACGATTAAAGGCGAATGGCCTAGCGGCGTCGTGGGCAGTCGTTTCCACTTGCACCCTGAGCCTGGGTCTCCTCGAGGGTCAGAATTTCCCAGCATATGGTGTCCATTGTTGTGAGAGGGGAAAGTGTGGATGTGTATGGATGGCCATGGCGGTCGGCCTACATATAGAGAGAAAGGGCAGGAAAACATGGTGGGAAGCGGAGAGAAATGGCGGGAAAACATGGCGCATGGTTTGACGGCTCTGAGAATGGCGGGAAATATCTTTAGTCCCAGTTATTGCCTCCAACCGAGACTAAAGGTCCCCAAAATAGTTATTCAAACAGAAAATAGTTATCCAAAATAAAAAAATAAGTAAATTACAAAAAACGCTCTATTTTAGAAAACAGAAAATATTTTTGGATTAGTTATTCAAATTCAAACACATTTCATGTTGAAAGTTTTGTCAAATTCAAAAAATATGAAAAAATAGTTAATGCATTTTGATTTAAAAATGGCATAATTAATACATGATGCAAACAGATGTATGGATGATATATTCCAATTCCTTATATTTTTCTGATAATATAGACATATTATTTGTATTATTTGGATTTATACAATAGAATCTATGAATTTCCAAAGTTTTCTAATTGATTTGAAATATAAAACTAAAAAATAAGAAAATTTACAAAAAAAACCTATAGTCCCCGATCGTGACTGCACCTAGGACTAGAGGGGATCGTGACTGCACCTAGGACTAGAGGGGACGCGCCCGCGAAAATGAAGCGGCCCGAAAAAACCCTTTAGTCCCAAGTCGTGGCTCCACCCGGGACTAGAGGTGGGGCATTTAGTCCCAGGTATTTTCACCGCCCGGGACTACACTAGTAGAAAAAGGGCCTTTGGTTCGGGCCACTAGTCCCGGCAGTAGCTGGGGCCGGGACTAATGGTCCGAACCGGACGGCCCGAGGTCGTCGAATTCTGTGTCCCGGTCCGTAAGAGGCCACTAGTCCCGGTTTGAGACACAAACCGGGACTAGTGGCTCTGGGCACGCCCGCGTGGTCCTGGCAGAACCATTAGTCCCGGTTTGTGTCTCAAACCGGGACTAATGATCTGGCCCTATATATATGCACCTAGCCCTCCACTCTCTCCTGTTTTTTTCCTATGTGAGGTGGGTATAACTTTGTGCTAACTTTTTTTCTTCATATGCACTAGAGGTGTTCGGTGAAATGCATGTTAGAGCGATGCCACTTGAGTTCACACAAGACAAAACATGATATGAGGTGCCAGAGCGACACTTAAGGTTTCTCCTCTTTGTTTTGAAGTGTCCTAAAAGGTTAGCAACTATTTTCTCGTTTTGACCGCGCGGTACTAATTTAAGCATCGTGATTGCGTTTGATATATATGCATGGTTGTATGATGCAGATGAGCCACCCATGGATGTACGGTGACCGACGCTCTGACGCTTACAGAGAAGGCGTGCATTCTTTTCGCCTTGTGGCCGAGGCAAACAAGCGGCAGGATGGTTTTATGTGTTGTCCCTGTGGTGAATGTCGGAATGAGCAGGCTCACACTTCCTCAAGAGTCATTCAGAGCCACCTGCTTTGGTCCGGTTTCATGTCCGACTATAATGTTTGGACCAAGCACGGAGAAAGAGGGGTTATGATGGAAGACGGCGATGAAGAAGAGAACGATGATGACAACTACCGATGTAGTTTCCCTGAATACGATGATACCGCATTTGAAGATAATGAAGAAGAAGGGGGTGAATAACGGGAACCAGATGAGCCCGTTGTTGATTTTGGTCGGTTCATTAGTGATGCAAGGCGAGACTGCGACATAGAAAAGGAGAGGTTGCAGTTCGAGCAGATGTTACAGGACCACAACAAATTGTTGTACCCAACTTGTGAAGATGGCCAGAAGAAGCTGGGTAGCACACTGGAATTGTTGAAGTGGAAGGAAGAGACCGGTATGACTGACTCGGGATTTGAAAAGTTGCTAGTAATAATGAAGAAATAACCAATTGCCCTCCCGGAGATAGGGTTAGGGTGGTGGTTCTCGCGGGCCCCCGGACTTAGGGTTAGAGTGGTGGTGCTCGTGGGCCCCCGAAGATAGGGTTAGGGTGGTGGTGCTCGTGGGCCCCCGGACTTAGGGTTAGAGTGGTGGTGCTCGTGGGCCCCCGGAGATAGGGTTAGGGTGGTGGTGCTTGCGGGCCGCCAGGACTTAGGGTTAGGGTTAGGGCATCACTAGAATTTTGCTATTGTTTAGTATTATTGTAGCAAATTGCGTGTTCATATTATTGTTTAGTATTATTTTATGCAGTAATATTGAATGAAAAATGTTATTGTGTGCATTTTGTAGAAAACTATGGATCCAATCCTGAGAGACCTAGCACTGGAAGAAATTCTCGAGGATATGATCAACGACACCCCCCATGTTGATCCACCCGAATCTCCGCCGATTTATCTGAACCCCTCCGGTGAGGGAGAGGAGGTCGACCGAAATGATCAAGGAGAAGCCGACGGCTCCGGTGGTGGAGAAGCCGACGGCTTCGGTGGACCCTTAACGAAGTCCGGTGAGGTATACATATGAAGTCCGGTGATCAGTAGATGCATTAACTGAGTTGTATATATATAAATTAACGAATGTTTCTTCTCTTAGGCCTCCACATCGAGCAAAACATATTCCAAACGAGGCCCGGCCAAAAAGTTGGATGGCTCTACGCGTTATACAATTACGGTGGTATCACCACGGGGTGAACCGTTGGAACCCGAAAAGGCTAAAAGTGTATTTGTACAACAATGCGGAGTTATGGTTAGGGATCGCAACCCGATCACCGTTCGAGAGCTGAATAAGACGAAAGGGGCGGAAGAGGGTGAGTATGTCGCCGACAGGTACAAAGAGGGTCTTTGGAATGACCTTACGGCACATTTCACCCTGCCAGAATGTGAGGATGAAGCCGACACAGCTACATTGAGGAAGAAAGTCAAGTAGTGGACTCTTACGAAGATGGCCGAACTATTCAAGAACTGGAAGAAAGCATTATGGCAAAAGTATCAAAAGACGAAGACTCCTCCTAAATTTGAATGTTATCTAACGAAGCAGCAGGCTAACTGGGATGCATTTGTGAAGTACAAGGAGTCTGAACCTGCTATGGAAAAGTCGAAAAAAAACAAGAAAAATATCGCGATGAAGAAATATCACCATCACCTGGGCCAGGGGGCTACGCGGCTGCCATGCCAAAGTGGGATGTTAAAGAGAATGAGCTGCTTGCTAAAGGGATCACTCTAGAACCAATACGCGAAGTGTAACACCCTCAAATCGGCCCTATGCAAGTTTTAGCCCTTTCCGCCAAACCCGCATAGAAACGATTCAAGGACGCCCACCAGGCACTTTCGTGCGGGTGGAAAACGAAGTAATACCATTACACAACCGTCCTCGATGGGACCCACAGAACAGATATATATACAACAGCGACTTAGCGAATCAAGAATACAGATATACAATACAAAGATCCAAATCACCTTGAAATCGATACAGCGTCCGAGTACGGACAAGATGCAAATGGGGCTAAGAGCCCTGAAGAATAACCAATGGCGTCCATAACCCTGCCCAGGACAAGCCGGAAGGGTAACCCTGCTAACAACGTCGATCTCAAACCTGCTAATACAAAAGGGGTGCCTACAAAGGGCAAAGGAAAAAGAGCAGCGTCAGTACTGAGGCCAGTACACGGCGAGGCTAGAATTCGGCGGCTCTCGCCTACATAGGTATGGTGGGCTGAAGCGGCAACGCAGCGACACTAGACAACCTATAGAGACTCGGTATCACTGGCGGCTATTAGAGAGGATAAGAAAGACCTATTCGGATCCAACCTGATACTAACACCAAACATACCCGTCCTGGCATTTCCCCCTTGAGACCAAACGAGGAAGTCAAACCGAGGAACTCACACAGGGGACAGTTTTACTCATTCTGTTATAGTTGCAACACTTACTAATCAGATATAGATAGAATGGGTCATCCTGAAGCATAAGTAGTGGGCAGTTTAATTAACATTCCATTGTAGTTGGAACATTTACTAGTCAGATATAATTGTCCTGAGGAATCCCAAAACCCAGCATTTATTGGCACTTTTATCACATTCCATTGGAGTTGCAATACTTACTAGGCAGATATAACAAAACAACCCAGGTCCACCAGTGGTTGGCATTTTTAATATCCATTCCGTTATAGTGAAGCTGGTTACTAGTCAGATATATTAAGTCAAATTTATAGCAATACTTTAGTTATGCTTGTCTATGATCGAGATACTGTGCTCCAAGCCGTCCATAACCGCGGACACGGCTTTCAGAAAGTTTTACCCTGCAGGGGTGCACAAATAGCAACACACACTCGATCAACCTCGGAAAAACCAACTCAAAACCCAACGAGGCATTCACGACAAAGTGATCACAGGATTCGGAAATATTTCAGGGGGCCACCCCACTAAGCTACCCGCAACGAAGTTGTCTGGCTCCGGAACGGACCCAGGGTTTGCGAGAATGGTTGTAAACGACTGGGAACCCGAAAGTGTGACTGGGCTTGTCGATACCGCGAAATCGTGCCGCGATCCAAAACAGTACAGGTGATCTACGCACAATCTTAAATAATGCAGTAAAGCATGGCATAAGTACAGGATAGTAATAAAGCCCCAAACTACTTTGTGGCCCCAAGAAATAGAAATGAATCAAGCTCTGGCTCAGGGGGGGTCCACGGCCTCCCGGATGTGGATAGTGCGAAAAATCAAGGCACAGGTATCAAGTACTCGGGGTCCTACGGGACACAAGTGAGCGTGGAAGAACCAAATAACATCTATTGCTCACCGATGCCTCTGCATTAGTTATATCTAGCATTTTAATGGTTGTATTTAAAGTCATGAACATCTCCACCACAAACATCTTCCAGCATTCCAACAACTGTGGTACTTGACAACACGAGATCGCACCTGAGCAAGCGACTACGACTCGCAAGGCCAGCTATCTACCAAACACATGTAATAGGAGGTGTCCAAGGCAATATAGAGGCTGCACGGGGTATAACTGGTGTACGGAAACTAAAGCATCGCGACACGGATAGCAATAGATCAACAAGAGGAAAATAAAGACTATAAATGCAAAATAGGTAGAGGGGGAGAGATGCTCGCCTGGGAAAACACTGCCGAAGGTTCATATCCAGAGAACTTGTCGATACTCGCATCCACTCATCGGCCTAACCCGCGAAGAAGCAAAACACTAGAAGAAACACCAGATGCAATATTTAATACTACGGCAGAAGATCCGGCATGATTATGAGATGATGCATGACATGGCACAGATGCGGTGCAATTAGGCAGTATTAAGCGGAACCGGGGTCCCGATAATTAATTACACGGTTCAAGTTATTTAGAAACCCCGCAATTTAAATGTTGTCTTAACAAGACAAAACATGGCATCGGTTCGCTGCACAAATTTAAATGGAGCCGATATAAGACTAGAATAGCCCGCATATGGACTCCATATTTAATTTAGGTGAATCGACTAATTCCCCCACACCACATGATATGCATGCGAGATGAACAAATAATATGCAATAGGTATATATCATATATTATAAAAATAGGGGTCTCGGAAAAGGGAATCACATGTGGTTCCGAAGATCTTGGGTTCCGAGGTTCGACGGTCTCGGCGGGATCGGTCTCGACCACCGGGGCCGAGGGTCTTGGGGTCGACGGAAACGAGGTTTGAATCCGAGAAGGAGGTCTTGGTGTTCCGCGAGATCGGTTCGGTCTTCAGGGTCCCGGCGTAGGATCCAAGAAGGAGGACTCGTGGTCTTCGGGTCTGCCCTTCGGTTCCGGGTCGGGGAACTTGGCATCCGATCCGGGTGTCAAGGAAGGACTTGGTTCCGGAAACAGTTTCTAGGGATCGGTCTTGGAGTTCACTGTCAATGGCGCTCTTGGTGATCAAGGATCACGTCAACGAGGACACGGAGATCACTGCGTTGCAACACAATATTGTAGCCGAGGCCAACGGGTCAGCGAGGAAGTGATCCGCCAAGCTCACAAACATGCACAGACAACATCAAATAGCATCCCATCACCGTGAAGACCTGGAATAGATGGGCAGGGGTCTACTAGCAACTTGGCGTCCACCACAACACATAAGATGTTGGTGTCCCCTACAGGCAGAGCCTAGGAAGGCACCATGGTAACAGAGTTCGGGAAGGGCGTCTCATGCTTGGGCCAGTTCAGAGAGGTGCCGACAAGGACCTGGTCGAGGGTCGCATAGAACTTGTCCGAGGCAGGATCGAGGACGGCCAGGCCGATGCGGGGGAGCGCTGCAGCAAGGGGAGCGACGAGTAGGAGGAGATGGACGGCATGGTGCAGTGCGGCCAGGGCGAGGACGGGCGCCTGCAGCGAGGGGCGGGGTCGGCGTGGACGCCGGCCAAGGCGAGGTGGTGAACCGGCGACGGGGAAGGTGGGCAACACCGGCGGAGAAGGGGAGCTCGAGCTCACAGGCGGCGCGCAACTACCGGGCAGAGGAGAGGCGCCAGACGAGGGAGACGGGCTCCGGCGAACACGAGCTTGTAGGCTCGGTGCTCCAGGCGGAGGGGATCTGGGCGGAGGCGGAGGATGTGGGCCGAGCAGAGGAGGCGCAGGCGGCAAGAGGCGGAGGCCGGCGCGAGGTTGTACTCGGGGCAGGCTCGAGCAGGCAGACGCGGAAGAGGAGGCAGGGGATGGCGGCCGGGGTTTCTTGGGCGCGGCAAGGGAGGCGAGGGCCCCTGGCAGCGGCGAGGATCGACCGGCAAAGAGGAGGCGCGTCGGGGTTAGGCTCCCTCTCTGTGCGGGAGTGAATCGATCGAGATGGGAGTTGGTGGGGGCATGAGTGAGAGAAAGAAGGAAGGCAGGGGCCTAAGGGAAAACGACCAGCGGCGGGGGGTGGAGTGCAAAACGTTGGGACGCCGGGTCCACTGGTTAGGGTTTGGGGATAGGGAGCTGTGGGTGGGCCTGCTGGGCCGCGAGGGTGGCAGCGGGGCTGCTAGGCTTGCTGCGGCTCAAGAGATGGGCTGGGAGTTGGTCCAAGCGGATGGGGTTGTAGATGGCTGGCCGGGTTTTGGCCTGGCTGGCTGCCTCCCCTTCCAAAAAAACATTTTATTTTATTTTTATTTTTGTAAAACTCTTCGCAAACAGTGTTAGACAAAACAAAATATCCGACAGAGACCGGGGTTTGTACTTTGAAATAAAAGGGAGGGATTAATGTAGAAAACAAAAATAGGGTTTTTAGAAAATAGTTTTGGGGAAACATATGCATAATGATGACGATGCTCAAATGCGATGTGGCATGATGACATGAGCATGCGGTCATGATGATGCAATGCACAAAAACACAGCGATTTTCTAGTAGTGGTTTTAGCGGGGCGCCACAGTTCGACCTCACTAACAAGGGATCTCGCCCTCGAGATCCGCCTCATGGTAACGGGAAGAAGCCGATGACCTGAATCTTCTCGCTTCGTGTAGATCCTCGCGACACCACTAACAATATTGTTGCTCCATGTTGAAATCAACGAAACCAACAACAAGGGGTCGTTGTCCGTGATTGTCAAGAGAACACTACAGAGAAACAAGGACGAAGGTAGAGGCATCAGAAGATCACGCCACCTCTAACTTCCGGGGACAGAGTAAAATTTCTTGATCCACCGATTCGATGTAAAAAACCGAATGATTAGAGTAGTGGTATGGTCATGACTCCATCCCGCACTCTAACATTACTCTGCACACGAATAGGTGGATTATACAACCAACTCTCGGAA
This sequence comes from Avena eriantha, assembly GCA_910589775.1. Taxonomy (NCBI): domain Eukaryota; kingdom Viridiplantae; phylum Streptophyta; class Magnoliopsida; order Poales; family Poaceae; genus Avena; species Avena eriantha. The sequence continues at coordinate 149,284,334 of OU342742.1, read as the reverse complement.
TTAGACTGAAGATCTCGACAAGCGAGGTTCGGAAACAAAGGAGTGATGCAGACTCTGCATCGGATCTAGCGTAGACGATGTCGTCGCGTCAGAAAACACCGGAAAATGCAAGAAGTAACAAAGGGAAGTCCAACAGATGAAGGATTCCTCAGATAGCACGAAGATCGGATGTAGAAGCACCGTTACCGAAGGAGGAAGCGAAACCCTGAAGGTACGACAGAAACCCAACCACGAGAATTCCTGGACTCGAAGAAAAGATAAGAGAAAAGATTCAAAACACGTAGAGGTAAGAGGAGAACAGCAGAGCGGTAAGGAGTAAAATCAGACCTAATCCGATCTATCCAACCGATTTTGCAAAATAGTTTTGACACTCTAGATCGTTCATTAGCTAGGTTATCCTACAGGCTAGACTTGTGGGGTATCGCAACTGCTGGGCTCTGATACCACTCTGTAACACCCTCAAATCGGCCCTATGCAAGTTTTAGCCCTTTCCGCCAAACCCGCATAGAAACGATTCAAGGACGCCCACCAGGCACTTTCGTGTGGGTGGAAAACGAAGTAATACCATTACACAACTGTCCTCGATGGGACCCACAGAACAGATATATATACAACAGCGACTTAGCGAGTCAAGAATACAGATATACAGTACAAAGATCCAAATCACCTTGAAATCGATACAGCGTCCGAGTACGGACAGATGCAAATGGGGCTAAGAGCCCTGAAGAATAACCAATGGCGTCCATAACCCTGCCCAGGCCAAGCTGGAAGGGTAACCCTGCTAACGACGTTGATCTCAAACCTGCTAATACAAAAGGGGTGCCGACAAAGGGCAAAGGAAAAAGAGGAGCGTCAGTACTGAGGCCAGTACACGGCGAGGCTAGAATTCGGCGGCTCTCGCCTACATAGGTATGGTGGGCTGAAGCGGCAGCGCAGCGGCACTAGACAACCTATAGAGACTCGGTATCACTGGCGGCTATTAGAGAGGGTAAGAAAGACCTATTCGGATCCAACCTGATACTAACACCAAACATACCCATCCTGGCATTTCCCCCTCGAGACCAAACGAGGAAGTCAAACCGAGGAACTCACACAGGGGACAGTTTTACTCATCCTGTTATAGTTGCAACACTTACTAATCAGATATAGATAGAATGGGTCATCCTGAAGCATAAGTAGTGGGCAGTTTAATTAACATTCCATTGTAGTTGGAACATTTACTAGTCAGATATAATTGTCCTGAGGAATACCAAAACCCAGCATTTGTTGGCACTTTTATCACATTCCATTGGAGTTGCAATACTTACTAGGCAGATATAACAAAACAACCCAGGTCCACCAGTGGTTTGCATTTTTAATATCCATTCCGTTATAGTGAAGTTGGTTACTAGTCAGATATATTAAGTCAAAATTATAACACTACTTTAGTTATGCTTGTCTATGATCGAGATACTGTGCTCCAAGTCGTCCATAACCGCGGACACGGCTTTCAGAAAGTTTTACCCTGCAGGGGTGCACAAATAGCAACACACACTCGATCAACCTCGGAAAAAACAACTCAAAACCCAACGAGGCATTCACGACAAAGCGATCATAGGATTCAGAAATATTTCAGGGGGCCACCCCACTAAGCTACCCGCAACGAAGTTGTCCGGCTCCAGAACGGACCCAGTGTTTGCGAGCACGGTTGTAAACGACTGGGAACCCGAAAGTGTGACTGGGCTTGTCGATACCGCGAAATCGTGCCGCGATCCAAAACAGTACAGGTGGTCCACGCACAATCTTAAATAATGCAGTAATGCATGGCAGAAGTACAGGATAGTAATAAAGCCCCAAACTACTTTGTGGCCCCAAGAAATAGAAATGAATCAAGCTCTGGCTCAGGGGGGTCCACGGCCTCCCGGATGTGGATAGTGCGAAAAATCAAGGAACAGGTATCAAGTACTCGGGGTCCTACGGGACACAAGTGAGCGTGGAAGAACCAAATAACATCTATTGCTCACCGATGCCTCTGCATCAGTTATATCTATCATTTTAATGGTTGTATTTAAAGTCATGAACATCTCCACCACAAACATCTTCCAGCATTCCAACAACTGTGGTACTTGACAACACGAGATCGCACCTGAGCAAGCGACTACGACTCGCAAGGCCAGCTATCTACCAAACACATGTAATAGGAGGTGTCCAAGGCAATATAGAGGCTGCACGGGGTATAACTGGTGTACGGAAACTAAAGCATCGCGACACGGATAGCAATAGATCAACAGGAGGAAAATAAAGACTATAAATGCAAAATAGGTAGAGGGGGGAGAGATGCTCGCCTGGGAAAACACTGCCGAAGGTTCATTTCCGGAGAACTTGTCGATACTCGCATCCACTCATCGGCCTAACCCGCGAAGAAGCAAACACTAGAAGAAACACAGGATGCAATATTTAATACTACGGCAGAAGATCCGACATGATTATGAGATGATGCATGACATGGCACAGATGCGGTGCAACTAGGCAGTATTAAGTGGAACAGGTGTCCCGATAATTAATTACACGGTTCAAGTTATTTAGAAACCCCGCAATTTAAATGTTGTCTTAACAAGACAAAACATGGCATCGGTTCGCTGCACAAATTTAAATGGAGCCGATATAAGACTAGAATAGCCCGCATATGGACTCCATATTTAATTTAGGTGAATCGACTAATGCCCCCACACCACATGACATGCATGCGTGATGAACAAATAATATGCAACGGGTATATATCATATATTATAAAAATAGGGGTCTCAGAAAAGGGAATCATATGTGGTTCCGAAGATCTTGGGTTCCGGGGTTTGACGGTCTCGGCGGGATCGGTCTCGACCACCGGGGCCGAGGGTCTTGGGGTCGACGGAAACGAGGTTCGAATCCGAGAAGGAGGTCTTGGTGTTCCGCGAGATCGGTTCGGTCTTCAGGGTCCCGGCGTAGGATCCAAGAAGGAGGACTCGTGGTCTTCGGGTCCGCCCTTCGGTTTCGGGTCGGGGAACTTGGCATCCGATCCGGGTGTCGAGGAAGGACTTGGTTCCAGAAACAGTCTCCAGGGATCGGTCTTCGAGTCCACTGTCGATGGCGCTCTTGGTGATCAAGGATGACGACAACGAGGACACGGAGATCACTGCGTTGCAACACAATATTGTAGCCGAGGCCAATGGGTCAGCGAAGAAGTGATCAGCCAAGCTCACAAACATGCACAGACAACATCAAATAGCATCCCATCACCGTGAAGACCTGGAATAGATGGGCAGGGGTCTACTAGCAACTTGGCGTCCACCACAACACGGAAGATGTTGGTGTCCCCTGCAGGCAGAGCCTAGGAAGGCACCATGGTAACAGAGTTCGGGAAGGGCGCCTCAGACTTGGGCCAGTTCAGAGAGGTGCCGACAAGGACCTTGTCGTGGGTCGCGCAGAACTTGTCCGAGGCAGGATCAAGGACGGCCAGGCTGATGTGGGGGAGCACCGCAGCGAGGGGAGCGACGAGTAGGAGTAGATGGACGGCACGGTGCAGCGCGGCTAGGGCGAGGACGGGCGCCTGCAACGAGGGGCGGGGTCAGCATGGACGCCGGCCAAGGCGAGGTGGTGAATCAGCGACGGGGAAGGTGGGCGACACCGGCGGAGAAGGGGAGCCCGAGCTCGCAGGCGGCGCGCAACTGCCAGGCAGAGGAGACGCGCCAGACGAGGGAGGCGGGCTCCGGCGAACACAAGCTTGTAGGCTCGGTGCTCCGGGCGGAGGGGATCTAGGCGGAGGCGGAGGATGTGGGCCGAGCAGAGGAGGCGCTGGCGGCAAGAGGCGGAGGTCGGCGCGAGGTTGTACTCGGGGCAGGCTCGAGCAGGCAGACGCGGAAGAGGAGGCAGGGGATGGTGGCCGGGGTTTCTCGAGCGAGGCAAGGGAGGCGAGGGCCCCTGGCAGCGGCGAGGATCAACCGGCAAAGAGGAGGCGCGTCGGGGTCAGGCTCCCTCTCTGTGCGAGAGTGAGTCGATCGAGATGGGAGTTGGTAGGGGCGTGAGTCAGAGAAAGAAGGAAGCCAGGGGCCTGAGGGAAAACGACCGGCGGCGGGGGGTGGAGTGCAAAACGCTGGGACGTCGGGTCCATTTGTTAGGGTTTGGGGATAGGGAGCTGCGGGTGGGCCTGCTGGGCCGCGAGGTGGCAGCGGGGCTGCTGGGCTTGCTACGGCTCAAGAGATGGGCTGGGAGTTGGTCCAAGCGGATGGGGTTGTAGGTGGCTGGCCGGGTTTTGCTCTGGCTGGCTGCCTCCCCTTCCAAAAAAACATTTTATTTTATTTTTATTTTTGTAAAACTCTTCGCAAATAGTGTTAGACAAAATAAAATATCCGAAAGAGACCGGGGTTTGTACTTTGAAATAAAAGGGAGGGATTAATGTAGAAAACAAAAATAGGGTTTTTAGAAAATAGTTTTGGGGAAATATATGCATAATGATGACGATGCTCAAATGCGATGTGGCATGATGACATGAGCATGCGGTCATGATGATGCAATGCACAAAAACACAGCGATTTTCTAGTAGTGGTTTTAGCGGGGCGCCACACGAAGAATGGGATCTGAGGGCAAGGAATTGGTTCCTTGGGCATGGGAGTGCGTATGACGAAAGTACAGGGGACTTATTTGCAGTGACGGGATTAGGATACCCCGGGATACATGGTAGAAAGTGGTGAAGGAGATTAAAGCGGGGACAACAAAGTTCCGTCCCGATAGAGAGAAAGACTTGCTGACAAAGGTCCTCGGGAATGACGAACACGGAGGACGTGTACGAGGCCTTGGCCCTAGTTATACGTGGGAGATGGGGTTTCCCAAAGACAGAGATACTTATAGGAGCCGAGAGAGAGCAAAGAGGCGACAGAAGGAGGAGGAGGGAGACAGGTTCACCGAGTTGCTAGGAACACTTCGAATGCATCAGCAACAGATTGACGAACTTCGAGGAGCAGCGCGCCTGGAAGATCCTGTACTCGATATTACCGCCGTCCCATCTCAGCGGAGAAGCAGCGTGGCTGAATCGGAGGTCCCTTCTGACGATGCACGTATGGTAGATGGCGGTCCGGGCTACCCCGTGGATGGAATCAAGGATCAGGCATCTTGTGAGCTCCATCAGAAGCTGAAGAACCTATCCATCAAGGTGGCGGTCGGATGTGCTTTACCTTGTCCACCTGGCACATGCTGGCATGGACGTGAGATTCCAGCTGGCTATGCTAAAGTTGCTGTGGATGAAATCGCAATGGGGTGGGACTCAATGGAGCTTGACATCCCTGGACCTGAAGGTGAGAGGACACTCGGAGAATTACTGGGTGGTATCATTCTATGGGACAAGAACAACATCAAGCTTCCAGGCTGGACGCCAAAGCCAACACCGCCTCCGAGTCGTCGCATGTCACCTTCACCTCCATCACCTCCAAGAAGCCCAGCCCATGACTATGACCACCACAGCCCGAGTCCATCTCGATCTCCGCCGCAGCCTCCGATTAGTACTAAACGACGCAGCAGCCCAAAATGACAAATGTCGCCCCTCCCAAGAGTACCTCATAAGAATCTTCCCATCAGACCTTACGATCGTACTGACGAGGAAAATGTAGCAATCACAAAGGCCCATTGTGATGCGCATTTTCAAAAGAAGAAACCCGAGCCTGCCCCGGTATACACCGAGAAGCAAAAAGCTTATGCACATTCTTTTCTGAACACAAAATCCTAGTATGAGTTGCACCATAAGCCAGATGACTATGTACGCACACTTCGGAAGGAAGCAATGAAGAGAAAATCAAGTAGAAGTGCAAGCGGGAGCAAATCATCAGGTCAAAGTGCAACCGGGAAAAGAATGGACGTCCCCCAGCTGGGGAAACAGGCCAAAACATCGATCCCACCCCTCCAGGTGTTATCCTATGACACTCCCCAGCAGGATATGGAAGAAGCTAAGAAGCTTGCGGCCGCTATGAATGTGACTGTTGAGGAATTGCTAGATGCCCAGGACGACAAGTTACCCAAGGCTCAGGTAGTCCCTATATATTTCCCAGGGAAGCCTCTGGTCAGCTTTGAGCAGTTCCAACAACTGCCAATACAAATGCGGAGTTTACATAACTGGTACTTGAAAGCCGTAAAGCAGGAGAGAATAATGATCGTGGCGAAAGTCCCACATGACTACTACTTCCGAGAAGAAGAGGTCCATGTTGAGTTTCCAGAACTCTTCCAGTTATACAGTTTCGACGCCCTCGACAAAAGTCTCATGAGTTGCTATTGTCTGTAAGTTGTTGAATTCATTGTCTATATATAAGTTGTTCATTTTTTCAGTTGTTCAGTTCATTGCATATAATTATCCTCATTATATCCTTTTGTACTCTGTTATTATGCAGAATGAAGATCATGGAATGTAAAAGAAGGTCACTCTTTAGTGTTGGGTTCATTGACCTAGATAAAATACATTATAAGACGCTAAAGGATAAACCCGAGGAGACGCAGGAAAACCTTCTAAGGTTTCTAACAGAGCTACATTTCTGTGACCACATACTGTTTCCTTACAATTTCTGGTGAGGGTCTTACTATGTTGTACACATTCACTTTTTCTTACTCGATGTTAAATGTAATTGATGAGTTACTGATGTATATATAAACGTGTGCAGTTTCCACTGAATTCTCATGGACATTCAACTTGATAAGGGAAGAGTTGAAGTCATGGATCCATTGAAGAGACCCCTGGAACAGTTTAGGGACATGCAGGACATGCTCCAGAGGTAATTTCCGTGCTACATCGGTCATTCATATTCTTTGCCGGGCAGGGTTTGGAGCATGTTCAAGAGTAGGGTTACGGGTTCCTTTAGTAAGGAGCTGACGTTTACTCCGGTCTCGGTAAGTAATACGTGATATGTTTGCGCATCTCTTTACTTCTAGTTTCAAGACAATTATGATGCTAGATTATAATTTTGATTGAATTATATTCTCGTAAAGTGCGCGAGGCAGCCACAGGGGACGAATCTATGTGGATACTACGTTTGCGAGTTCATTCGCACGTTTACCACTGAGCACAACGATAATAGAGTCGACGTAAGCAATACATTCACAACATTATTTTATTACCGTCACTTTTTGTTATCGTGATTGATATTCATATTGATCTCCTTTTTTTATATAGTTCGAGAGAATGCGGGATCAGCTCCTACCGGAGCAACGCGTACTAGGAATTGCTGAAGAACTGGCAGGATTCTTGATGACCGAGATGATAGATGACGCCGGGAAATTTAGCGTGAATAGGCGCTACCGATGATCCCCGACCATGTAATTAAATCGTCGAATTTTGATCTCCATGTAACTATCATGATCATGTATATATTTGTATGCTCGATCTTAAGAGAAGTTATCTTATGTATGCACGAACGTGTACGGTATGTGGTAGCGTAGAAAACTATTTTTTAAATGAAAAAGAGAAAAAAAGATACAAATTGAATTCTCTGCCGCGGCAGAGAAAGTGCCTAAACTTCTGCCGCGGCAGAGAACCATTTGTCCCGGTTCGTAATAGGAACCGGGACTAATGGGAGGGCACCCAGCGCCCGCAGAGACGGCCACGTGGATACCCACTGGTCCTGGATGGTAAGCGGTCTGGGACTAGTGGGGGGCCTTTAGTCCCGCACCTCCAGTCCCGGTTACCAGGACCGGGACTAAAGCCCCTTACGGGCCGGGACTGGAGGCCCTTTTTCCACTAGTGCTAGAGGGCCTCTAGTCCTAGTCGTGGCTTTACCCAAGACTATAGGGGATCCTCTTTATATAGCTCGCGCACGCCCCGACCGTGCCCACCCGTAGCACTTAGCGAAAATCGATCAACGAAGCAGACGAAGACGAAGGCGATGATGCAAACGAAAGGGAGGTGCCTGCGCCGCCGCCCTCTATTCAGGCCGCCTCGCAGCGTAGCCTCACCGTGTCGCGGCGTAGCCCTCGATTCTGGCCGCCTTGCCGCGCCACCACCCCGCACCGCACTGCCGCCGACCTCGCCGAGCGCCGTGCCGCCCCGCTCTGTGCCCCAGCGCAGCCTCGCCACGCGCGCTCGCCGCCGACCTCGCCGCTGCCCCCAACCGCGCCTCCTCCGATCCATCCGGTCGTGTAGAGTTAGTAGATTTTGCTAGTTTTGTAGTAATATTTTGTATTAATATTTGTTTAGTAATATTTGAGTAGTAATATTTGAATATTTGTTTAATAATATTTGTTTAGTAATATTTGAGTAGTAATATTTGTTTAGTAATATTTGTTTAGGAATATTTGTTTAGTAATATTTGAGTAGTAATATTTGTTTAGGAATATTTGTTTAGGAATATTTGTTTAGTAATATTTGAGTAGTAATATTTTGAATATAGTAGTAATATTTGAGTAGTAATATTTGTTTAGGAATAGTTGTTTAGTAATATTTGAGTAGTAATATTTTGTATATAGTAGTAATACTTGAGTAGTAATATTTTGTATAGTAGTTTTATTCAACTAAATAAAGCAATATAATGCACTTATATTGCAATATATTAAAAAATGTCACATTTTTATGTAGATATATATGAGCAAATAATTTGCTCATGTCTACATAAAATTGCCCCTTTTTTATTACATTGCTCATTTCGTCTTAAGTTTTTCTAACTTGTTTACCTTTCTTTTTCTAACAACGTGCTGACACGCGCCCTTGGTAATCCTGAAAAACCTGGACGAACACGAGGCAAAGGCGCCGGTGTTACGTGAAAAAAAGGGTTTCCTGAGTACGATGACATTTACGGAAGCCGTAAGAGAAAGAAGGGCCGAGAGGCAGACCGGATCGGAAAGATAGAAGAGGACCTAGATGGGATGAAGAAGATGGTGGAAGAAATTAGCCAATGGTCATCTCAATCGCATGATGATGCTCGTACAATGGATCATAGCCAGCGGAGAAGCAGTGTGGCTTCCACGGAGGTCCAGGCTGATGATCAAGCACTGCTGGATGATGCACCGGCGCCTCGCTACCCCGTGGATGATGTCAGAGAGATGACACAATGTGAGCTACATCAGCCAATGAACTACATGTCCTTCAAGGTGGCGATCGACATTGCTTTACCTTGTCTACCTGGAGCACTCCACCATTCACTTCCGATTCCACCTGGCTATGCTCGTGTCTCGGTGGATGACCTAGTGGAGGATTTTGCGGACCTAGAGATTGACATCACTACACCTGAAGGCCTAAGGAAACTGGGAGATGCCAAGTGCCACATCATTCTATGGAAGAAGAAGTACATAAAGTTTCCAGGCTCGGCGCCAAGGCCACCAACTCCCAGCAGGAATAATCCAAGTCCACCCCCCCCCCCCCCAGGATGGTCAACGTCCAAGTCCACCGAATCCGAGGAATCTGAGTCCACCCCCTCCCCCAGATGATCGTCAACCTCCAAGTCCACCTCTTTGAGAGAGGGATGCCAATCGCCGCAGCGCGAGTACATCTCCATCTACGCATCCGCGCAATACTAATCCGCTCCCCCTCTTGAAAAAAATAGAGGGTCGCCGCTCCCCCGCGCCTCACTCAAAAGAAAGGTACTACGGCAAAGATAGCCAACATCCCGTCGGCTCTTCCCATGAGACCTTATGACATTAGTGATGAGGAAAACACTATGATAGTGGCTGCCTACAATAAGGCTTTTTTGCACCAAAAAATCCCGAGCCACCACATGTATTTGATGAAAAAGCCAAAAAGTTGGCTAAGTCCTTTCTTGAGCAACCATCCTAGATATCGATGAATCTGAATTCTGACTATGGCCACGAAATTATTAAGCAGGTAAAAAGTGTGAAGTCTAATCAGAACACAAAAACAAGTGGAAACGCAGGAAACAAATTGCCCAGCTCGGACAACAGCAAAATCAATTGGTCCCCTCGCTCATCTTGAGTTCTGATATCGACAAGGACTTCAGAGTCGATAGGACATGGAATTATTGGACCCCAGAGCCAAAGCTGCTGCTAAAAAATGGGTATAACTGTAGCGCAAGCCAAAGCTGCTGCTACCGATGCAAGTATGTCTCTTGGTCAATTTTGTGGCTATGAAGACACGCCAATGGGTGAGATAGCATGGAAATATGTCAAAGGGCAGCCACTGGTCAGTCATGAGGAGTACCAAAGGCTATCAACACATACGCAAAGTTTGCACGACTGGTACATGGTGCAAGCATCAAAGAAGCACTCGAAAGAATTGATTTCGGCGGACGTTTAGAGAGCAGCATCACTTCAAACCTTACTCGATACAGATTCAAATGAACGAACGGTTTTAGTTATACAATAATCGCGCCCTCGACAAATCTATTCTTGCTTGCTATTGTCTGTAAGTGATTTATTTCATTTACCCATATATCATTAATCAACATACGTTAGACAATCACCCCGACGACGTTTTCGAATACACCTCCACCTTTTTAAAAGAGTATAATTACTGGCAGGATATACTATTTCCTTTCAACTTCAAGTGAGTGTTTTTGTCTTGTACATATTTTTTTTTGCTTACTTGATGTTAATTGTAATTGATGAGTTATGCATGTTTGTTTATGTAAACGTATGCAGGTTTCACTGGATTCTGCTAAACATTCAAGTTGACAAATCCCAAGTTCAAGTCCACGACTCATTAAGTTGGGACCAAGAGAAGTGGAGCGACATGAAAGCAATGCTCCATAAGTAATTTCAATCATTATCGCATTATATCGGCCTCTTTTGTTCATATCCTGATATCAACTAATTAATAACTCCTTTGTTCATTTTCTTTGCCGACCACATGTTGGACACGGTTCAGAAATGAAACGGCTGGAGAATTCAAAGGGACGCTAACTTATATACCGGTGAAGGGTTTGCAGCAGCCACAGGGGAATCATTTATGTGGATACTACGTTTGTGAATACATTCGCGAGTTGGCCAGTGAGTGCGGAGTTCCTTCAACTTATATAGACCGTTTGCGGGATAATCTCCTGCCAGAAAAGCGCATACGAGGAATTCAAGAGGAGTTGGCAGGATTTGTGATGAGGGAGATCATTGATCGAATGTTAAAACATTATGTGTCGGATGACGAACTCTATATGTGATCTCCATGTAATATGTGATCTCAATATGTGAACTCAATATGATCTCCATGTAATATGTGAATTCGGTATGTTATCTCTCCATGTAATTAAATAGTTGTATATGTATGCTCGCAAGAGATCGAATATTAATAATATACTGTGTATGTAGTAGTGTAGAATATGTGTACGGAAACATGTTCAAAATTATAATCAAACACAAATTGAAAAAGAATGAAATGAAAAAAAAACAAAACAAAAAGGAAAACACAAAATCATGCCACGACAGAGAAAACACTCGATTTTCTGCCGTGGCAGGAACTCTTTAGTCCCGGGTCGTGTTACGTCCCGGGACTAGAGGTCCTCCAACCCAGCCGCTGCCACGTGGTGGCCTCTAGTCCTGGTCTGTAGCAAACCGGGACTGGAGACAGGGGTCTGTAGTCCCGATTTGGCAGTCCCGGGGTCGAAACTAGTACTAGATCCAGTTCCGGACCGGGACTAGAAGGCACTTTTCTAATAGTGACTTTATCGAAAAAAGGTATAGCTTTTGAACTCATATACTATTAAAAATATTAACTGTGATGGCCAGTTATGTCACTTCAACTATGAATATAAGTGAAATAGTTACAAACAACAGTCATAGAGTAAAAAAAGCATTGTTTGAAAGTTGTGTGTGAAAGTTCTACATATTCTTTCTCTCTCTATTTCATGTACAAACCCAACATTACCATGTGGCATCTCTGAAGTTTAGGTACTATCACACTATTGTAAATGCTCTTAGTAAATATCACGACAATTTTTTTTATTGTTGTTGTCTCTTATAGCTAGACAATTGTTGTGACATCTCATTCTACACTTCTAAATAACACAGGCACAAAGTTTTACCTCTTGGTGCCTCGGTTGAAGAACAACCTAGCTTACTAGCCCCATCATAGTTAAGGACTTCATGCGGGCTAACCCACCATTGAGTTGATCGACATTCTCCCTATAAGACTGGGAGGTAATCTAGCTTGTGTGGTTCACAAAAAAATTGTGTATAAGAACAACATCTCCCACTATAGTGCTTCCTAAGCAAGGGACACACATTTATCCTCTTCATTGGGCGCTTTGCTGCACTCCATCACCTCCCACCACTCCATTGATGAACGGAGATAGTGTTGTTAGGCACTCACTATATTCTGAGATCTTCATTTTTTGGGCTTTTGGTGACTCACCAACAGTGCCATGATGGAGACATATGTCCCTATCTGGGAATAAATCCTTAGGGATTTTCCCCATGTCGACTACTACCTCAAGCGAGCCACTGAGGGTGCATTCTTCTAGGTCTTGAAGACTAGATCACTAGTTTTTTAGTTGTTGCCAGTTTTATATTCTAGCAAGAAAAAATTTGTACATCACATGAATTTAGGTGAACTTAAAATATTCAAATTTTATTGCAATATAGTTTCCATCTAGATACATATGATGCGGTAAGTTCACCATAATTTAGAAGTTTTAGTTTTAAATTTGAACTAAGGGCGCATAAGTGCAAAAATGGAATAAACCTAACAAAACCTCCACCACGGAAAGAGGAACTAATTGCATAAATAAATGCATAACTAGGACTCCTAGTTTGAACAAGACAACAATGTGGTGGTGTTACGGACCAAACTTCATGGGCATCCATGTTTTACTGAGGCGACCTCGCACCTCACACACAACCATGTAGATTAGATTCCATGTGGAACAATTTCTAGAGGAGGTGGACCACCAGGCCCGAAAGGCAAGCAAGATATATAATGTCGATGGGACAGAAGTCCTGGATCTCAATCTTTAGATTAGTTTATCTGTGTTGGGATAAAACATAGATACTAATGTTTTGACTAATTATAGATTACGTCATGTTCGTTCTTCTAATCATCAGTTTTTGTTCTTTCTTTAAAAAATCGCTTGTTTATATTTCTTGATATTTTGTATTGATGGTATATTTGTTTTGTAATGTCATTGTCGAGTAGTACAAAACGCCTTGCAATTATTCAAGAGACCACGTATATAATATTTCGACAGTTTAGGGTCAAACTTATACGGTAGTAGAGCTTAGACACAAAGGTAGACTAGGACAAACTAATAATATTGTTTACCAAATATCTCAAGGCATCTATTTTAACTCATGGGCATTCATCTTGTACGAAAATTAATTCACCACCCACTTTAGTAATGAATTGCCCCTTATATACCACTCGTCCTTCCTCCAACTAGGTAGCAAGCTCCTTTGTCCCACTTCAGACCACCATGTTCGGAGCACAGGCCAAAATACATCCAATAGTTGACATAAAACATTAATATTACATAGAATAAGAGAGAAGAACCCAACAAATTAAATATGAGAACACGAGGCATCGGGAGCAATAGCGCAGCTATGATTCTAGTGGACACCGGACAAAACAGTGTTGCTTCATATCGATGAGAGTGGTATTGTGCAGCATCGGACACGTGCACTAGGAACTAGCTATCACCATGGTTTGTTTTTTCCATGGACGGAGCAAGAAATCTTTTAGAGGAGAGGTAGACTCTAACACAAGAGCCAAAGTCAGGCAAAAGACGAGGCTAGAAGATGGGGGCATGAAAGTGGAACCATCGATCTGCCTCTGGGTGCAACCTCCTCTGCGTACAACGTACATGCGCTGTAGTAGAAGCCTAGGTGTGATCGAGCTGTTGGTAGTAGCTTGACTGGCTTATGTATTTTTCCTACACATGGTTTCAAATACAGACTCCTTTACTTCTTCGGTTCTTTGTATTATGCCATGGGGAAAATTTAGTCATGTTAGTCATGAATGACGTGAAGCGAAATAGCTTAGCATAGTTGCCTACTACCGTAAGTATAGGCCGTCATGTCTTGTTTTTGAATCCCCTACAGAGATCAATGTTTCTGTAAGTATTATGATTAACAATTAATAAAGCTACAATTGTTCTGCTCAAAAATAATAATAGAGAATCTATTGTTTGTTGCAAAAAATCTGTAAAATCTAACTTCATTGACAATGTTGCTTCTGTTGATAGAAGATTATAATATTCCTGATATGGGCCACCTAGTTAACCTCTCTTCTCCTATATATCTTAATCATGATTATAATGATGATTGTGTTATAACCATTTCTACAAGGTAGACAAAAACAGAAATGTTGTTACAAAGCATAAAGGGTAGCCCTGGTTATGACCCAATCTTAGCCCTTCCCTGGTCACCCGTTGGTCAATTTGATCCGTCAGCTAACCATGCCCGTTACAAAGATACATCCAGAGCTCCCACCCTGTTAAACCTCGTAGAAACAAAAACATGTCCAGCTTATAATCATCGACAAAAAGTTTGCGTTTTAAGAATATAAGTCAGTGCCCCTTAAAAACTGAATAAGTAAGTTAGACCAACCAAGCTTCATTAAATCCTGCTGTGGTATATCCATGATGTTGATGCCAATGAGGTTCTAGTAATTGATTAATCACGGCGTTGAGCGATGAAGAAACAATCGACCAGATATGCATTTGAAGGGAATCAGAGATAATCTTCCTTCAACATTTTTGTTTTAGGTTTTTACAATATAGTAGTGACTTTTGTGAGACGATGTTTTTTTAGGAGAGGCGAAAAGCTAAGAAATATGAGAAAGAACACAACTGTCTAGGGTATCCATTTCCTAGACCGGTTCATCCTCTACAGCTAAAATAGAAAATAAAAGGGACCCGAGGCACATATTTCTCAGATCGGTTGGCCTAAGCGCTTTTTGAACAATCAATACCACGATAGTTGTGAACAGTACTCCCTCTGACCCAAAACATAAGGCACGCTATATTTTTGCTGGTCTTTAATACAGGACTTTGACAATTGCTGTATTTTGGGATAGAGGCAGTACGTGTAGAGAGTTGTCTCCCATGATTACAGTAAGAAACCAAAAATAAACAAGCAAAACAATAAGTTCTGCAACTCTTCCTTCTTCAAATATATAATGTTGTATTCTTTTGAAGGCAGCCGCCAAGAAGACATATAGAGACTAGACATGTGTCCATTTTTTTTTTTGACCTGCAATGCAAAGGCTACAGGCTCGACATAGCTACTAAAGTAATTAAAAAGCATCAGGAAGAATATCAAAATATGACAATAGACTTTTTCTCCTAAAATCCCTGGAAAAAATTCTACCTCTTTCTTTCCTCAAGATTTAATGGAAAATTGATAAATCATTTAAGATAATTGCTATGCTAGTGTGTGAATCGTTAGTTGTTTTCTTAAAAAGAAAAATAGTAATTATGAAAAGTTAAATAATAACTTTAGACAAACTCCCCAATGCCTTGTCGATGTCTCTTCTTCAATCTGAACATCTGATAATTATCTGCGTGTTTTTGCGGCCCCAGTAAACATAGGACATTCCTCCTTAATCATTATCATACCGTGTTTAAGTGCATAATATACCAATGGTCTAGTGTTATTAAAAAGCAAAGATGCGTGCGAACCCTGGCCAACATGAATATTTCACTACCCGCAAAAAAAAAAAGAATATTTCACAACCCCCATAATCACACTAGATAGCGTAGTGCTATCTATGCTTGCGCGCCACCAACCAGTTGACTGTACTGCAACCAGTTGGCTGGACTGCAAGATTTGTTGAATCATGTACTTGCGTCTGAAGCAAAGTAATGGATTTTGTGTGGCAGCATTTGAAGATATAACCTCATAAATTGGTGCTACGTTATAAGAAAAACCTCCAGATTTCTTGTCTCAATTTGTTGACCAATCAGAAGAAAAAATTAATCGAGTGTCTCGTCAGTTATTCAAGCAAAAAAGGAATAGATTTTTTTGACTGTAACTACGGCGGGCCTAAGCCAGCCTGAACTTTATAAGTCAAAGAGACTGAAGTACACAGTTGAATTACAAGAGAGAAAGAGAAAGAAAAAGAAAAAAAAGCACAAGTACAAGTTTGAAAAGGAATAGATCACACGTATATAGTTTGAAAAGCTTTCTGGATCGGTCCTAGACGATTCACGTAGGTATAGCTTTCGGATTCAGGATGATCTACCTGCTGGAATTATCAACTTCGGAGACCGAAATCCCAAGTTCTTCCTGTTGAATTTACGGAACATACACATCCTTGGAGATACAGTTCAATCATCTTCATTGTGGATGTCGATTCTGATTGGGTTCCATTCCAGGCAGGTTAGAGAAGGCGGGTGAGGTATTCATCAACTGTGGTGTACTTCACATCAGGGTAGAGCTCTGTGGCCTCGACGCCAAAGGATGGCTCGATCTCGAAGTTAGCCTGGTCACCTCTTACAAAGATGGAGAGCGCGAGGGACAGCAATATATTCAAAGGGAACGCAGCCTCTGCATACAATTTCAGAGAGTGGTCAGAGATGCAGCTGTAACTACCATGTGCCTGGGTGTATGATAATGGATGCACCTTTGATCCACTCAAGGAGATCCACCTCCGGGATGCGCACAATCTGTAAAGTCTTGCCGGTTTTTCTCTCCCACATTGAGATGATATCGTTGTGGGACACGATGTTCTCTGGCAGCCTCATGTAGAGGATCTTGTTCAGGGTTCTCGGATCATCAATCGCTCTTATTGTGTACACTGCTATGTCCTCTTCCACCACGAATACCGCTGTGTGCATCAAGAATCAATCCAGGATAATGCAAGATGTGACGCACATGCAACCACTACTGATCATTGACAGTGAAGATTTGCAGTAGAAGGAAAAGGATGTCAACTTACCTTTTGTGTCTCCATCACCTAAGACAGTGATCTTGTCAGTCGGAGGACCAGCGCCAACTGCTGTAACATCGCCGATGCTTGGTAGGTAGGTTTCAGCAAATCCGTTGCAACAGATGTAAGTGTGAGGTATGCCCTCCGCCTCGATCAGACGGCGGAGGTTTACTTTTCCAGCGTACAATGAGGCCACTGGATCCACGGTGTGAACCCGCTCTACATCAGAGCCAAACTCAGATGGCAGGAACCTCTGTACAGCGAGCGTTTGTTCAGTGATCTGTAGCCATCATACATTATCAAATAAGAAGACAGGTAGATAATCTGACCTTGACATTGCCAGCCTCCTTGATTGCTGTGACAATCCTCGTCTGCTCAGCGAGCTGACGGGGTCCCACAGCCGAGATGATGATGTCTGTAGTCTTGATGGCTTTAACCAGGCTCTCGTGATTAAACAAATCTCCCTGAGCATATAAATGATGATAAAGATAACAAGGGAGTAAAGGGAGGAACAACTATGAAAGTCGCCCTAAGTTTTGATCATGTCCTTTAGATGTATGACTTCAGCACCTTTACGAAGTACATCCAAGTTAAAGATTTACTATAAAAAATAGTCGGCGTTGTTAAACTTCAGTACACAAATTTTAATGGCTGTGTTTGATAACATTAAAAGAACTGGATATCAAAGGCATCAAAAGTTCAGTACTCCTTGTCTCTTCCTATAGAAGGAAAAATCAGAATCATTCAGAAAACTAGGAAAGAAAGAGTAGTTGAAGACGGACAACAGTGGATGATAATTACTCATACCTTGATAAGAGCAACACCAGAATCGACGAAGCTAGTGAGTAGCTGTGCCTTGGCTGGATCTGACGGTGCGGCATCCCTGACGAGGACAGAGGTTGAGTGGCCATGGCGGACACTCGCAGCAACGATATGCTTGCCAATGTGACCTGTGCCACCAATTACAAGGACCCTGCTCCTCTCCTCCTTGTCTAGCTCCATATTCCCAATTCTAATGTTGAATGCTCGACTACTTTCTGTATGCTGCAGGCTGCAGGGTCTTGTTTTGATTTCAAGTGGTAGGTGGAATTATATGCTGTGGTGTTCTATGATAGAGCAGACATTTCCATCCTACACAAGGGTCGATTGACAAGTTTCACCAACCTTCACCTTCCATTTAATTAGTTTCATCTTCCTTTGTAAGCACTGATCAGGTCAGGGACATCACAACAAAACCACCAACACAGAAGGACCTTACATTTAATTAAAAGACAACACTGGAAGAAAACATTTGCAAGGAGAGTCTGTTCACGCAATTTTTGTCCAACATATTATACTCTTGAAACAATATCATCCACATTTTAGCAACAAAAAAAAACCATAGAAAAAACAAGTGCCATTATAGGATAAAAAAATGTGAATGTTAACTAAACTAAGATATTTCTGGCACAAAAAAATCCCCCTAGATCAAACAAGTGCCACTATAGAATATAAAATCTGAAGGTTGACTAAATTAAGATAGGTGTGGTTATCATTTCTTTAGTGTCTAACAACAGCTTTCGTCCCTGTGGATCATTTAATCTCAGGAAAAGAACTATGTCACTAGTGCATGAAAACAAAAATGAACATTGGACGCATCATCAGCTGGATGATAGCAATGAAACAGAACTAGTCCATGGGTTTGACTTATAAATTACTGGAGTTGTTATCATTTGACATACATTAATCCCATACTACAGGTTCACAAAATGGCACACTTGATTACAGACACAAGTAGAAGCACACTAATGTTGCACTAAGCATATCAGTTCAGTAGTTTTTATAATTCTTTCTTTGCACCGCCACTTCTATTAACATACAGAGGATAGCTTCAGGGTGGATAGTGTGTTTCATATGTAATAAAATTCCTCATATCCATATGAGGAATTTTAATACAGAGATTCTACATATTTTTGATAAGAACAGATATAAATTAGTAAGCCATTAACAGTAGAGTAAACGCAATGAAACTGAGGCATCTCAGGGGACAATAATGATGTAAACTTCATTGCAACCATAACATGGCATAATGATCGGATTTCACAAAACAGAACTGTCAGTCTCCCAGAGTGGTCAAAAGACCACAGCCTCGATTGTACAATAGAGACTAAAATACAACAGCTAGATCAACCTCACCGTACCAATCTTCAAAAATCCTTGCACATTTCCAAACAGTATGGGGTTCTTTTAAACCTAACCTCCCAGATTACTTCCGCTGCTTCTCCTGGTTATGCTCCAGTAGCTCTGTATCGTTACCATTGTTGCCATATGCCATCTCTGCCTCTCTTCTTTTTCCTCTTCTTGTCACTTCCCAAATCACCATCATCAACATCTTTCTTTACCTCAGTGTGCTTCCCGTTCTTTCTTTTCTTCTCATCGCTGGCCAGCCCATTTTCAGCCACACCAGCATGAACCATCTTTTACTCCACCTCCTTGGCATCCCTCACTTCCTCCTCCTGTTTGACATGTTTCTTCTTCTTCACCTTCTTTTCACTGCCGATTCCTTCTTCGGAGACCATGCCTTGCAAAGCACCATCAAAGGCCTTCCTGCTCTGCTCCTCAATTACATCCCCTGTTCCATCTTCCTCTTTCACACCCTTCTCTTTCTTCTTCCTCCTCTTCTCACTGGAATGACTCTGCAAATCCCCGTGAGGAGCAGCAATGTCTTGCTTCTCCTCGACAGGATCCTCATCTTCCATGGGCCCCTTTCTCTTGCTGCTCTTCGTCTCACCGGAAGCAGGAACCGGCATGCTGTCCTCCTCCTCATACTCCACCTTCAGCTCCCACCTACCGTCCTCCTCCTCCACCTTCGGCTCCCACCTATATTCCTCATCTACCGGCGCGTGCCGATGCCTCCTCTCGCTATTTCCGCCGCGCTCACGCATCTGACGCCTGCGGAGGTCGCGGCGGAAGAAGTTGAGCTCGTCGGCGGCCTCGATGGCGGTGCCGAGATAGGTGGCGGCGTCGGAGGAGAGGATGTCAGAGCCGACCCCCTCCAGGAAGCCTTAGGCGTCGGGGTTGCATGCGCCGCTTCGGCCCATAGCCACAGCCCAATAATGCAATTTGTATGGCAGGTACGGCTCTACGTGTCAAAAAAAAAAAACTAAGACGGCACGTCAAAAAAGAACTGAGACTCGCGAGCGCATCCAGATCGTCACTTTTGTTTTTTAACAAACTCATTTTATTTAAAAATGTTGAAGATATTTTTTAAAAAATTAACAGAATTATTTGCAGGGACTAGCCAAAAACCGTACAACTGCACCAATATCTTTATGAAACATGATCATATTGGCCACACCACCAAAGTCCACGGCCAAACTTCAACCTTGGACCTTTGAACAGCTACCCGACATCAAGCCCCCTTCATCGAACCCTTGGTTGTAGGCGACTCTGAGACGATGCCTGCAAGAAGAAAAGAGACGCAGGAACGTCTCCATCACCCGATCCCAGATCTGAGGTTTCCCTCCGTAGTCAAGGCCATAGGAAGAGGGGTGATCACAACACACGACGATGGTTCAAGGTAAGTCCGCGACACTTGTGGCGTCGACATCGCCTGGTCCGACCAAACGGAGTGAGAATTTCTCCCGGAGGTGCTCAGCCACCATCCACCTGAATCGTCCAGCCACGAACAACCGCCATGCGTGCCGAAGCCCACCGACCACTACCCCCTACCGAGGCCAGCTCCGCACCTCCAGGCCGAGCACGTCGGCTCAACATAAGGCCAACACAAGGACAAACCTTGTCATACCTCAAAGTGCACCACCTAGATCCTCGTCGCTGGCCAGTCTTCTCTGTCGCCCCCACGGTCAAATACGACCGTCCACCACCTCCAGCTGGGCGGAGGCGACTACCGCCGCAGATAAATCCGGGGCCGCCACACCGAACTCCCTGGGTCGCCGTCCCATGCTCAACAGCCAATGCCACGCCGGTCATAAATGTATTTGCCCAATCACCATCTAATGATTTTGTGCAAATACATTTAGGATGTTGTATAGTTTTAAAGCAGAGGTGGAGAAGAGGTCATATGGCAGTGTGGTGGAGATAGATACTGAGGTAGCAGAGGATGATAAAGTATATTTTTCTAAGTTTTTATGTGTTTAAAACCGTTCATCAATGGATTCAAAGCAGGGTGGCATCCATATTTGAGCATAG
The DNA here is from genome assembly GCA_910589775.1 of Avena eriantha. NCBI lineage: Eukaryota > Viridiplantae > Streptophyta > Magnoliopsida > Poales > Poaceae > Avena > Avena eriantha. The sequence goes on along the minus strand of OU342742.1, from coordinate 149,263,351 downwards.
ACTCATCTTTTTTGAATGAAAAGTGAAATGGTTAATTGGCAGCATACAATGCTCTAGATGGAGACAAATGTATGTTCTCTATTGCTATTAACTTGTTTCAATCAGAGATACAGGCATCATGGACATGGTTCATGATGCAGTTGAAAAAAATGCATAGGGCCAGTGTCAGCTTTGGTAGTCAACACAGATGCATGTAAAGGGCTAGAAAATACAGTCAAAAATATTTTCCCCCATGCTGAGCAGAGGGAATGCTTCGGCCATATGTGAATGAATTTGATCAAAAAAATTAGAGAAGATGATCTTGGACGCATGTGGCTAGCAGCAAGATCTTACACTACCCAGAAACATTCATATCAACTGGCTAAGATAATAGCATCATTGAATGAGACAGATAAAAAGAGTTTTTGTACATGGCTACAAACTCACCATTCTCTACGAACATAGGTCAGGATTTAATACTGCCATAAAGTGTGATCATATCAATAATAACTTGGCAGAAAGTTTTAACAACAAGTTGAAGGAGTAAAAAGACTTGCATGTGCATCACATGGTTGACCAAATCAGGATCATGATCATGCGTTTGTGGGAATTGAGAAGAAGAATTGGTGAAGTTCTGGATGGGGATAAGCTTCCTACAGTGGTATAGTAGGTGGTCACCGGGAGTAGAAAGCTTTGACATTTGTCTGTTGAAAAACCTTCATTATGGGGTGCTGAGGTTAGAGATACCAAGAGTGGAAAGAGACATGTAGTTAACACTGATTTGCATGAATGCACTTGCCTTGAATGGCAACACAACGGGAAACCATGTGAGCATGCCATACTTTTTTGGCTTCAAAACAAATGTTAAACATGCACCCATATTTGCATATATATTACTCAATAGCAAGATTCATGGCTGCATATGCAACTCCAATTCTAGCACTGACATACCAGTCTAAGTGGCCTGAAGTGGAAATTGAATTTTCCATGTGTCCTCCCATTACGAGAAGATAGGCAGGCAGACCAAGACAGAGTAGATTCAAAGAATGGTTTGAGAAAGGTGGGAGTAGTAAGAAAGGCAAAAAAATATAAAGATGTAAAGCAAAAAAGACCTAAAAATGTAACAAAAATGGATGCAAGATGTATGAGGAATTTGGGCATAAAATTGATTCCTCCAAATGTCGTTACACTCTTACAAGGCCAAAGTATGTCCACCATTCTCCTTTTTTTGTTTCTTGGTGGTGCTTGGTTTAGTATCTAACCATGTACATGCTTTATTTTTCGGGAGGAAGCATGGACAAAAGGCTCGCCTCTTGTAGTTGATGAATGCAGGACAACAAAAAAGTCAAGAGTCATCAGCTGTACAAAGAAGAGGAGTGTGCAGATCTTGGTAAGTGGTAATGAGGTGCAAACTGTTGAGGTCCAACCTGAACAAGTTTTGGCTATTGATTTGCAACTTGATTCTCTTTGGAGGTTGTGGTGCAACCTGAAAGAGTTTTGGTTGTTGAGTTGCAACCTGATTCTGCTTTAGAGGTTGTGGTGTAGCCTAAAAGAATTTTAGAGGCTGAGTTGCAACCTATAAGAGTTTTGAAGGTTGTGGTGCAAACTGAATCATATCTAGATGTTGAGGTGCATACTGAAGTAGATCCAGATGTTGAGGTGCACACTGAATCTCCTCTAGCAGCTAATGTGCATAAGTTGAAGCCAAGGGGGGCAAGTGTTTGTGGTAAGAAACCCAAGAGCATCAACCAATTAGGTGATGTGGAACCAAACAGTGGAAAAGGAGAAGAAATCAAGTGGTAAGAAGAGGCAAAAGTATAGAGTTGGAATCATGTGTGAGAACTTGTTTATTGTAATGCTTAATGTACTTTGATGTGAAAACTTATTTGTTTTAATGCTAAATGTACTTTGGTGTGAAACTTATGTTCTATGATGTTGATTTCAACCAAAATTTTAATTTTAATTTCAACCAATATTCAAATTGAACAAAAATTCAATATTTTTGGAGTTGATTGGCATGTGCTATGATGTAGCAATGCTTTCTGAACTATTATGCACATTAGTTCAACAATCCGAGCACTTTCTGAGCATGTAAAATGTGTTCCAAATGAGCTCCAAAGGTAGGGTAAACACCCCCATTTCTAAGCATGTAATTTTTTGACCCTGTCTAAATCAGCCAAATAAATATACATAGCATCTACTCTGCATATATAGTATCAATGCAAAGTCTCGCTATTTATTGAATTGACCTTCATATTATTAATCTTTTTTCAAAAAAAGCATGCTTTAATAGTAAGGGTTTTCTATTTTTGTGTCTCTCATTCCTTAGTTCTACATAGCTTTGTCCATGCTGGAACTTATGGTTGCTCCCTTTTTGCCCTCATGTTTTCTGTAAACTCTCTACAACCTCGGTCAATGTAGGACTTTGTGATGTTTTTTCCATAGAAATATCTACATATCAAGTTTATGATTTTTCCTATTAAGTGTGTCACATAATACGACTATGGGCGCAGGTTTTGTATTTTAAAGATTTTTTGAATTAGTTATGTCCATTTTTGAAAAACCATTTTTAATAGAAAAACATTAAAAACACGTTTAAAATATGAAAATGCAAAAATATGTCCAGATCTTGCGCACTTTCACCAAAATGAAGCTATTTAAAATCACACCCCATTTAGCGCATCCTCTCACACCTCCATCACATCCATCTCCCATCGTGCCACTTCTTCACCAAAAGCTAGCCCCAAAATCCACTGATGTCGGAAAGATGCATTTCAACGGCCCGACCTACCATTCGCCACGAATTGTGCCCGAGATGATGTACCCCGACGGGATCGTTGTTGAGAGCACGCTCCGGGTATGGGCAAGCTCAATGTGGAGGAGCCTGAGGGAGTTGGTCCACTTCTTCCTTAGTGTCGGCTATCGCCACCTCCCTCGGGCTCTCTGGCCATGTTCGGCCTCCAAGATCATTATGGCGGCGGAGGCCTTGCCGTTGGGCTCACGGTGCACTTCACCAACCCCTTTGATGCCTACCATCTCCTCGGCGAGGTCTACTAGTATGGGTGCAAGTTCATTGCATTCACCACCTTCAACATCTTCATGAACTTCGACAACATTTTTCCCACCAACAACGGCATGCACACTCTCCCCTACAACATGGAGCATAAGGAGTGAAGTGCCCAAGAAGCCTAAGGAGAAAGGAGAGCGCTTGGTGGTGCAGCCGTGTGGAACCCGTGTGTTAGGGTTCATTATTATCTATGTGCTACTATTTTATATATCATGTTGTGTCTATATTTTATTATCTATATTGTTGTGTTTGTCCTAATATATGTTATGTTCATTTCTGCTGTTGTCCAATTCTCCCCCAGCGTTGAATTTGTATTTCTTTAGTGTGATTATTTGTTTCTATTTTAGGCTTTAAATTATCAAGTCATCAACAGCAAACATAACATCCCAACAACTCGACCCAACAACACGGGCCGCCTCTGACATTGATCCACCCGACAACCCTAGATTGAGCCATAAGTTCCCTACCTAAAATCGCCACCCAAAACTTCCCCAATCCACCCCCACCCCAACCCTAGAACGAGCCCTCCCGACTGTCTCGTCAATGACGAACCACCGCTAGTTCCCGGAGGAGTTGTTCCGCACCATGAGCCGGACCTCCGCTCGTAGCAAGGGTGGATGCTTCTCCAGCGCACGCCCATGATGATGTGCTGACCTCCGCTTGTAGCAAGGGTGGATGCTTCTCCAGCGCACGCCCATGATGATGTGCTTCGAGACCAAGTGACGTGGCAGCGCGCTAGAGGCCACCGCTAGAGGGAGTTGGCTTCCTCTATAGCCGGAGGTCATCCTGGCGGTGTTGGTTGCACAGCAAGCAGTGATGCGCCGCCAAGTCACGGTCGATGTAAGTGCACCGCTGGTGGATTTCTTCACTTGCTTCGTCTTTGAGGAGTGCACCACCGTGTTGAAGGGTTCGTAGCGTAGATAACAAAAAAATTCCTACGATGAGAACTATACGCCAATATCTATCTACTACATACAAGCAACGGGTGGATATACATCCATGGAGAACTTACCCTCGAAGACAACAAAGTTTTGTTAATGAGTAGGAACTCGTGGATGATGTAGTCGTACGCTTGCCAATCTCAAGATCATGTGGAAGTCCTAGCGCCACAAACCAGCAGTGCATCCGCACTCGCACACACATTCAGGCCACTGAACAACCTCTGCCTCCTCGCTCCAGCGATACAGCGGAAGCAGCAACTCCTTCCAGACGAAATGCCACCGGGAACATGTATCTCGCTAATCCGAGACCATGGGGGAATAATTCTAGAGGGGGAGATAGATCCTTCACGAGGAGGTGTGAGGAAAAAGGGTGAGAGGGGTGGCCTTTTATAGGAGGAGGGGGTACCCCTCCCATGGCCGGCGCCCCATGGAGGTGACCCCTCACCTCCTCCATTCATGTGGTGGTAACCCCCTCCACATAAAAGTGTCCCTTAACATTCCGCTTTAAAGTCTTTACTTTAAATGCATTAAATTTCTCCAAATTTAATGCTCTCTCATTTAATATAACTCTTTTATTAAATTTATTTAGAATTTTTTTAATTACTTTAATTAACAAACATTCACATAAAACCCCCTACAACATTTCAATATTACATGCAGAACCAGTTTCAGCAATTTCACCCGAAATAGTTTCGGTGTCTATTGAAATAATTCCAGCATTTTGCAATTCATTCGTTTGAAACATATTTGCTCCAAATGGTGTTGGTGTCCCTTAAGTGTGTCACCCTACGGTTCGTGAATAATGGAGACATGATCGAGACCCCTCTCAGATCAATAATCAGAAGCGGGACCTGGAGATCCATACTGACTCCTACACATTCTACGATGACTTCTGTGATCGTGAGAACCTTTAATGCTAGTAACTAAATCCCTTTGTCTCACGATATATTACATGTCCGAGATTTGATTATCGGTATCTCCATACCTAGGTTGATCTCGTTACCGACATGTACTCTTTTCTCATTCCCGTGATATAACATTCTAGTGATCTCATCACTTGCTTACACGCTAACCAACGTGATATCACCGAGAGGGCCTAGAGAATATCTATCCGTCATCGGAATGGACAAATCCCACTCTTGATCCATGAGCTTCTACATAACACTTTTGTAGCACTGAACCCACCTTTATAATCACCCTTTCACGGTGTGGCGTTTGATGTTATCAAGATACACTTCCAGTGTTAGTGATAAACATGATCTCATGGTCTAAGGACTAGGATTACTTTGTTAGATGTTATAGCAATATAAACACAATGACTTTGATCGTAATGCTATACTTCGGATGAATGTTCATCACATCATTCCACTAATGTTGTGACCTCGTTATTAACAACATCCAATGTCCATGATCAGGAAACCTTGATCATCCTGTTAATTAACAAGCTAGTTTATAAGAGAGGCATAACTAGGAACTTTCCTTTTGTTTATTAAACACACATGTATTAATGTTTCCAAATTAATACAATTATAGCATGCAAAATAAACATCTATCATATACTTGGAATATGTATAATAACAACTTTATTATTGTCTCTCAGGGCATATTCCCTTCAGTCTCCCACTTGCACTAGAGACAATAATCTAGTTACATGGTGATAAATCTAACACCCATGGAGTTCTGGTGTTGATCATGTTTTGCTCTAGGGAGAGTTTTAGTCAACGAATCTGCTACATTGAGATCCGTATGTATGATATGTTGCTAACTGATGGCCCAAAATATATCGAGCTCGTTGGGGAACCCCATGAGAAGGTATGATGAGAACAACAACAAGTTTTCCCTCAGTATGAAACAAAGGTTATCAATCCAGTAGGAGCAAGGAAACACCCCAAAGGTGTTGCTAGCTGAGCCTTGGCTGGGCGCACTACCGGTGCTAGTAGCAACGTGGAGACCTGCACAACACAACCACAGAACTTTGCCCCCTAACTTGCGATGAGGTTGTCAATCTCACCGGTTTTGCTGAAAACAAAGGATTAAACGTATCGAGTGGAAGAAAGTAATAGTTTGCAGAAAGTAAAAACACAGCAGTAAACAGTTTGTAGATTGATGGTAAAAGAAAGGACTGGGGTCCATAGTTCACTAGAGGTGGATCTCCTTAAGATGGTTAACATGTTGGGTGAACAAATTACAGCGGGGCAATTGACAAACATCGAGAAAGCATACAAGCATATACTACTCATCTTGACTCCTTTGAGACTTGATTGGGCATTACAACATTATACATAGACCGCCATCCAACTGCATCTATGACTAATAATCCACCTTCAGGTTATCATCTGAACCCCTTCCAGTATTAAGTTGCAAACAACGGATAATGCATTACGAACTGCGTGTAAAGTAAACAATACGATTGTTCTATGAACAAAGGATTGTTGTTTTCTCAATAGTAGCAACAGCAAATCTATTACCTTAGAGATTTTTATCACTTCCCCAGATTACCAGAGGCATGAACCCACTATCGAGCATAAATACTAACTCTTGGAGTTGCTAGCATCTACTTGGCCAAGATAGCTACTAACAACGAAAAGCATGCAAGATCACAAATAACAAAGACATGATAGAATCAATAATCAATTTGAAATAGCATCTCAATATCCATCGGATCCCCACAAACACAACATGCATAATTACAAATAGATGGTCTTGATCATGAACGGAGCTCACAAGATCTAGACATGATAGCACAAAGGAGGAGAACCAGCCATCTAGCTACTACATGGACCTGTAGTCCAGAGATGAACTACTCACGCATCACACCGGAGGCTTGCATGATGATGAAGAAGGCCTCCAGGGTGAATTCCCCTCTCTGGCAGGGTGCCGGGAAGAGGTTCAGATCCCTCCCGATCTAGGGATGGAGATGACGGCAGCTACAGACACTTTTGTGGAATTTTGATCAGGTACTTAGGGTTTCTGTATCAGAGGCAACTTATATGCGGAAGGAGAGGCCGAGGGGGTGCCTGGGCTGGCCACACCACCCCCTGGCACGGGCCAAGCCAGGCCGCGCGGCCAGGTGGTGTGGCCGTCCTCTGGCCCTTCTCCATCTCGTATTCTGGATCCAGGTGTCCCCCGGTAAAATAATAACTTTGGCTTTTGTCCCGTCCAATTCTGACAATATTCATTTTCTGACTTTCCTGGAACCAAAAACAGCAGAAAACAGGCAGCTGGCACTGTGGCTCTTGTTAATAGGTTAGTCCAAGAAATCATATGAAAAGTACTCCAAAGTGTGGACAAAACATAAGAAAGTAGATAAAACCAAGCATGGAACATCAAAAATTATAGATACATTTGCAATGTATCAACATCCCCAAGCTTAACTCCTGCTCGTCCTCGAGTAGGTAAGTGATAAAAAGAAAGAATAATTTTTGAGGTGACATGCACCACCATAGACTTGATCAAAGTATTTGTAAAACATTCAAGCTGGGATCATAGTACTTCAATCATAACATGAAAGACAAAGTTCTAGCAATAAGATAAAGAAACTATGTTGCAACATGAAAAGGCACAAACAAAAGATTCATGAATAACAATGCTTTGCAAGACGTTTGTTTGTTTCACATAAAGAAAACATAGCATAGTAACATTCAGCTTGTCCCTAATGCAGTAGCAAACATAAATGCATCGGACACCTTCAAAGTTTACAAGAGTGACTAGATACAAATAGTTTAAAACAAGCAATATGAAGGTATGCATCAATCAACAAGTCTTGGGACAATGCACATAGAACTAAGAATGGCCACTATGCTCTCAAAGTAGGTGCATAAAGATAGAAGGTGGAGACTCAACATAAAAGTAAAAGAAAGGCCTTCATAGAAGGAAGTAGGGATTCAAGTCTCATAAAGAGCTTCCAAAAATTATGGTACTTATTAGCTTTCAGCTCTCATTTCCCCTATCATAAGCATCTTGAAGGTGATTAAGGTTAAAGTGACACAACTAAGCGGATATGCTTGACAAGTTATAAGCCGAAATCTCATGCCCCTTAATTACGAAGACCGAACCTCATGCTACTCAACTTTAGTCACAAGTAAGCTCTTGTCATTGTAAGTACATATGTATCATAAAGAACCACCAACGGGGTACCCCTTGCACATGATACAGGAGCTATCCCATAATCAAAATGACAAGGCAAGCAGACAATGGCATCTCAGCGATCTTTTTATTTGCTATTTGCATAGGTTATTATTGAGGATGCTTCATAGAGTGCTCATTATGGTGATGCTGCAAGTTTCCACCATGATTAGGCATGGCTTAGGCTAGTGGCCCAGGCGTTTCTCTAACACACATACACACTCCATGATCTTACAAGTTCCACTTTTATTTCACACCGCCAGGATCCATAAGCAAAAGAACATGATATCAACGGGGTACAAAGTATAAGTGCAATGTTGAAAGCGTTCCCCATGATACATGGTTCTGCTAATTTCAACTTATAAAGCGCAAGCATATACGCAACAAAGATGGACCCAATGGTTCAAATTTATTAAATGCAAAAAAAGTAAAGTTTGCCATCAAGTTCGTGAGAGCTTTAATCACTAATTTTCACATAACAAGTTTAATTCGGAAGGTAGACAAAAACATGAATATACTTGGAATAGCATAAGCTAGTAGGTAGGTATGGTGGACTCTTTGGAATAACTTGGTTTAAGGAGTTAGATGCATGATTGGAACTCATACTTGGTTACGGAGGCTAGTAAAAGACTGGGAGCGACAAACTAAGAGAGTAGTAATAGCCATAATCATGCAGAGCGACAAAACATCATTGATCAAAGCATAAAGTGATACTACAAGTTGAAAACTAAAGGATCATAAAGGCTATGGTGACTTTGGATAGTCATAGCATGATGTGATCATGTGCCAAGTCAACCCAAATAAAGCATCAAAGGAGAATACCACAATACTATGCTTTAATATGCTAAAACAACGCATGATTCATCCAAGGCACATTGAGCAATCTCAATTGTTTATAACAAGTCATGCTACAACAAAGAATACTAAGCATAAAGCCAAAACAATACCAAGCATGGCATCACAAAGCATAGGCCACAGTCAAAAACAAGCTATCTTTACCACTTAAGCATGAACTTTCCTACTCTTTTCTAATCCAAACCAAACTATTTGAAAACCAATGTATGAAAGAGGGGGTCCAACCAATTTATTCAGAAAACTAAGCAAACAAAGCAAATGTAAAACCAAAATGAAAACAAAAAAAGAAGACGCTCCAAGAACAACACAACTGTGCATGAAACAATAAAATGAAGCGTTTGGAAGAAACCTGAGATTTTTATTGATGAAGAGGGGGATGCCTTGGGCATCCCCAAGCTTTGACGCTTGTACTTCTTGGATATTTCTTGGGGTGACACGCGTGGCATCCCCAAGCTTGAGCTTTAATCCATCCTTCATCTCATTACTCATTCCTTCCATACACCTGAAATTTTTCCTTCATGCAAAACTTCACACAATCTTTATTAGCAACATTAGTGCACTCAAGATAATAGGTCTTTAGGTTCAGTTCTAACACCAATAAAACTTCCATTAAAACACAAGCTACTGTAGCACTTCGCTCAAAAAGCTCAATTCCCCAAAAGAACTCAAAAAGGAACCAACAACAAGCAAATGTAGAAAATAGCAGAAATCTGTCAAAACAGACCAGCAGGTAAAGACGGATTTTTTCGAAGACGTTTTGTTGCTCAAATCAAAAAGTGTTTAACTAACAAAAGTTAGATAACAACCTGGGTCATAAGCATAAAAATTCATGCCTCAAAAGGACGTCCAAAGATTTTACATGAATTTTTACGGTGAAGCACAGAAATCTGTTTCAGAACAGCAACTTTCCCAATCATTACTTCTCTCTCATTAGAGGTTACGCTTGGCACAAAAAGAAAATAAAAAGGATAAGGAGCGGTTATTATTGAAGTAATAACTTCCAAGACTCATCTAAAACTTTTGGGTTATCTCCGCTCCTTATCATAAAGGTGGTTCTTCAAAAGTTTTAGATGAGTCTTGTAAGTTATTACTTCTGTAATAACCGCTCCTTATCATTTTTATTTGCTTTTTGTGCCAAGAGTAACCTCTAATGAGAGAGAAGTAATGATTGGGAAAGTTGCTGTCTAGAAATAGATTTTTGTGCTTCACCGTAAAAATTCGTGTAAAATCTCTGTACGTCCTTTTGAGACGTGAATTTTTGTACTTCTTCCCCAGGTTGTTATCTAAATGTTTTTAGTTCAACACTTTTTTATTTGAGCAACATAAGGTTTTCGAAAAAAATCGTCTTTATCTGCTGGTCTGTTTTGACAGATTTCTGCCATTTTCTGCATTTGCTTCTTGTTGGTTCCTTTTTGAGTTCTTTTGGGGAATTGAGCTTTTTGAGGGAAGTTCTACAGTATATTGTGTTCTAATGGAAGTTTATTTTTGTTCTTAGAACTGAACCTTAAGACTTATTATCTTGAGTGCACTAATGTTGCTAATAAAGATTGTGTGAAGTTTTGTATGAAGGAAAAATTTCAGGTGTATGGAAGGAATGAGTAATAAGATGAAGGATGGACTAAAGCTCAAGCTCGGGGATGCCACGCATGTCACCCAAAGAAATATCCAAGAAGTACAAGCATCAAAGCTTGGGGATGCCCAAGGCATCCCCCTTCTTCATCAATAAAAATCCCAGGTTTCTTCCAAACGCTTCATTTTTATTGTTTCATGCACAGTTGTGTTGTTCTTGGAGCGTCTTCTTTTTTGTTTTAATTTTGGTTTTACATTTGCTTTGTTTGATTAGTTTGCTGAATAAATTGGTTGGACCCCCTCTTTCATACATTGGTTTTCAAATAGTTTGGTTTGGATTAGAAAAGAGTAGGAAAGTTCATGCTTAAGTGGTAAAGATAGCTTTTTTTGTCTGTGGCCTATGCTTTGTCATGTCATGCTTGGTATTGTTTTGGCTTTATGCGTATTACTCTTTTCTATAGCATGACTTGTTATAAACAATTGAGATTGCTTAATGTGCCTTAGATGGATCATGCGTTGTTTTAGCATATTAAAGCATAGTATAGTGGTATTCTCCTTTGATGCTTTATTTGGGTTGACTTGGCACATGCTCACACCATGTTATGACTATCCAAAGTCACCATAGCCTTGATGATCCTTCAGTTTTCAACTTGTAGTATCACTTTATGCTTTGATCGATGATGTTTTGTCGCTCTGCATGATTATGGCCATTATTGCTCTCTTAGTTTGTCGCTCCCAGTCTTTTGCTAGCCTTCGTAACTAAGTATCAGTTCCACACATGCATCCAACTCCCTAAACCAAGTGATTCCAAAGAGTCGACCATAAATACCTACTAGCTTATGCTATTCCAAGTATATTCATTCTTTTTTTACCTTCCAAATTAAACTTGTTATGCGAAAACTAGTGATTAAAGCTCTCACGAACTTGATGGCACACTTTACTTTTCTTGCCCTTAATAAACTTGAACCATTGGGTCCTTCTTTGTTGCGTATATGCTTGCGCTTTATAAGTTGAAATTAGCAGAACCATGTATCATGGGGAACGCTTTCAACATTGCACCTGTACTTTGTACCCCGTTGATATCATGTTCTTTTTCTTATGGATCCCGACGGTGTGAAATAAAAGTGGAACTTGTAAGATCATGGAGTTTGTATGTGTGTTAGAGAAACGCCTGGGCCGCTAGCCTAAGCCATGCCTAATCATGGTGGAAACTTGCAGCATCACCATAATGAGCACTCTATGAAGCATCCTCAATAAAAACCTATGCAAATAGCAAATAAAAAGATCGCTGAGATGCTCATTGTCTGCTTGCCTTGTCATTTTGATTATGGGATAGCTCCTATATCATGTGCAAGGGGTACCCCGTTGGCGGTTCTTTATGATACATATGTACTTACAATGACAAGAGCTTACTTGTGACTAAAGTTGAGTAGCATGAGGTTCGGTCTTCGTAAGTAAGGGGCATGATATTTCGGTTTATAACTTGTCAAGCATATCCTCTTAGTTGTGTCACTTTAACCTTAATCACCTTCAGGATTCTTATGATAGGGGCAATGAGAGCTGAAAGCTATAAGTACCATAATTTTTGGAAGCTCTTTATGAGACTTGAATCCCTGCTTCCTTCAATGAAGGCCTTTCTTCCACCATTATATTGAGTCTCCACCTTCTACCTTTATGCACCTACTTTGAGAGCATAGTGGCCATTCTTAGTTCTATGTGTATTGTCCCAAGACTAGCTGATTGATGCATAACTTGATATTGCTTGTTTTAAGCTATTTGTATCGAGTCACTCTTGTAAACTTTGAAGGTGTCCTATGCATTTATGTTTTCCTACTCTATGAGGGACAAGCTGAATACTATTATGCTATGTTTTCTTTATGTGAAACAAACAAACGTCTTGCAAAGCATTGTTATTCATGAATCTTTTGTTTGTGCCTTTTCATGTTGCATCATAGTTTCTTTGTCTTATTGCTAGAACTTTGTCTTTCATGTTATGATTGAAGTACAATGATCCCAGCTCTGAATGTTTTACAAATACTTTGATCAAGTCTTTGATGGTGCATGTCACCTCAAAAATTATTCTTTCTTTTTATCACTTACCTACTCGAGGATGAGCAGGAGTTAAGCTTGGGGATATTGATACATTACAAATTTATCTATAATTTTTGATGTTCCATGCTTGGTTTTATCCACTTTCTTGTGTTTTGTCCACACTTTGGAGTACCTTTCATATGATTTCTTGGACTAACCTATTAACAAGAGCCACAGTGCCAGCTGCCTATTTTCTACTGTTTTTGGTTCCAGGAAAGTCAGAAATGAATATTCTTAGAATTGGACGGGACAAAAGCCAAAGTGCCTATTTTTCGGAAGTCATCAGATGCCAGAATACGAGACGGAGAAGGGCTGGGGGCCGGCCACACCACCTGGCCGTGTGGCTAGGCCTGGCCCGCGCCAGGGGGTGGTCTGGCAGACCCCAACACCCCCTCGGCCTCTCCTTCCGCCTATAAGATGCCCTCGGGACGAAAACCCTAAGTACCCGATCAAAAATCCACGAAAGAGTCTGTAGCCGCCATCATCTCCATCCCTAGATCGGGAGGGATCTGAAGCTCTTCCCGGTACCCTGGTGGAGAGGGAATTTCACCCTGCAGGCCTTCTTCATCATCATGCAAGCCTCCGGTGTGATGCGTGAGTAGTTCATGTCTAGACTACGGGTCCATGTAGTAGCTAGATGGCTGGTTCTCCTCCTTTGTGCTTCCATGTTTAGATCTTGTGAGCTCCGTTCATGATCAAGATCATCTATTTGTAATTATGCATGTTGTGTTTGCGGAGATCCGATGGATATTGAGATGCTATTTCAGATTGATTATTCATTATATCATGTCTTTGTTATTTGTGATCTTGCATGCTTTCTGTTGTTAGTAACTATCTTGGCCAAGTAGATGCTAGCAACTCCAAGAGTTAGTATTTATGCTCGATAGTGGGTTCATGCCTCTAGTAATCTAGGGAAGTGACAGAAATCTCTAAGGTACTAGATATGCTGTTGCTACTAGGGAGAAAACAACAATCCTTTGTTCATAGAACAATCGTATTGTTTACTTTACACGCAATTCGTAATGCAATAATCTGTTGCTTGCAACTTAATACTAGAGGGGGTTCGGATGATAACCTGAAGGTGGCTTATTAGTCATAGATGCAGTTGGATGGCGGTCTATGTATAATGTTGTAATGCCAAATCGAATCTCAAAGGAGTCAAGATGATTAGTATATGCTTGTATGCTTTCTCGATGTTTGTCAATTGCCCCGTTGTAATTTGTTCACCCAACATGTTAACCATCTTAAGGAGATCCACCTCTAGTGAACTATGGACCCCGGTCCTTTCTTTTACATTCAATCTACAATCAACTGTTTAGTGCTTTGTGTTTACTTTCTATAAACTATTACTTTCTTCCATTCGATACGTTTAATCCTTTGTTTTCAGCAAAACCGGTGAGATTGACAACCTCATCGCAAGTTGGGGGCAAAGTTCTGTGGTTGTGTTGTGTAGGTCTCCACGTTGCTACTAGCACCGGTATTGCGCCCTGCCAAGGCTCAGCTAGTAACACCTTTGGGGTGTTTCCTTGCTTCTACTGGATTGATAACCTTGGTTTCGTACTGAGGGAAAACTTGCTACTGTGATCATCATACCTTCCTCTTGGGGTTCTCCAACGAGCTCGATATATTTTGGGCCATCACACCCCAAAGGTGTTGCTAGCTGAGCCTTGGCAGGGCGCACTACCGGTGCTAGTAGCAACATGGAGACCTGCACAACACAACCACAGAACTTTGCCCCCAACTTGCGATGAGGTTGTCAATCTCACCGGTTTTGCAGAAATCAAAGGATTAAATGTATCGAGTGGAAGAAAGTAATAGTTTGCAGAAAGTAAACACAAAGCAGTAAACAGTTTGTAGATTGATGGTAAAAGAAAGGACCGGGGTCCATAGTTCACTAGAGGTGGCTCTCCTTAAGATAGATAACATGTTGGGTGAACAAATTACAGCGGGGCGATTAACAAACATCGAGAAAGCATACAAGCATATACTACTCATCTTGACTCCTTTGAGACTTGATTGGGCATTACAACATTATACATAGACCGCCATCCAACTGCATCTATGACTAATAATCCACCTTCAGGTTATCATCCGAACCCCCTCCAGTATTAAGTTGCAAGCAACATATTATTGCTTTACGAACTGTGTGTAAAGTAAACAATACGATTGTTGTATGAACAAAGGATTGTTGTTTTCTCCCTAGTAGCAACAACACATCTAGTAACTTAGAGATTTCTGTCACTTCCCCAGATTACCAGAGGCATGAACCCACTATCGAACATAAATACTAACTCTTGGAGTTGCTAGCATCTACTTGGCCAAGATAGCTACTAACAACGGAAAGCATGCAAGATCACAAATAACAAAGACATGATAGAATCAATAATCAATCTGAAATAGCATCTCAATATCCATCGGATCCCCGCAAACACAACATGCAGAATTACAAATAGATGATCTTGATCATGAACGGAGCTCACAAGATCTAGACATGATAGCACAAAGGAGGAGAACCAGCCATCTAGCTACTACATGGACCCGTAGTCCAGAGATGACCTACTCACGCATGACACCGGAGGCTTGCATGATGATGAAGAAAGCTTCCAGGGTGAATTCCCCTCTCCGGCAGGGTGCCGGGAAGAGCTTCAGATCCCTCCCGATCTATGGATGGAGATGACGGCGGCTACAGACTCTTTCGTGGAATTTTGATCGGGTACTTAGGGTTTCTGTATCGGAGGCAACTTATAGGCGGAAGGAGAGGCCGAGGGGGTGCCTAGGCTGGACACACCACCCCTGGCGCGGGCCAGGCCTGGCCGCGCGGCCAGGTGGTGTGGCTGCCCTCTGGCCCTTCTCCATCGCGTATTCTGGCTCCAGGTGTCCCCCGGTAAAATAATAACTTTGGCTTTTGTCCCGTCCAATTCCGAGAATATTCATTTTCTGACTTTCCTGGAACCAAAAACAAAAGAAAACAGGCAGCTGGCACCGTGGCTCTTGTTAATAGGTTAGTCTAAGAAATCATATGAAAAATACTCCAAAGTGTGGACAAAACATAAGAAAGTAGATAAAACCAAGCGTGGAACATCAAAAATAATAGATACATTTGCAACGTATCATCGGACCGCAGAATTTGATCTTTCTATTATGATGATTTTCCACTTTATTCTGAAATTCCTTGAACTTTTCAATGGTTTCAGACTTATGTTTCATCAAATAGATATACCCGTATCTACTCAAATCATCAGTGAAAGTAACAAAATAACGATATCCACCTCGCGCCGACACACTCATTGGACCGCATACATTAGTATGTATGATTTCCAATAAATCTGTCGTCCGTTCCATTGAACTGGAAAACGGCGTTCTAGTCATCTTGCCCATAAGGCATGGCTCACATGTATCAAATAATTCAAAATCAAATGATTCCAAAAGTCCATCAGAATGGAGTTTCTTCATGCGTTTAAGACCAATATGACCTAGACGGTAGTGCCAAATCTATGCAGATATATCATTATTAAGTTTAATTATTTTAGCATCAACATTATGGATGTGCGTATGAGTACTATCGAGATTCAACAGAAATTAACCATTCATCACGGGTGCATGACCATAAAAGATATTATCCATATAAATCGAACAACCATTGTTTTTGGATTTAAACGAATAACCACATCGCTTCAAACAAGATCTAGATATAATGTTCATGCTTAGTACAGGCACCAAATAACAATTATTTAGGTTTATAACTAATCTCGATGGTAGGTGGAGAGGCAGCGTTCCGATAGCGATCACATCAACTCTTGATCCATTGCCGACACGCATCTTGACCTCACCCCTTGCTAGTGGTCGCTTGTTCCGCAACCCCTGATTCGAGTTACATATGTTAGCAACCGATCCGGTATCAAATACTCAGGTGCTACTGCGAGTACTAGTCAAGTACACATCAATAACATGTATATCGTATATACCTTTGTTTGCCTTGCTGGCTTTCTTGTTCGCCAAAAACTTGGGGCAGTTGCGCTTCCAATGGCCAGTCCCCTTACAATAGTAGCACTTGGTATGAGACTTAGGGCTAGCCCGAGATTTCTTTTCAGCCACAGCAACATATTTTCTGACCTTCTTTCCCTTCTGTTTACCCTTCTTGTCTTTCTTGAAACCGGTGGTCCTATTGACCATAAACACTTGATGTTCTTTTCTAATCTCCACTTCTGTAGTCTTAAGCATTGACAGAAGCTTGGGGAGAGTCTTCTTCATGCCCTGCATGTTATAGTTCATCACGAAGCTCTTGTAGCTAGGTGGCAGAGATTGGAGAACACGATGTATGCCTAAATCAATGGGAATCGTTATTCCCAGGGACACAAGCTTATCGGCGTACCTAGACATTTTGAGTACGTGCTCACTTACGGAGCTGTTCTCTTCCATCATGCAGCTAAAGAACTTTTCTGAAGCATTATAACTCTCTACGGTAGCATGGTTATCGAAAATCATTTTCAATTCACCCATGGTATCAAAGGCATTGCCATTTTCGAAATGCTTTCGAAGTTCTGGCTCTAGCCCATACAGTATGCCGTAATGAACTAAGTTGTGATCCTCCTGACGAGTCACATAGACATTTTTTTCCTCGTCAGGGGCATCAGGAGCTGGTGGGGGGCCTAGCGGCGCTTCTAGCACATATTGCTTTTGTGCAGCAGAGAGGAGCTCAAATTCATAGCCCAGTTGGTGAAGTTGCTACCATTCGCAGCAAGTTTCTCTTTCTCCAAGAACACATTGAAATTAAAAGCAGGTGGTGCCATCTACAACAGAATTTTTAAAGTTTATTTAGACTAAGTTTGTGATAGATTGAGTTTAACTAAACTCCCACTCAAAAACAACATCCCTCGTGTCTTTTTGGTGATTACATGAACCAAATCGACAACACCAAGTCTGATCATCACGTGAGTTGGTGTAGCTTCAAAGGCGAGCATCTATATTGGCATCATATCAACTATATGACTCATGCTTAACCTTTCGGTCCGTGTTCTGAGGCCATGTATGTACATGCTAGGCTCGCCAAGTAAGAACCTTAGTACTCGCGTGTGTAAAACTGTCTTACACCCGAAATAAGATCGTGGATTCAAGTACACCCGATCATCACGTGATGTCTTGAAGCGGCGAAACATAAACGGTGCATACTTAAGGAAGAACACATTTTTATCTTGATATTTAAATGAGGGATCATCTTATAACGCTACTAAAATGCCAAACTAGCAATATAAGATGTGAACATCATATGTGTAAAGTGAAATGATATGGTTCTTGCATTTGATCACTATCATATGCATCGTGGTATGATCTCTGTCATTCCTTTGTGTGTAAGGCCAAGGTCTATGGAACTTACACGTTAAGTGTGTTGTAAGTGTATCAACTATACATCAACTCACAACAATACCATATCAAGACACAAGCCCAGCAATGATATAAACTAGACGCCTCTAATTTACCAATTGCAAGTTTTACGTGGCTTAGGGCTTTCAAAGATAGAACCGTTCTTACCTATGAACATGGAACCACAACGATGATAACCAAATTATTAGCAACTCGTTGTAAATCAGGTATTGACTATAGTAGGAGAGACAGACACCTGCCAGCCACTTATGCAAAACTAGTTGCATGTCAATCGTGGAACCGGTCTCATGTGCGATGACATGTAAGGTTGGTCCGGGCCGCTTCATCCCACTATGCCACCAATATCCAAAGTACATATAAGAAGCAATAACATGATCATCACCGCCGACATACTCTTATGTGTTATACCCGTGCAAAATACCTACGCATAGATCAAGCTCTAATATCACTAAAGGGTTCACAACATAGAAAATAAAAAATTTCCTAAGATGAGAATTATACGCCAAGATCTATCTACTAGATACAAGCAACGGGTGGATATACATCCATGGAGAACTTACCCTCGAAGACAACAAAGTTTTGTTAACGAGTAGGAACTCGTGGATGATGTAGTCGTACGCTTGCCGATCTCAAGATTGTGTGAAAGTCCTAGCGCCACAAACCAGCAGCGCATCCGCACTCGCACACACGTTCAGGCCACCGAACAACCTCCGCCTCCTCGCCCCAGCGATGCAGTGAAAGCAGCAACTGCTTTCAGACGAAATGCCACCGAGAACATGTATCTCGCTAATCCGAGACCATGGGGGAATAATTCTAGAGGGGGAGAGAGATCCTTCACGAGGAGGTGTGAGGAAGAAGGGTGAGAGGGGTGGCCTTTTATAGGAGGAGGGGGTACCCCTCCCATGGACGGCGCCCCATGGAGGTGACCCCTCACCTCCCCCATTCATGTGGTGGTAACCCCCTCCACATAAAAGTGTCCCTTAACATTTCTCTTTAAAGTCTTTACTTTAAATGCATTAAATTTCTCAAAATTTAATGCTCTCTCAGTTAATAAAACTCTTTTATTAAATTTATTCAGAATTTTTTTAATTACTTTAATTAACAAACATTCGCATAAAACCCCCTACAACATTTCAATATTACATGTAGAACCAGTTTTAGCAATTTCACCTAAAATAGATTTGGTGTCTATTGAAATAATTCCAGCGGTTTGCAATTCATTCATCTGAAACATATTTGCTCCAAATGGTGTTGGTGTCCCTTAAGTGTGTCACCCTACGGTTCATGAATAATGTAGACATGATTGAGACCTCTCTCAGATCAATAATCGGAAGCGGGACTTGGAGATCCATACTGACTCCTACACATTCTACGATGACTTTTGTGATTGTGAGAACCTTTAACGCTAGACTTATGTGATCGTGAGAACCTTTAACGCTAGTAACTAAATCCCTTTGTCTCGCGATATATTACATGTCCAAGATTCGATCATCGGTATCTCCATAGCTAGTTTGATCTCGTTACTGACATGTACTCTTTTCTCATTCCCATGATATAACATTCTAGTGATCTCATCACTTGCTTGAAAGCTAACCAATGTGATATCACGAGTCGGCGCAGATAATATCTATCTGTCATCGGGATGGATAAATCCCACTCTTGATCTATGAGCTTCTACATAACACTTTTGTAGCACTGAACCCACCTTTATAATCACCCTTTCACGGTGTGACGTTTGATGTTATTAAGATACTCTTCCAGTGTTAGTGATTAACATGATCTCATGGCCTAAGGACTAGGATTACTTTGTTAGATGCTATAGCAATATAAACACAATGACTTTGATCGTAATGCTATACTTCAGATGAATGTTCATCACATTATTCCACTAATGTTGTGACCTCGTTATTAATAACATCCAATGTCCATGATCAGGAAACCTTGATCATCTTATTAATCAACGAGCTAGTTTATAAGAGAGGCATAACTAGGAACTTTCCTTTTGTTTATTAAACACACATGTATTAACGTTTCCAAATTAATACAGTTATAGCATGCAAAATAAACATCTATCATATACTTGGAATATGTATAATAACAACTTTATTATTGCCTCTTAGGGCATATTCCCTTCATGTGCTTGGGTTGTCCCATGAAGTCTTCGTCAGTGGAGCGTCGCTCATCTTTGGTCGTTGGCAGCACGGTCATGGTGCGGAGCCCTCTGAGATCATGTATGAGATGAAGCTCACCTTCAAGCGCTTCTCGTCGGAGGCATGGGAGACCGACATCATTGGCCAGATCGTCAACCACCTAGGCGGGCACCTGGTGGAGATGTTGCAGCAATTGTCGTTTGTGATCAAGGCGTGGATGAAGCAATTATCGTTTGTGCCCAAGAGCTGCGCCATGGAGGTGCTGGAGCCAATGCTGCCACCGTCGGAGAACTAGTCTGATGACCCGTTCACACCTCCAGCGCCAAGCTCGCCAAGGTCGAAGAGGACAGTGTTGCACACTATCCTCATCCATGTCTCGAAAGTCACCAACACGTGGCTCGGTCATCACAGACCTGCCTCTGTAGTACCAGGGTGACACCGACAACACCACACGCACGCACAAGTTCCTTTCTTCGGCGGCAGTATGGACGGAAGTGGCCCTCCTCGGGTGATGGACGGTGGGCACTACTTTGGTGGCCACAATGGTAGCGGCTCTGCTGGAGGGGAATGATTGATGAGCTGTTAGCTGAGGAAGTTCACACATTAGTGTCAGTTCATAGTCCAGAAACTAGTATGTGTTAGTCTCAATTCTGTTGTAGTGTTGTATTGAATTTTGTCTCGTTGCTGCAATGGTTTGTACTGAATTCTTCCTCTGTTGGCATATTGTGATGAACCTAATGTTTAATTGAATTCAATTGTAGTGTAATGTGTTCGTGCTAATTTGAATTCTGCTCAAATAGATATGCATTGTTCAAACTAGTAGCAACAACCCAAGATTACACATGATTCATTGTTCAACCTTATTACAACTAAATAAATCATGAAAATAACTCGGTACAAACAATATCATCTCCAGGTTGCACTCACTTGCTACTCCACACACCTAACAAAACACCCACAAGACACACAATGGCACAAATAGTGACGAGGAGTAAGCTCGGCAATGCCCATGGTGATGGACTTGGGGTTTCGCAGAAAAGAGAACGCTGGGGATTTCGTCGGATGTCAGGGAAACAATGGAATCAAAGTCGCCTGTATATTGAGTACTTGCACTATTATAAGTTGTCTTCTAGATTTTGGTACCCTCGCTTGGGCTTCTCCCATCTTATATATAATAGGCCTGGTCTTAAAGCTGTATGCGGATAGGTTTTATACATGCGTGATTACAATACCAACATAATGTCGGTGTACAGTTCCTTTCCTAATACAATCGTAGCCTTTGTCGATTGCTGCCTTGAGCTATCATCTAGAATCTTCATGGGCCGTAAGCCTTTTACCCAATATAGGGTAGTGAACCATAAGCATCCGAGTAATCATACTCATATCAAATAGCGTGCACCAAAAAACTGTCATTCTGCATACTCTATTTTCTGACACTCTTCAGCTTGTTCTTAGCTTCATCACTCTTCTCTTTGTACTCACTAAGTAAGTTAGTTTTCTGCAGTTCAATTCGCATCCTCGCATCCACAACTTCCGCCTTCTTCTCCGATGCCTTCATCAATAGTTCTTCAATATGTTTCTTTCATGTTTACATTGCTCAAACAAAAACCAAAGCTTCAACATATCTTTCTTTAATGATCCAGGCCACTTGGGATCTTCAAACCGCACAAAACCATAGTTGTCACCTTCCTACAAACAAAACACTTGTTCATAAAAAATATCACCCAGTTCCACAAAATTGCATCAAATATCTAGAAATTACTCACAACTCCACATCCCAGGTACTTTCTATCTGCATATGTTCCTTCAAAATCGATCATTCTAGTCAGCCGCTTTCGATGGAAACACACATTCGGTGGATCATCATCATTGCACAAAAATCGAAGTCATACATGGTATCAGGACACTACAAGTTCACAAACAACAAAAACATTTTTAATTTTCATGAACCGATAAAAAATACCCAAAAATTATGACTGAAATCAATGAACCCCAACTCTAGATCTGACCTCAGATTCAATGCAGAAAGCCACACTATCCTCGCTTGGCGCGCTTCTCCTCCCGACCATGGCGGCCATGGCTGGCATTACCTGCGGCGGCGCCCTCCAAGCTCGTTGGCTGGCCGCCGGCGATGGGGACGAGAGTGAAAGGGGAGGGGAGGAGCTACACACGGCAACTAGAGTGAACCACACTGATGTGGACGAGCGGTGGGTCCCATGCTGATATGGATGAGTTATGGGTCGCACGCTGATGTGGACGAGCAGTGGGTCCAGTGCTGAGGTGGATAAGTGGTGGGTCTCACGCTCGTGTGGATAAGTTGTGGGTCTGGGCTCTGAGGTGGATAAGGGGTGGGTGACAGGCTCACGTAATCCAAATAGCTATGACCCAGTGTTAGCTTGTTTGTTGTGTTTGGGGGCTAACTAGGGCATGTCGTGTGTTGGCTATCGGGAAAATGAATTGTTCGGCCGAACATATTATCTGTAAAATCCACGTGTACTATGTATCCAGTTGATCATAACTCCTCACACTTACTCTAGTTCCCTTCGCGGGCTTTGCTGTGGTGGTGGCGGTGGCCGACTCGTGCGACGGTGGTGGCGCCGAAGCAAGTGGCCTGGATGTCCATTGAATATTTAACCGAGAGAGGAAATTCTAGCGTGCATGTTATCTAGCGTGTATGCCCTACTTTCTCTCCTTCACTTTTTGCTAGCTTGTGTCTGTTTACTCCCTATCCTTCCGTTTTTCACAGGTTGTGTAAGTTTGCTAGTTGTCAAATTTAAAACTTTTATAGCTTCTAAAATAGAAGTCTAATTTAAAAATTGTTTGAATATTTATGTTTCCGGCAAAGAGAGTTTCATAATAAGACCAATATTGAATATATTTTAACAATATTTGAAAATTGGCTTCTCAAACTCGACGAAACTTTGAAAAACTTAATAAAATCTTGTGACACATATTTGTTGAAATTTTTTGTTTCAATGTGTTTCAAACTTGTTTCATCAAAGTTAGAAAATAATTGACAATATTTTGTTTCTACAAATTCATTAGGTTTTCCGGAAAAATTTATTCTACTTGTATACATAGAGCTTCACTAAATTCCATTCAGTTTCATCATGTTTCAAAAATCAAATTTTAAATGTTGTTAGAATATATTCAAAATTAGTCTTGTTTTAAATCCCTCGTCATTTGGATCATAAATATGTAATTGGAATATAAATCAGACACTTAATTCAAATGATAAATTATAAAGAAAATTGTAGATTTTATGAAAAGAAGGAGTGAATGAGAGGACAGAGGATGCATGTCCATTAGAAAGGTCTTGGAAGATGTCACTACGGAGGACTCTACAGATTAAAATAAAAAAATACAACTAAAGTAAGCTCACCCGTGTTCAGTCTCAAACTAGATAGACGACTACGTGCACGGTACATATCATGCACGCTAGAACTGCTTTTCTCATATTTGACTATCCAATGTATTCCCTCCGTTCAGAAATATAAGACGTTTTAGCTTTATGAATTGAATGCATCTAGACGTCTTTTAGTGTATATGTTCGTAGAGGTTCAAAGTGACCTATACACTAAACAGCATCTAGATACATTCATTTCACAAAGCTAAAATGTCTTATATTTATAAATGAAGGGAGTAGATCCAAAGTCCATCCGATATTATTGGACACAGTGTCCACTAGTATCCGTGTCCAATGAGACCCAGTTCCTTTGGGTCCAACATTTTTTTGTCCAAAGCCTATTAGACTATACTGATCCAGTTCCAGATTTATGTAGTTAAGACACACACAGCGTCGTACCAAAACTAGTTTCATTCTGCCTTTTTAGTTTTTAGAACTAATTTTCCACATTGTGGGCATAGTTCCCAAATAGCCAAAAGAGGGAACCGGAGCAATATTGTGGCATAGTCCCCATATTGTGGGCATAGTTTCCAAACAGCCAAAAGAGACAACTAGTTGCTCCGATGCCAAATCCCCTCCTCACAATATAATACAATATCTCTCCTAGCTACCAACGGCTTCTCCCAATTGCAAACGGCTAGAAGTTTCAATTTTCAACCGTTGGAGCACACACAATCAATACAACATGAGATGACCGTTTGTTCACGTCCTATATATTCCACGGTTTTGCTAGTTCTCAGGCGCCTGAGAACTTCTTAGGTCTCAGTCGCCTCTTTCACCGTTCGATTTACCTCGTGATTCGTGCAAAGTGAAAGTTACACATGAGTTGCAACTAGGGTGTAACTGAGAATTTTATGAGTTACAACTAGGCTGCAACTGAGAATTAGTACAAATCTTATAAGTTGCAACTAGGTTGCAACTGAGAATTAGTACAAATATTAGGATGACATCAGCGACTTAGACCTAAGAAGTTCTCAGGCGCCTGAGATCTAGACACTCCCTTCAACGGTTTTCCATGGACAAGCAAATACACCACATAGAGAAGCATGTATTCATCGTTGAGAAAAAATAGCACACAAAGAAGCTACGGGAATAGATCATTTAGCAAACCTGTATTACTTGCATCTATGTTGTCTGCACCGCACTGGACATGCGGGCGTCGAGCGATTGGCTCCGGCCTGGTCTTGCGTATGGTCGGCTCCTCCTGGACGTGCGTACGCCTTCGCCTCGCCTGGCCAAGCGGGGTCGTTGTGAGTGCATCGGTGGCTGTGACTGGGCCATGCGGTCGCTCGTCTCCGTGCCCCTCGTCTCCACGCCGTTGCTCGAGTTGTGCGCTTCTCCGCGCTCGCCGCCGCCGCTCATCTCTGAGTCGTCCCTCGCCCATGATATTTTAGGATAGTAATAACTTGTATTAATATTGCAAGAGGTGATTATATCGTGAGCCCTTACGTTGTTTATATAATACTGGAAGACTTAGGACAAGAAGCCTAATAGAGATAGACTTAGATTATAATATGAAACTACCTAATATAACCAAACCGACATATATTCTAACCCCCCCCCCCCCAGTCGGATCGGTAGTGACACGAACGGTGTAGCCCTTGTTGCCGATGTCGATGTAACCGGGAGTGAGGGCGTTGTAGTTGTGGTCGATGGTGCCGTTGGGGAAGTTGTCGCCGTTGATGAAGTCGATGATGTCGATGTTGTTGTTGTGTTGTGGTCGATGTCATTGTTGAGCTTGGAGAATTCGCCGTAGTAATTGAGTTAGACGTAGTTTGGGTCGAAGTAGCTCGACCCGCAATGCCGAGCTTGCTAGTCTCGGGAGTGTGTCGGGGATGAAGGCACGCATCGGTGTTGCCAATACTGGACGTGCAAATACATGGACCATCATGAGCCATGCGTGCCAGAGCCAGATTGAGGAGCAAAGAAAATTTTCCGTAAACGGTCGGTGTAGAAGTTGTCGGCTGTGTCGAAGTAGACGAAGTGGCTGCAAGAAGAAAAATTGAGCACAGACTTGTGCAAATAAAAATTAGACTGCGTCTCTGGCGGCAAGGTCGTGGTGGACGAAGACGACGGTGGTAGTTGTCGATGGCGATTGAATTGTAGCGGTAGTCGATTTCGGGGATTAGACCCGTATTTTCCGCTTATATGAGCGCGGCGTCGCTCGTGGAGAAGAACTTGTTGGTGTTGACAATGACCACGACCGGTGGTGGCGGCAACGATGTGGCGATGTTCTTGGTGTAGATGGTTGTCGGCGATGATGACCATGGTGCGATGTGTGTGCGACCCTGTGTTGACGGCGTGGCGCATACTCGGGACGGGTGCCCCGGTGGTGTTGACGAATACGATCCGGCACGGTCGATGGCGAGGAGTAGCCGGAGATGCGTCGACGCCAAGGCTGGTGTAGAGGCGCACAACGACTTGGCGATGACGTGATGGCAAGATCGGAGTAGATCGGCTCGGTGCAGATCGGCTTGGTGACTACTTGATGTGCAGCCGCAGAGCGGGCCAAAATCATCTATGCTTGAAGTAGAGTTGATTCGTTATTGCCCATGCATACATGCATGGGATATGGCCTTCTTGCATGTAATTTGTGTTGTTGATGCCCTAGTGAGTTGCCTGGAGTCGATCCGGTGAAGTTAGCTTATTGAACCGGCGAGATGACTAATTGGATGTTTGGTGGCTAAAGGAAAAATAGATCTAATTTGGAAAATGAAAATTGCTAAAGCTAGAGAAAATAGATCCATAGATTGGAAGAAAACTAGCTACGAGTTTTGGTGCCCCCGGCGGAGATCATAGAGATCGATCTCGCCGGGGGCAGCGCGGCGGAAGCAGTGGCTAAACCCTAGGCGAAACGAACCGCTCTGATACCATGATATTTTGGGATAATAATAACTTCTATTGATATTGCAAGAGGTGATTACATCGTGAGCCTTCAGGCTATTTATATAATACTAGAAGACTTGGGGGGCAAGAAGCCTAATAGAAATAGACTTAGATTACAATATGAAACTATCTAATATAACCAAACCGACATATATTCTAACAGCCCACAGCTGCAAACCCTATGCTAGGATCCATCATCGTCGGATCTGGGAGCCAAAGAAAAGGGCAGACAAGGAGAGCCAGATCACGAAGGGAATTTGGACGTGAAAGGGGATTTTTCCATGGTGTCGCGCGAAGGCCCCGGAGGTTGCGAGAGAAAAGACCTTTTTTCCTAACTTTATTCGGTGATGGGGTCCGCACTACAGAAACTTGGCAACGGCAACGCTGTGCAGTTGTAGCCATATTTGTCTCCGATGCCAAATTTGATTTCTACAGGTATTTAGCGACGGCAACGATGTGGATGCCCTTATAGTTCTATTCTAGCTGACATTGAGAACCGTGGTGAGTGGTGATGCTCATTTGTTAACTAGAAACTCTATGTCAGTGCAGTTCAGATGCTGTGTGGATTATTAATCCGCCAAATTTTGTGAACTCGTTTGTTCCTATTGAATAAAGATCTCGCTTTTCCCTAAAAAGACTAAAAAAAGGTGAGAGTATGAGTATCTCATATAGCTCGTTTGGAAGATGAGCTAATCTTCAGCCAACACTAACTCTCTCAAAACTTAGATTGATAGATGGGGAAAATATAATTATATATAATAAGTTATGTCATAAATTAAAAGGAAATACAATAATTTATTACCTTGTATGCCATGGATAGGATTATTTTCCTCTAATCTAGATGGACTTAATTAAAGTGAATATGGAAGGTTAATTTGTATTCCTTATATGTGATGTTGATGGTATTTTTCTTCCTTCTATATGGTAGCAATATTAAAATTTTAATTATTTTTTGTTAGCTCAAAACTAGCTTGAGATCTATTCAAGCTCGTTACAAGTTGAGTTTGAACCAGCTTTTATAACTCGACCTTTAACTTGCTTCATATCGAGCTTGCTCGAACTCGACTCGTTTGCAGCCCTAATGGCATATAGCCAACAGTAATATAGCAGGTTCGGGCTAGTAGCCCTACAAGGGTCAACATTCGTACCTTGGACATACTCCCTCCAACCCTCTTTGGCCATTTCATTTTTGGTGCCAAACTTTGACTAATAATTTAGTCAAAAATATAAGTTATACGTTCTCCAATAATATATCATCGAAAAAATCTTTGAAATATGCGTCAAATGACATGCAAATAATATTAATGGTCAAAGTTACGGAGTACTTGCGATGGGTACAATGCCTACTTGAAGAGCATAAGCAAACATGGAATTTTCACGAAAACAATATACTACAAAAATTGCTCGCTAAAACAAAACATGCAAATAATTAAGAAGATTATTACAAGGTGAAGCTATCAAAATACTAAATAATTATATCCATGCATCTAGAAATAAAAGATAATGAGAGGTGCCCTGACATAAAACTATTGAAGAGGCAAGCACAAATTTGAAAATTCGTGAAAAAAAAGACTATAAAAATGGGTTCTAAAACCAAAAAAATGCAAATAATAATGTGCAAGGTCAAGGTATCAAGATACCAAAATCTTGAATCTGAAACATGGATCCATGCATCTGAAGCGTGGGCGAGCTTTTCTCCGATCTGCAGATCTCACAAGCTTAGTGCCTTGTGTCATGTAACAAGGCTTGCACACTCCTCGGACCGGAGTGGCCTTTGGGTTGAACAGGGGTGGATTTAGGATAGGCTTCAATAGGCTTGAGTCTAGCCTTCCATGTCACCAAAAGTTCATCAAATTGTGTGCCTTGGCCATAGGCCAGTGATGATGATAGCTTGAAGTTCTTGTGGTGAGGGGAGGAGAGAAGTGTTAAATTGAAGTTATACGCATGCCAACCTGTGTCGTGCATGCATGAGTGTACAGCTCACTGAAGCTCATTCAAGCGGACAGCCCGATTGTAGGTTATGTCTAGTTGGTGAGCGTTTTCTCACCTCGTGTAGCACATTATATTATCTTACTTCATTTCTCCCATATACATATACAGGTAACGAATTTAAATTGTGTGAGGGTATATGTGTATGGTTTAGTTCTTGACCCCACCCTCCGTTTTGATCCTAGATTCACCACTGGACTTGAAATATTTGTCTTTTGCTGAAATTGGCATTCGAAATCTTGTTCCACGGACCTAACTTTGATAGGTTGATGCCTAAACTACAGCTCGCACCTATACGCGGATTTTGTACTTTTTTTTTGAAAACGAGCAACAGCCCCGTACCCGCTCTTACCTGTGCACTTGCTATCAGTCCCTTGTAAATTGTAACCAATTGCCAAAAATATTTGCAACACTATGAAAGTGGATATATATAATACAGTATATAACAGGTAAATTTGCATGGGGAGAAAATATGCTTAATTGTCACATTTGTCATGATGACAAAACCAACATTTTGTGCTTTACATGATTATCTTTCTAAGGATGACACATTTTCAAAGGTATATGGAAAGATTTCATCTTTTAGCTACAACTTCATTTGATTGTGTGATGCCCTTGCGAAGACTAGCACAACTGCGCTAGTAGATGAACATAGAAATAGTCCACAATGTTCAGATACATCGTTTCATATTCTTTTGCCAAATGGGATCTCCTTCCATGGATAGCAAAAAGACATAATTTGTTGGTGGGTAACTCTGTTGGGTTTTTTTTTTTGGTTAAGCAAATGCAACCGGTTATGTTTGCACAAGCCGTTCATAGATTCCTTTGTTTTCTCCTTCATGCGTTTCACGTAGGCTTTTCTTAAATTTTTCCTCTCTTTTGCGTTCATAAGTTTTATGTTTTGTACTTGCAGTCCTTTCATATGCATGCAGTTTTTCACATTTCTACATTTGGACTGATTGGGACCTAGTTTTTAACAATTCATACACTTTGACATTCTCTACTCATTACACATATAGTTCATGTTTTTTGTACTCTAGAAGTTTCGGCCTACACATGATAATCTTGTACTCTAGAAACATTTACACTTGATAGTTTTGTACTCTAAAAACAATGACATGTTAATGAATTTATACACTCCATAACACTCATTTCATACAACTTAAAATATTATGAATAAATAAACATACAATTATAAAATAAATAAACATAAATTACTTTTGGAGTGATGTGGTACTTTTTTTGACTTGGTTGTAGGGTGAAATCTATACAATAAAATATTTATCTTAAGCGTAATTTGTGGAAAAAATCCATATTTGGTTTAGTATAATAATATGTATCTAGAAACACATGAAGAAATATTCATGTGGCATAATAAAATTGTTGATTATGCTAGTTAGACCTGAATTCATATGCGAAATATAAAACACATATGTTCCCTAACTTGTAAGTATATATTTAAAATTGTATATCAGTAAACAATAAGAAATGACATATAGTGACAAGATGAGTTATGACGAAGTAAAAAATGTTCAATATGGAAGTAAAAAATGACTTTTTGTGTTTATGTACTTCCCGTTGACTAGTTTATGGAACTAGTTTTCAGAAAGAGTTTAGACACTCCTTCGGATGTGCATCGTGTCATGTCGGTAATGCTAGAATAAGCAATCCCTCGATATGTGCATCGTGTCATATTGGTGATGCTAGATTAAGCAATCTCTCGATATGTGGTAGCATGGATCGCATCTCACACACTAGAAGGAGAAAATGCTTGAGGCTGGTGAAGTTTGCTTAGGTGAGTATGACAAAATTAGTATAGATATACAAACTTCTGATTTAAATTATTCTTGATCGGGAAAATCATAGCTAGTTTATGCCAACATGTTTATGTGCAACTTCACTATTATTGCACTTGTGATGGTTTCATTTTATAGAAATACCAGCAAATTTAAATTAATTTCTATTTGTCCCCAACTTCATAGTGATAGATTTTAGATAACACTGTGCTTGTAAAAGTGTGTAAATAATGAAAGAAATGTAAAATAGTAAAGTAAAGTGTAGTAAATGTTTTTGTATATTTTGATTAATATAAAGTGAAAATTTTAAAAACAAGTAAAGTAAAGTAAAAGTGTTTTCTTATAGTAAAAATTGGACAGGGTACTGTCAAATTGGACCTCTCTCTCGTAAACATGGTGACATAGAATAAGTTATTCTTAATAAGTGTTTTCTTAGTGTTTGATTGGCATTCACATGGGCATCACTTCCAAATCTATCTAAAGTAAACCCCCACTAAGAGTCATTTAATTGTTTTTATCTTCACATCCAGCCTATCCACATCACCACACAACCATCTGATTTAAATCTTCTACCGTCCATTTATGTTGTACCCAAACATGCAAGGCATCAACTCAGCAACCTTAGAGCATCTCCACTCGCCCCCCTAAAGCCCCCCTAAAGGTGAAATAGGGGCGTCGGCGCAGAAAAACTCTCCTAGCCCTCCCTCTTAAAACCGAAATGACGTCGGCGCGGCCCAACCAAACGTCTGACGCCTCCAGGCTGAACCCAATGCGAGGGGGGTCGATCGAGGGCACCAGCGTAGCTTGAAAAGGTTGGCGGGCCAGCCTTGTCGGCAGGTCACCTAAATTTTCCCCCCTTTTCCCTCCCTTCTCCCCTCCAGGTCGCCTAGTCCCGCCATTTCTCCCTCCGTCGCTTCCCATTCCCGCCATTTCTCCTACCCACCTCTCCACTCCCGTGCGCCGCCTCCGTCACCACCATGCCGCCGAAGAGGTACCAACCTCCCCGAGCATCGGCGCCAGCTAAGTAAGGGAAGGCCGACAAGCAGCGTCCGGAGGGGATGACCAACGCGGAGTGGGCGTTCGACATCCAGCGCCGGCAGGTGGAGAACGTCAGCCGCCGGCTGAGGGAGAAGAACTCGAGGTTGCGCAGGACGGCGGAGACGCAGGCAGAGCAGGCCCGTGCGGCCACTCTTGCGACACTGCGTGCGGCCACCATGGCGGGGATGGCGGCACCGGCCTACAACACCGGGCTCCACATCCTCGAGAGCCAGAGCAGCGTCTCGTCTCCATCTCCGTCCAGCGTGTTGCCCTCCAGCCATCCGAACACGGCGCCGCACCTTCCTCATTTCTCGCCGGGCAACGGCGACTTCGACCCGCTTGGTGGCTTTGACCCCACCACCCTCGTCAACGACACCTCACCGGCCCATCGCCATCTCCCTGCTTTCACGCAGAGGCCTGGCTTCGCTCAGTTTGCCGCCGGTAGCAGCTAGAGCGCCCCCAATCTGTTCGGCGCCGGCAGCAGCCACGGCGGCCCAACCTGTTCGGCACCGGCAACAGACAGGGCGCCCCCAACCTGTTCGACAGCTCACACTGGCTAATGCGCCACGGGCGAGTCCATCATGGCCGACGTGATCAACGGCGGCTCCGCCCAGGCTTTCACGCAAGAGGAAGCCATTTCATACGAGGAGGAGGACGGCGGCGCATGGGAGGACGAGGTGTACGCGAACGCGAAGCTAGCCGATGATGAGGATGAGGTGGTGGAGGTACCATGACTATCGCGGTCGATTTGAAAGGGAAGAAGAAGGCCATGGAGGCGGATGGGGAGAAAAAGAAGAAAGGAGGTGGTGGACGTGGCCCCAAGTGGAGCTCGAGGGAGGATGAGTGCCTCGCCGAGGCTTGGAAGACTATCAGCATAGACCCCTTCACCGGTGCCAACCAGAACTCGGACTGCTATTGGAAGAGGGTGAAGGCGGCGTATGACGAGCAGCGGTTGTTAGATCCCTACTTCAAGGACTTACACCACGACCGCAACGACTCCGGTATGTCTCACCGTTGGTCCATGATCCAGCATACCTGCAACAAGTGGCACATCGTCGTGGAGGAGGTGCGCTGCGTCCATGTCAGTGGCACCAACTACGACGATCAGGTAAATGGCCCCGTCGCCGCCTGCTCTCACCCATTCAAGCTTGTGTCCGACTTGTGTTTTTTGTAGATGCGCGCCATGATCACCGCCTACCGCGAGGACAACGACGACAACCAGTTCAAGTTCATCCACGTCTTTGCACGGATCGAGGGGTGCAACAAGTGGACAGAGACGCGGACCTCTCTCGCCAAGGCCAAGCCTAGCACGTACGACCCGGGGGCGGCACCATCTGCGGCATCGGAGGGTCGGCCCATCAGCCAAAGGAAGGCGAAGGCCATGCGGGACGCGACGTCGGCCATCAAGAAACTACACTCGTCCATCCTAGCGCGCTTAGCCGACGCCGCGACACACACCACCATGAGGGCGGAGCGGGCCACCAGGTTGGAGGAGATCGTCGTGGCTAGGTGGGCATCGGTCATCGAGCGACAGTACATCAAGCTCGGCCTCATCAAGGCCAACGTGGTAGCCAAGAAAAGGAGGGAGAACTTGGCGATCTTGATGGTCGACACGAAGGACATGGACGCCGAGATGAAGGCGTGGTGTGTTGATCAGTGCGCCATGATCCTCTCCGAGAACCGAGCGACCGCCAACCAGAATAGCAGCCCGACACCGGCGTCTGCGACCCCGACCCTGACCCCGATCCTCATCCGGGCCAGCACCACCGTTCCGCTGGCGGCGACCCCGGAGGTGCCTCCTACCGCGGCGGATGATCCCATACCCGTTTGATTTTCGTGTTCTCCCGTATGTTTATCTTGATCGCTGGCGGACTTGTATTCTGGTGATTTGTGGTGATTGCATCGCCTGAACTATGCACTGCCCGGTGGCGACAAACTATGTTTTAATTTCGGGCGACCTTTTGAAATTTTGAATTTGCAATTGCGATTTAGGGGGCTGCAACGGCTGGGAGGCGGTGACCCTCGATAGGAGGAACCTGCGCCGGCACCCCCCCCCCCCCCATAAGGCCAAACGCCGGACCCCGTATGGGGGGGGGGGGTGGGGGGCGAGTGGAGATGCTCTTACCACACCATGTTAGAAACGAAATAAAACAGCCATTCGTTCAGCATTAATGCTTGCCATTCCTTAGTGTTGCATTTTGCTATGCTAATTATATGAACGACCCCGTGCGGCTCAACACTCTGTTCAAGTCCCTAACCATTGACTGCAGCAATTGAAACCTCTTCTTCTCCATAATTATCTAAGAAATCAAACGACGATCCTATCCCTCGTGAGAAACAACTGCACGTGAAACCGATAGAGGCATACGAGACGTTTGTGCATATTTTCTCCAATTTATATGTAGTTTCATCTACTCGCTCAAGGCCCAGTGGGGACTAGGGAGTGATTGCACCTCCTTCCTCCATCGGGACTCTTCCCCTTCATTCCTTGTACTTTCCGAGCACCAAAGAGAGGATTAGGTCATGTTGTTTATGTTGAGATCAGCTTCAGCGTCCTGCTTTCCCCTCCATGCTAATCCCTCCCTCTCCACCTCCAAAGCTCCAAGGTGTGATGGTTATCTGGATTGCATGGACCATTTGTTGGAAGGTGCAATGAGGTTGTTTCGTGAAATGCATGAGTCACACGCTAACTGATGTCAGCTTATTGTATTGTTGTGTGGTGATGAGAGCTAAGACACTTGATGATTTTACCCTTCTGCATGTCACCAACTAAGGAATCTACGCATCACTTGCTACTGAAATAAGAATTCCAATCGGTAAGTTTCTACTTCCTAATGTATGTATTTGATGATTACACGGGGCAATTTTTGAATTTATCAAACTAATGGTTCCTCTACGCATTTGAACATGCATTTCCTTATAAGGTACTGGTTTGTGCTAGACATTCTTTCTTTTGATTGGTAGAAAATATTGTTGTGAATAACTTCATAATTTATAAGTATGACATATTCAGTAGCATAGCACATGCGATAAACTCTCGCATGTAACAGTCAGATTTTGGCGCACTACTTCAATGTCAATCCTATTTTTGGTTTCATTTGATGATCATGTATAAATGACACCATCATATCGCTTAATACTTCTAATGCACCTCAATGATTAAAACTTTTCATTTTGCTAATCAATTATATACTATGCCACCTTACTGGATTACAAGATAACCTTCCTATATTACAATTCAGAATGGTTACAAGGACACTGATCAACTTAGCTGGGAAGTCAGCTGAACCATGTAACATAACCTCTATGTACTACTATGATATTTGTGTTCAGTTTTCATCTGTTGGAAGAAAAGTCAGCTTATTTGTACTTTATCCGAGGTCTGAACAAAAGATTCATCATGTTTGATACCCCAAAGGATATTCTATACATAATACTTTGTTTTCTCATTTTCCTTTAGCAAATGCCTGCCACAACGCGTTGGGTATTTTTCTAGTATTAGAGATGATGTAACACATCTCTCTAATAATCCTCTAAGCATGTGGGTTGTTCACATGCTTAAAACTAAGTGTAAAATAGGGTATGCCTTACGTGGTGACATGATATTGAAAGTACTCGTGTGTGTGATTGTGGTTCATCATAATATCGCTTTTGTTGTCACTAAGTAGTTGAGCACACTGCCTTTCCTTTTCCCCCAGTAGTTAGTCAAAGAAATATTAAAACCATAGTCTTCCCAAGTTTTTTGTCACATCTAGGTGCAAGATACAAGTGATACTCCATCAAATACACATGTTATGTCTCACGAGTCCGCATATTAGTTTAATAAAAATATGTATGCAAGAACAACATAATAATATGCATCTACAAATACAAACATACTAAAATTGCATCTCATAACTCATCTCATATGAAAATATTCACGGTAATAGTAATACAAATAAAATCACCATAATCATGTAGGGAAAGTCATATTTTTTTATAAACATGATAGCACACATGGATAGATTGATCAAGCTACTTCCACAAACCTGTCTAGAGGTAGACTTCTCCCTTGTTATCATGAGAACAATGGTGAATATGTTGGAGATGTGGTAAGAGGCTTCTCTGTCCAATCTTTGTTGTCGGTAGGCTTCCATGTATTTGTTCCTATGTTTTCTCGTCGCATCGTATCTCTTGATATGTCGCGAGAACGAGGAATTATATATACATTTTTAGGTCAAGATGGAGGAAGGGCATTGCAATCAAGTCAATCGAATGGCTACACCATCTAGGTGGGCCAATAGGACGTGAGGTGGGGCCCACTTAGGCCACATGGTAGCTCTAGGTCTCCTCCTTGATCTCCAAGTCTTCTATCTTTATATCTTTTATAGGAAAACTCAACTAATAATTACTTATTGCTATTTTACTGCTTCCATAGCCTTCCATGTCACCTTAATCATTTCAAAGATATGTCTTAACCACCAACTAAAATCCCTTCTCCGTTGCACAACTCACAAGGTCATGGTCATGGGGTTCCTATCTTTGTATCCTACCGCGATGTCCACACCTTCTCGGTTGAACCACTTATCCTCCCAACCTACCCATCATGTGGGGACTAAACGCAATATCAACCAGCTAGAAGTTCTTTATCTCTTCCCCTCCCCGCTTGTTGTATGTTGATTTGTTGTTTCTTCTCTCTAAACATCTCCATGCCTCCCTACTCCACTTCGACCCTTTCTACTAATCTTCCACTCTCAATCCTATGACCCCTACTCCCTAGATCTATTTAATTTAGCAATAATATGGATAGGAGTGATGTGGCAAATATTCTAAGGTGTTCAAGTTCTATAAGGTTCCTGAATGTAAAAACTAGAAAGGATATTCTTGTTTTCTAGTGTTTGATATGAAAGATAGGATAAATCATTAAGTACAGTGGCGATAACTCATGATATGTTCCAAATCTATTGGAAGGACGCATTCTTAGACCCACTGTGTGAAAAATAGTTATTCCACACACACCATGATTCTTTGAAACCTTACATAATTTTTACATCACGTAAATTTTATCTTACCACGGAAGTTGAGAAGTACTTCAGACATTATAGACATGAGGTAAACTTTTTTAGATGTACAAAAATAAGACGTGAAATACGTATTTTTGTGATTTTATGTTGTTATGATGCATATATTGTGCTAATTATGTTGGTTTTTTTGTGTCTCGACATGAACATAATTATGTGTATACCAAACATAAACTCTGAATGTAACAATGCCATAGTGAGACTATCATTGGGTGTATAATAACCCTTTTTATGTACCCCGAGTGCTAAATAGCATGTCTAATATGTTGGATATTACTATAATAAACTTCGGCATTCATATATGTTTCCGACTTATCAACCTGCTACACACATTTATTAGAAAAAAATCAGTTGATACCAAGAAATTCATATGATGCCAGAGCAGCTTGGTAGCACATTGACATAACATTGTACATCTGTCCTTTGCTGTAGAGAACAATTGTGACATGACACCGAAGCGAGGCGGTTTTTTTCTTGCAAATGAAGGAGATGGGCCTGACCCAGCCCAAAGGCCGAGCCTAGGAGCAAGGAAAATGAGGTGGAGTCCATGATGAGGGGCAACTAGATCAAAAGGTTGCATTGAAAAACAAGGAGCATGAGGGGTTGGGAGTGTGAGGGGTAGGATGCGAGCTGCTTATGTGGAGCAACCTTTGCCACCGACAACTACCGCAAGAGCTTGAGTGAGGCCATTGCGACCAATTTTGCACCACCCATGTGGCACAAATGTTTAACTACCCATATCTTACCGATGTTATCACCATCTTGTATCAATGTTGCACCATTTTCATCCATGTTGGAATGATGTTACCACTCATGTTGCACCAAAGTTACCATCATTGTTGCACCACTCAAGGTTGGACCGATGTTGCCCCATTGCATCACCTAAATGCCTTGATAGATATAGCCAAAATACCACGACTTGAATTTGTCAGGACCAACTGGCTTCTGATTATACAAAATCCCTAAAAAATATAACGGACTAAAACATAATTTGCACTTCTTCGTCAAATGGAGTTATAGTCGACTTAGACATTATAAAATGGAAGACAACTAAAGGTTAGAAAAAGTAATTTAGTTCCCACTATTTTCTAGAGAATACTTGCATTGGACTCACCTACTTGAGAGTGTACATAAAACTTAACACATTTCACAAGGTAAAACTAGAATTTGGATTCTCAAGGAATATCGTAGAAACTACTCCCTCTGTCTCAAAATGTAAGGCGCCCTTAAAAATCGCTGCTCAACCACTTACAACTTTGACTATGATTTGTACTTACAATATGTCCACAAAATTACTATAAAGATTGATGAAATGAAGAAAATACAAGACAAATGGTACAATTTATACATTATCAATCCATATGATTTGATATGTATTAGTGGCCATAGTCATGTAACAAAGATCCTTCATAAAAAATGTGTGCCTTACATTTTAGAACAGGGCGAATATTTATTTCTCTTTTTGCAATGTCTATCCATCATGACACCAAATGTTTGAACATGTACATATGAATTTTGCTCCGAAAGAAAATTATGTTTTTCAAAATACAAAGTAAAAGTATAAAAATGATATGGATAGAGTAAACTGTGATTGGATGACTAGGAGGATGATTTTACACAAGTCCAACAAATTGTCGAATTCCGAGTTTAATCATTCGGTGCAGGGAACGTAGTCTTACACAAGTCCAACATATTGTCGGCATATTTTACACAAGTCTTCCACTCTTTCCAATTTAAGCATAGGTTAGCCCCACTCATACAGATCATATACAAATTAGTCTAACCTTGCCCCCTTTGAGCTCAGTTCCTTTGCACCATTCCTGGCTCGATGTGTCGGTAATCAGACTAGGTGGCCACGAGCTTCGCTTCGCCGCCTATATCCTGTTAGATATCGCGGGCGAGCACGCGAGTTTTCGGCCACGTCCTTTATTTCTCTTTTTTATCCAGTTCTTTCGATATATTAATAGTGCATACACGATTAATTGGTGTAGTGTTGTTAGCACTTGGTCCCAATCTTATAATTATGATATAAATAAATATTTCTAGGTTAAAACTAAATAAATGTTTATCTCCTTTCTCTGAGCACATGATTTCTCTAACCAATAAATTAACAAATGAAGCATCGGTGATAGAAAATTTAGGAACACATCTATAGTAATTTTGTAAATTAAAGAAGAAGAAGAAGAGTTGGAGAGAAGGAAATGACAGCTCGACATGGGGCGGGTTCTGCGCTCGCCATATCCACAACAACGCCTATTTAGGACGTCTGCCTGTTTCACACAAGTTGAAAAGAGCGAGCTGGGAGTGGAGGAGAGAAGCAGATGTGAGAGGGGTGGCCAGCCTGAGGAGGAAGCGTCTTTCCTTATCTTTAGGCAAAGACGGGCCTGAAGGTTTAGACGGAGTCAACCCGTCTAGGCGCCTCCCTCTCCCACGCAGTGCTGCTCTAGAGTCGACATCCACACGTATCCTCTGCAGGCTCAACTCCATGCCAAAGACTCTACCTCGAGATATGTCGCCAAGCCCCTCACTTGACCAGTGCCTCCTACAGAGCCTCATCACCGCTGGCTCGTTCTCTTGCGCGACACATCCGCCTGGAGCAACGCTTTCGTGCACCCATCCTCACGTATGCCCGCACGGTGGTAGAGATGAGGCCGTGGGAGGCAGCCTAAAAGAGTTGCGGCTGAGCAGGGTTAGTATCGTAGCAGTCGAAGAATCGTAGGCAGCAGCCGAAAACCCTAGCCCTAAGCTCTCGAGGAAGACGAATAGAGAGATGAGGGAAAGAGGGTCAGCTCCAAGGAAAATCACTTTAGAGCACGGGTTCCATGGAGCCCTTTTTGAATTTTTTGAAATTTATCAAATATTTTCAAAAAAATACCTAGGTGTTGCCAACAATATGAAATATACGTATGCAAAAATTTAA
Organism: Avena eriantha; assembly: GCA_910589775.1. Classification (NCBI taxonomy): domain Eukaryota; kingdom Viridiplantae; phylum Streptophyta; class Magnoliopsida; order Poales; family Poaceae; genus Avena; species Avena eriantha. The sequence goes on along the minus strand of OU342742.1, from coordinate 149,224,097 downwards.
TAGAAAATACCTTATATTTCGGGCGAACTATGACAAATTGTAGAAAAAGGGAGGCCCATTCAAAACTGCATTGTTTACGTAGATCTGACTTTTTTTTCTTTTTTCTGACACCATAATACAAAGTATTTTCACATACTCCCTCCGATCCAAATTAATGTTCTCAGATTTGTCTAGATTCAGATGTATCTAGTCATGTTTTAGTACTAGGTATATCCGAATCTAAACAAATTTGAGAATATTAATTTGGATTGGAGGGAGTACTTTTATACACGTGTATCCTGATATTTTTACTAAAACTTTTTAAATATTTAAATTTGAATTTTTCAAAACAAATAAGCTTGGCATGTGCAAGTGCCTTGCTCATGTATGTAATCAAGCTTAGCTATAGTATATTAGAGATATTAAAACTGAGTCAAAAAGGAGGCGTCCCACTAACTGGGCAGTTTTGGCCGTCCGATCGCGCCCCCATGTCATTTTAGCCGTTGGATGATCCTCAGCTCCCGCGTGGGCCGAATTATCCCTTAGGGACGCTTCTCTTGACATCAAACAGACTTTCTATGCTTAATTAGGCTGGAATGTCTATCTATTTCGGCCCACTCTACTCTACCTTTTGACAACCACCAGATTTTTTTTTGAAGAGGACACACGTGCGACGGCAGACTCCAATATAAATTCGACCATCCAGACAAGACGCACACCTCTCGATCGATTGGACCGCAGGCCAAAATCTAGAGCGGGAATGCAGCAGACTCCAATCGAGATTCGACCGACCGAGACCAGATGCACACCTCTCGATCCGTTCGAAAGCAGGCCTAAATCTGGAGCGGCCATCGATCTCTCCTGTGGATGCGGTACAGATCCTGCCCTCGCCTCCCCATTCATGATGACCTGATGCGCCGGTCTTAATTGATCTTTATGACCGTATTATTTTTTCAGTTCTTGCAAATCCCTAATGGCAGCGATGGTGCACAAATAGGCGGCCGATGATTATGGTACGTTACTAAACTGCCTACATGTTCTATAAAATCTCTTGCCTCAGTTTCTGCCCGTGCTACTCCCACTCAATAGCAGATTCCAGGTCTAATGGTGGTCTGACAGGTTGATTCTATTTTCAAACGAAATACCATCTTCTTCGGATAACAATTGTCATCTTTTTAAAGCAGAAATATATTTCTCTGCAGGTTCTGTTTGTTCTAACTCAGTTGCTTACACTCTATTGCTTCCTGGTGATTGGTCGAATTTTCATCTGGTTGGTTTTGTTGGAATCAGTATTTACCAATGGATGCTGGACAGGTGAGTTCCTCAATTACACCACTAATTTTGCTTAATAGTATACGCCTTATTATTATAAATGTTTGCCATTTCTATCCTTATATCCATGTCACTTGCACCATTGTAAATTGTCTGAGGTCGATCGCGGTGACAGGACGGGAGAATCTGCTCCGAACTCCGTGCCACTGCTGTTTGTTTTCATAGGGCTCGGATTTGGCCCGTTTGAGTTGATTTCTGCACCGTTTTGGCTGATTTCTTCGGCATTAGACTGGTGTGCTTCTTTTACAACTCAAAGGTACTGATTCTAAAATTATGACAGTATATATAAATTACTTTTTATTTTTCTCTGTCAGTGAAATAGTTAATCAAGGCATATCCAGGACAATATCTTCATTTCCATTTGATGTCATCTTACTTTTTGGAAATCTTGGCATGTCTCTTTGGTTCTGTGATGTGGTTAAGGATGTATTTTATAGTATTACACATGCGTCAATTCCTTTCCCACTACAATGATTCACGATTTTTGTATTCAGTTTCTTTCCCATCTTTGAAGTCATCATTCGTGAAAAAAACAATCAGAACAGAAGAACAGTATTAAGGAATACAAAAATTAATGATTTTAAAAATAATTTGAACAATGTAGAACATTCACATATCACACATATTCTCTCTTTGTTGACCCTCCATGCTATCCTTCCAATAAACCACTAATAAACCTATGAGGAATTTTAGCTTAAAATGCAAATGAATTTCACCATATAGGGGTACATGCAAGTTGCTCTTATAAGAGCATACATTATCAAATATAGTCCAAAACATGACTTGATACTTTGGAACATGTTATCGAATATATTTTCATCAATTCATAATAATCTATTCTCCTAATGGACTGGCGCGGCAACGCGCGCCTACATGATCTAGTTTACTCTACGTCTCTACGGTGGGGAAGATGTTCTTGCCGATAGCCATGTGTGAGGCATGACTTGGCTAATTTTTAAGCTCCAGTAGATACAAACGGAGGTATTTAGAACGTGTCATCCGTTTCATGTTAATACATGCTGGATAGTAAGAAGTCTGTTCTAAAATATAGAACGTTTTAGCAAACTAATTTAGTTTGCCAAAACTTTTTATATTATGGAATCGGAGATAGAAATAATTTGCAGGATGTGTGATCAACTGATCATCAATTGCTAGGACATCTTGGTTCAGATCACCAAGGATTCAGATTCTCGGGCCGGATCGCCGTAGCACAATATCTATAGACAGATTTGGATCGATTTTTGCAGGTCTCATCCTGTCACGGCAATGCACATGGATAACAGGCTTGCATATTTATTAGGAATTTTGGATATTTGTTTACATCTTGGATCAGATGATACAGATCAGCAGCTGTTTACATGCGTGCGCAGGTCGGCGCGCCGGCGATGTCGCTCATTTCTCTCCAGCAGATGCCGCTGCAGCCTTGTCGCCGCCGCCGGTGTGCTTCTGCTTGTCCTTGCTGGCCGACTTGGCGGAGAGCTTGAGGTGCACGCCGGGGTCGCCGCCGCTGCAGGAGCTCTGCAGCAGCAGCGAGTTGTTGATCACCTGCACGTTACTGTTGATGAGCGCCGTCATCATCCCCGCCTTGCCGGCCGCCTTCTTCCCGTCGGTGCCGGTGCCGCTTCCGCCGTCGAGCCGATAGCCATGGCCACCGTGCCACTCGCCGCCGTTCTTGCTCTTGCCGGCGCCCACGTTCATGGACGCGCCCTTGTTCTCCCCCGCCAGCGTGATCACGCTCGTCCCCGACCCCGCCGCGTGCCCGGATCCTGCGGCGCCGGAGGCCTTGTGCACCATGTCGGCGACGCCCGCCTTGATCTCCCTGTGCAGCTTCCCGTGCTCGGCCTTGTCCTCCTTGTCCTTGCCGTGCTCGCCTGCATGGTGCTTCTTCTCCTTCTCCTTCTCCTTGCTTTTGGATTCATCTTTCTTCTCCTTGTGATCCTTCTCCTTGTCATTGCTCTTGTGCTCATCCTTCACCTCCTTCTCCTTGTGATGATGCGGCTTGTGTTCCTTGTCCGCGGCCTTGCCATGGCCGTCTGGCTTGATTTCAGCAGCAGGCTGTTGCACGATGGGTTTGGACGGCGGGAGGACGACGCCGACGTCCTTCTGCCCTGGAGCAGCCTCATCAGGCGCAGCGGGCAGAAGCAGAACAACCGGCTTGGCTGGCGCGACGTTGGAGGTGTTGGACGGAGGCGCCGGGTCTCTGATTGGCGCGAGCGGCGAGGTCCTCGACGGGGACGGCCGGGACACCTGGTTCTGCGGAGGAGAAGGAGGGGCGGCGGCGCCTCTCGTCGCCGCCGCGGTGGCATCCGGGCGCTGGCGGTGCTGGGACGGCGAAGGCCGCCGTGGCGAGGACGGCGCTGCAGCCGGCGACGGCGGGGAGAGACGCCTGGACAGCTGCTGGCGGACCGGGGGCCGGGACGGGGGCGGCGGCTGCGGGACCCCGCTCCAGTATGGGAACCAGTACCGCGGCGGCTGCTGGTTCTGCTCGTCGTCCGCCATGGCCGGCGACGGTGGTCGACGACGGCACGCACGGTGATCTGAGCCCGGAGAGCGACCGGATGCAAGAAACTGAGCACCGGCGAGTTGGTTGATCGATCGACGATCGATCGCAATGTGATTTGGTTAATGAGAGGGCCTTGCGACGCGCCTGGGATTTATAGGGACGAAATTTGCAGGGGAAGCACCGAAGCAGGGGACGACGATTTGGGCATCTGATTCTGCGTGCACTCGAGACTCGACTTTGCTCTCCTTTCCACGCCAGGGTGAGGACGTGCGCCCCGGCGCGCCCTTGCTTTGTTTGCCATGCCATGGCGGGTACACTTCGAATATCTGCGCCGGTTTCATTCGTCCCTCCTGTCTCCCGAGGTCCGTGCTTGCTTTTCGCGGGGGTTTTGGCAGGTTCTTCTTTCGCTGGAGGAAAAGAGGAAATTAAAGATGGGGTCTCCATCCGAATATGGCTACGGTTCAAATTTGAGTAAAATCGGCTGAAAGTCAAAAATTAATCCGAATATAGCAACAAGCCGAAAAAATTCGTCAACTCTCGGAATTTCGCATCCTATAAGGTCTACTTTGTTTGAAAATTGCAAAAGTGACATTTCGCGCCTTATTTTTTTATGAAAATAACACATTTAGAAAAACACATTTTTTGCAGTAATAAAATGGAAAAATATTTTTTATGAAACAATTTGGAGGCTCTATTTGGAAATACTATTTTCCATGACAATATGCACATCTGCGAAAAAGTTGGGCACATTGTAACGAAGTTTGCAATGGATTTTGAAGTCGGCCTGGTCACTTGGGTAGAAAGCCAAGTTAAGTATTTACTGTGAAGCCTTTTTTAAAAATTACCATATTGCAAGTCTGGTATTTTTCAAAATGACACAAACCGTGACCCAATTTTGTGGATGCATGTTAGAAGGGAATTGTGCATGCATTGTGATCAATCACTAGGGTGTAATTGCGTGTATACATGGTTGTATATATTTCTGGCTTCACCCTAGATTTTGTCTAAGCAATTCATCTATGCTAAGTGTAGTAGAATGGGGGTATGGTGTGTATTAGATATAGATGGGATGTAGTCAAGTGACCGAAATTTTGGTATATAAGCATCTACATACAAAAAGGGAACGAAGTGCTCGACAAGTAGTGTCATATTAAACTTCTCAACCTCGCGTTTAAGGACATGTTGCCCAAACTGGTTTGCATAATTTTTGTGTACAATTCATTCTTATAATTATGCCATTATTGTCGGAGAGAGATATCAAGTGAACCCATGAACACAGATCCATTATTTACATAAGAGAAAAGCATTTCTTGTCATCTTGCAATTTAGAGGATTGTGACATCTTTGCATCTGTTTTTTCCTTTTAGTTCCAAGCAATCAATCTATTCACTTTGTTTAGTGCATAAAAACTAGAATTGTGACACTCCAGTTTAAGAGAATAAATAGCTTCGCGTTCCAGCACATGGGCCCAGGCGGTTATAACCTCGATGGGTACAAAACAATACTACGATAAAACCAACAACTAATGTACAATGTGATATCGTAGTATACCGTATAGATGGGTCATCCTTGTTCTTCTAACAATATGCTCTCATTGTCGTCGGTATCCTTGTTACCATAACAATGCCACGATCTGGAAAATGTGATGATCAAACAACACATGAGATAATCCTAGAAATAGGACGAGGAACAACTTTGTGTTTATCCCTTTACACATGCTTATGAGTTTTTCTTTGAATCTCATATTCGAGAACCATAGTAGTTATAACATAAATAAATAAACATTAGTAATAAACTTACAAATAAATAATAAGATATATTATTATCTCTAGGGCATACATCTAGTGTGGGTTATATCTTGACCATACATAATGTGAAAGAATAAAAATGGTAAGCTCTTATATCATCATATGTGGTAATTAATATGGAAATTAATTAGCCGTGTCAGTTATGTCGCCAAAAGTCATTCCCGAGTGTTGCTTAGGTCTCAAAGAACTATATATGGCTTGAAAGAAGAAATTTGGTAAGATTATATAATTTGATAGGGCGATATCCAAATTAACCAATTGCCTCAAATTTACCGACAAAATCTGTTCACCAGCATTGCTTAAGTCGTAGAGCGCCATATATGGCGTACAAGGAAAAAAATCGTAAAACAAAAATACTATCCGATGGAGTAATATGCAAAGTAATTAGATCCCTAAGTTTTGTCGCCAAATGTTTTTCACCCGTAGGGGTTAGGTCTCATAACACCACACATGGCGTGAAAAAATCTATGATGATATGCTTTTATATTGTATGATGTGGTAATACCAAAATTAATCTAATATATCGATTTTCTGACAAAATTGGTTCACCCTGGCTGTCCTAAGTGTCAAAGCACCATTATATAGTGTGAAAAAAACAAGGTGATAAGATTTATATTATTGGATGGGGCAATATGCAAATTCACCAACTTATTAGTGAAAAGTTGCTCTCCCGACATTGTTGAGGTATCAAAGCACCATATATGGTGTGAAATAAGCAAGATGCTAAGATTATCTATCATTTGCTGGCTTCATATGCAGATTAATCAGTTGCTTGTATTTCCTATCAAAAGTAATTATCTTGGTGTGAGGACGACTTAAAGCGCCATACAACATGGAAGAAGCAATTGTATATTAACCGGTTAGAAAATATGTGAATTAGCCAATAAAAGGATTTGCATGTCGCCAAGAGGGGTGAATAGGTGTTTTAAAAATAATTACGATTTTGGCTCTAATAAATGTGGAATAAAACTATCGTTTAACGTTTAATCATTAAGCACAAAACCTAAATTTATTGGATTCAACCAAGTCAACCGGCAACTTATGCTAAGTAAGACAAGCAACAAGGTGATAATAAGATATATTACTTAAAGCACGAAGACTATCATAATGTAAAGTGCATAAGTAAAGATCTCGGGTATAGAGATAACCGAGGCACGTGGAGATGAAGATTTTATCCCGAAGTTCCTTCCTTTTTAGAGGAAATATGTCTCCATTGGAGAGGTGCAGCAGCATAATGCTCCACAAACGCCACAAGTGGCTTACCTTGCGGCGTGGTGGCTCGATGCATATCCAACACCACACAAGGCATCATTCCAAGATGCGGAGGCACGACACTCACGACGCGACAAGAGGGTCCCCATATTCTTCTGTATGCGCACCACAAAGGCGAGCACACGATCCACTATGGGAAATTTGAGAGCGGTGATGACCGCAAGTGCATAATCGATTGTAGATAGTTTCGAAATAAGAGTATTGAACCCACAGAGAGCTGTTTGGTTAAGATCTTTATGTCCCTCATCACTTTTTACTAAAGGATACTTGTAAGTTGTCTTTGATCTCAAGTAAAGGGTGTTTAAAAGGTTTTTGTATTTGTATGGAAGATAGTAATAAAAGGAAGTAAAATAAACAAGTAACAAAAGCGTTGAACATGATGTTAGAACTCAATAAGGCTAAAATGTAGCATATGAGAATTATTCATGATTAGGATAATCTATGTCTTTGTCATGATATGTGTGGAGAGAGCTCCATAATAAGATGTTCACTACAAGTCTCGCGAGCAGCCAGTTCTACGAGTCAAGTTTTGAGGTCATCTCTAAATAACCACTACGATGCATGCAAGCAAATCACTTATACAGACCACCAAAATTAAGGGTTTTCCTGTGGATATTGTATTAGCTAGTGAATCTCCCTTAGTTTCCCCTTTGACCATATAGGTTATAACCCAATGCTTGCAGTCACAAAGTAGCACCAGACATACTCTCATACATGTCCCAAGGGTATTTCCCTCTCTCTAGTCCTGAAGGCAGACGCTATGTGGTCGACTTCACATACCATCTAGAGGGAGAGATCTAACACAATATCATAAATCAATAGATCAAAGACCAAAGTTATAGATCATCTTTATTTCATTTCATAATAATGCTAGGGTTTCTCCATCTCCCCAAGAATAAGGGAAACTACTCACAAATGGAAGCAATCAAGAGCATCATCATATTCATATGGATAGATTGAAAGTGCAAACCATAACTGTATTGGAATTATAACAAGATCTAATGAACGAGAGTTGGAGAAAATGGTGTTGATGGAGATGTAGCGGCTGATGATGAAGGAGTTGATGCGATGTCCTCCAATTGTCCGTGAAGCAGCACAAATTTTCCCTTCTCCAAGTTCCTCCTCCAGATCCTTTTCTGGTGTGCTATTTCGAGGCTGGAGGTTTCTATGAATGTCGGATCTCAGATCCGTCTTCGCGTGGTGAGAGTATTTAACGAGAAGGGCATCCTGATAGGGTGTATGGGCATACGGTATGAGCGGGCTCTATCCATACTGCGGGTTGTTAAGCCCTATAGCTTCTCCTCGCATCCTCTCTTCTCCCAGGTGCGTGGAAAATCAGTTAAATGGCATTTATCACTTAGAAATATTATATTATTGCATAACATGATAGTCCCAATTGATCTATTCACAAAATACTTGATAATTCGGGTTCCTGTTGAAACAAGTACAGGTGCACGTACACCATAAAATGCAGAAACCCTAACTCTACTTATGCAAAAACACAAGATAAATATGCTTCAAAAATGGACTCATCAGGCGGTCACCAAACTCGTACAAGATTCAGGCAATCTTTACAAATCAATTGGAGGCCCCCAAGATAATGCCACAAAACACCACAAGCTTGAGGCAATCTCCACAACTTAATTGGAGGCTCCAAGAAACATCACCAAGACCACAACTATCTAGGGTTCCAAGAACCCAAGAGTAATACGCTCAAATGATTTTACCAACTGATTCTCCATAGAGAACTCAAACCGATGCACCTAATACAATGGCAATTGCTTCAATCCCAAATTCTACCAAAGCTACAAAAGCTACTGGGAAATAAGAGAGAAAGAAGACAAGAGAATAACACCAAATTCTCCAAGATCTAGATCCCAAGATTTCCTTCACAAATAAGGGATTTGGTTTGGTAGGGTTGTAGATTTAGATCTCATCTCAAATCCCTAAAGGACGCAAGAATCATAGGAGGAAGATGGGGATAGGACAAGTTCTTGAAGGTCAAACATGGAGGAGAGAGAGAGTAGAAGGCAAGCAAAAAGAACCAACCCAACAAGAGGAATAAGGAGGCCTTATAAGGGCCTCTCCAAAATCTACATGTTAGGTGCAGTTCACGCATACCCCTTACTACCGCCAAATCGGCGGTACTACCACTAGCCCTTCCAATGGTCACAACGACATGGGAGTGAGATGATAGTACATGGTCAGTACTACCGCCAAACTGAAACCGCTCTCTACACTTTGTCTTGATCAACCTTGTATCTTATTCTTTCTTCAAAATTATGACTTTAAGTAATGTAAGAATGCTCACACTATCTTCTTGTTCATTACATTTTCCAATAAGCTCAAGTCTCACATGACTACTCTTCAGATCACAACTTGAATATCTCCTTGTTCATTGCTTATTCTTTTTCTTTTCTTAATCTTTAAACCGTAAAGCTAACAAATGGTTCAAGTGATGCCAATAAAATATTCCTACAAGTATAATTCAATGCAAACATTATTGCATAGAGGTTTTCATTAATTACCCAAACAACACATGGGGCACACATGCACTTTCAACCAACTACCTTGGTTTCGTGCCAACAATCATTCACCCGTAGTGGCCACGATGTGATGTAAAAGCATTATATATGACATGATAAAAGAAATATGATAAAATCTTTTTAGTTACTATCGGATGGTGCAATATGCAAATTCACTATCCACCTTAGTTTCACCCCAAATGTCAACCGGAATGGCTAAGGTCTCAAAGAACTATTTTTACATGAAGGCACCAAAATGGTAACCATTTATATTGTTTGATGGGTCATATGCAAATTAATCAAATTAATCTTTTTGCCACTAATAATATTTCTCATATCGTGGCGTAGGACTAAAAGCAACATGTTGGGAGAACATATGATCATAGATACTTTCCCAACTTGGGAGCCAAGGAGAAGACAAATGCTTGAATTGCCTCAATAAAATTATAAATTAAGAGAACTAAGCATTTGAGGCAACACGTTTACAATGGAGAAGCGAAAGGCAGAGTTGGGGGACAAAGTTGCAAGCTTTTCAAAAGAGAACTAACTACACTTGATGACAATGGCAAAAGAAGAATTTGGCTCTTTTAGAATGCATCAAGGTTTCATAGCAGTTAGAGCTTCTTCATAATATGTGGATATATTATTCCTAACCCTCCATATTTAATGGTTTGGTGATACTAGTTTCTTCCCAATATCTAAGAGGGGTCTAGAAGAGTGTTGGTCCATAATACCAGTCCACCAAAACTTTATATAGTAAGCTTGGAAACCAACTTCCTGTTAAGAAGAATTTTGGACATGTATTAAATATGTTTAGAAGAAAAATTGGTGACATAATAAGATTGAATTTTTTTTTGACATGTATTCAATAGGTATAGGAGCAAAAATAAGTGACTTAATAAGACATAACCTCGCAACACGAGAAAGCATGTTGCCTTTATAACCGATGAGTTTTCATTTGGGCGGTGATTTTATAAGAGTTCTTGCAGCACAAGAAAGCATGCGGCTTTACAATCGACGTGTTTTCATTTGAACCTATCCGCAATAAAATCATAAGTAGTAGATATATTTTTTCCCTGGAAGAATAAGAAGGTGACATAAATGAGTAGTGGGAGAATCATGTCTGGAGAAAGAAAAATGTTTAATTGGTGCTTCAGATACATTATCCAAAAGGTTGTTGAATAAGATAGCAGATTTATTACAACTCGGAGCTCTCCCCGATAGATCCAAAGTTATTAATCGCCTGGACAATTTTTGCAACATCGTTGTTGGTAGCCCTTCAAAAAGCAGTGATCAAATCATCTGCAAACATGATATAGTCTATAGGGGGACAAGTCAAATTGAGTTGAATGCCTGCTAAATTATGAGCTATTAAGGCATCCTAAAGAGAAATTGACAACTCATTAACCATAATGACAAAAGGTACAACAATAAAGAACAACCTTTATAGAATACCTATTACAAATATAAAAGGTATGGTGAAAAAGGGAAGCCTTGTTGGATACCTACCATAGAGACTAGAAGGTACTGCAATAAAGGACACTTGTATGATACCCTAGCTTGTGCGAAAGCAACCAAAAAGTACCTATTAATGTTAGTAGAAAAGGTAGATTTTGACATACATTCACAAATAAGGCCAATTAAATGACCATGTAGCCCCTTACATGCAAAATACCTAGATATGAAGTCCCATTATAATTTTTCAAAATATTTCAAGAGGTCAACTATTAATATAAAAGCCTGTTTCAAGAAGAGAGAGCCAAAAATAAAGGGCAATCCTCTGAGCAGTAACAATATTATTCGAGACTCTACGGCCTTCAACAAATGCTTTGTATGTTTCAAGGATGAAATCTATCAAATGATGGTTAAGACGGAGGTGGAATTATTTTTTCTCTTCTGTACCTTCATCAACTACTGGATCTATTTTCAAGGCTAAGAGTCTACCAACGAATCATGCACAAAACATATAAACTTTTGGTTGAACACTAATAATTAGGAGTATGAATCCAACAAAAGTTCATCATTAAAGTTTGAATTTAAGACAAGAACCACAAAGACTTGCTCTTTGAAATTCTCATCACAACTATTAGATAGTTTTGAAGAATCCCAAGTTTTTGAACTATTAGAACTCATACTTTGATAGTTGCAGGACATGCACACACACTACTAGGTTAGGAGATCAGATGATCATAGATTCTAACTATGGAACGAAGGAGAAGACCAAATGCTCAAGTTAACCCCCCAACAATATATAACTTAACATAACTAAGAATTTGAGACAACACTTTTAACATAACTAAGAAAATATTTGATACCTAACCCTCCATTTAGAAGTTCTGGTGATATATTTTAAATATCTAAGGAAAGGGCATATAGAAGGGTGTTGATTCTGAATACCGATCCACCAGAACTTTTGTAATAATAGTAAACTTGTCAACCAACTTCTTATTAAGCAAACCATTGGACATGTAACAAAAAGGTATAGAGATAAACTTACTAAATATGAGATAACCTCACAACATGAGAAGGCATGTTGCCTAGACAAGCAGTGGGTTTTGATTTAATCCTATCAACAACAAAAGCATCCAATAGCAGATTTATTTTTGCTTGGAAGAATAAGAGGGCTACCTAGAAGATTAGTTGGATAATCCATGTCCGAAGCATGAAAAAGATGTCTAGTTGTTGGTTTAGAAAAAAATACTCGTATGGTTGTTGAATAAAATAGCGAATTCATCCCATTTTGTGTTTGTCCCAAATGAGAACAAAATCTATTAACACCTGGAGAGATTGTTGCAGCATAACTCTTGGAAGCCGGTTAAAAACAATCAAATCATCTGAAAACATGAGAGAGTGGATAGGGGCAAGACATTCAAACATTGTTGAATGGCTCTCAAATTATTAGACATCAATGCACCATGAGGTGAAATCGACAACTCATTAACTACACTGAGAAAAGTATATGTTAAATAAAGGATAACCTTGTGGAATACCTACCGCAGAGACAAAAGTCTCAACGATATAGGGCAACCTTGTGGGATAACTCAGCTTCCATTGAAGTGAATAAACCACTATTTATTAATATTAATGTAAAGGTAGGAGGTGACTATACAACCTTCTACGTGATAAAACCCTAAATGGGGCCTCATTCTATTCCATGACGAAAAGTTTTAGCCAGATTTGCAGAAGAGAGCCAAAAAGGTGTAATAATCTCCCAAGCAATAAACATTTCATTTGAAATTTTACATCTTTCAACAAGTGCTTGCCAGTTTTCATGGATGAAATGAAAATTGGCAAAACATGTTTAAGCCTATTATAATCTAAAGCTTTTGTGAATATATTTTGCAAATTTTACATTCCAAAAGGTCCATATTAGGTCGATAGTCCCGAGGAATTGTGTGATTTGGCTTTTTCAGTAATAAGCGCAATAGAAGTTCCATTATCTTTGATTGAGATTTTGAATACCGGTCCACCAAGACTTTCTAACCATAGTAGTAAACTTTTCAACCAACTTCTTATTAAGCAAACCGTTGGTGAAAGTGCATGTGTGCCCCCATGTGTGGTTTTGGTAATTAATGACAATCTTTATTGACTCATGTTTGCATTGAGCTTTTACTTCTAGGATTTGTCCATAGGCAATGCTTGAACCATAGGTTGGCTTCAAGGTTGAAAAAACAAGAAAGTAGAGAAGATCAAGTGTTGACCAAGGTTTCAATGAGTGATCCGGAGATTGGTCATGTAAGAGTTGGGCCTATAGCAAGTGTGTCTTGAAGAATAAAGTTGGAGTGATATCTCTTATGTACCTTCAATACACCAACATAATGAAGAAAGAAGAAATCATGTGCAAGTTCAACATGAGCCATCTCGAATAGATCATTTCCTTGAAGCTTGCCATCCTATGGTGATCATGGATATGGGAAGATGATATGCCCAAAAGAGAAGCTCTACCATAGTGGAGTATGGGGAGCAATTTGCAAGTCTTCACCAAGCTAGCGGTAATCAAGAAAGGTGTTCCATCTTGAGGTGGAGAAGGTCGCCATCATCAAGCTCAAGTGGATTATGCGCAAGGCAAAGGTATGATTCTTGATAGGGTTTCCTTCTTAACGGTCTCGTGGTATTAGTTGGAGAGACCGGTTTATAGGATAGATATCCGTACTATCAAGAGGGGCTCTCGAGTGAGTAACTTGATCATATCCTCCAGAGAGAGCTCAAACGTTTGCATACTTGGCATCATCTTTCTTGGTTGTTATTTGGTTCTTATCCATGAGAGGATTTAGAGCTTGTGGTAATTCATAACAAGCTCTAGTTCATCAAAAACGGATTTCCCTGTATATACCTAATTGCGTTTTTGATCTTGGAGGTTTTTCCGGTTTCTCACCATGAGAGGTATCTCACATCATAATACATGAAATGCTCTCTCTTGTTGGGTAGCTCTTGTCACCCCCTTTCCAACAAAATTAGTTTTGGGTCAATCGGAGTCCGGATGCAAATGTTATGATCATTACAGGTTTGTTGTTTCTATCAGTTTTGCCTTTGGCAGGTGTTTAGACCGGAGTCTCCAGCGTGCAGAATCAAGTCTACGCCGGAGTGTCCGGTAGATTTCAGCCGGAGTATCCGGCCTAGACGGAATGTCCGGCTAGTGCCCGCCGGACTATCTGGCCCTGAGGATTCGTCGACCAGCTCGGACAATCAGAACACCACATCGGACACCACCCGGACACTGGCCGGAAACTCTGCTAGACCGGAGTGTCCAGTGGATGTCAGCCGGAATGTCCGGGGTAAGTGGCTCCCAACGGCTCTATTTCCAGGGGCCCTATATAAAGGTCCCTTCTTCTACCTTGAGAAGTTGCTCGTTCTAGAAAAAGAAGAACACCATTTGAGAGGCACCAAAACTCCAAGATCTCCCTCTCCAACCACCCAAAGTCCCTGATCTTTGGGGAATCAAAGGAGGAGGCCTTGATCTACAACTTCACCAAGAGAGATCTTTACTTCCCCCTCATTCACTTGAGGGCCCCTTGCTCTAGGGTTTCATTGGAAACCCTAGCCCTTGTTTTGGTTCTTACAAGCTTGTCTTTGATTATAGTGGCAACTTGCTTGGATTCGGGAGCCTCCAATTAAGTTGTGGATGTGTGTCTCTGAACGAACATTTCATGATTTCCTATGTTTTGTGTGTTAGATAACAATACCATGGAAGTTCTAATGTGTACTAAGTGTTGCAGGAAAGTTTTGTGCATTTGGGGGGGCGGATTATCTGCCCCCATCATGGGCCGGATAATCCGGCCAGACCATTTTGGCCAGGACTAGCGCTGCCCGAGCTTCTATCTAGGGGCGGATTTTTCCCCGGACAGTCTGGCTCTGGGGCGGTTTTCTCCCTGGACCGGATAATCCGGCCCCAGGGGAATCGCCCAAGAGAACATCTGCGCGAGCTTCTGTCTAGGGGCTAGATTTTCCCCGGATATTCCGTGACTAGGGCGGATTTTGTCCCCAGCCGGATAATCCGGCCCTCCCGTAAGGTCGGATAATACGGTTCCTAGGAGAAGGTATCAAGGGCCAGCCTGCGCGAGCTTCTGTCCGTAGACAGATTTTCTGCCGGATAATTCGAGTCTGGGGCGGAGTTTTCCCCAGGCCGAATAATCCGGCCCTCACTTGGGCCGGATAATCCAGCCCCCAAAGGCTCCAACAGCTTGGTTTGGAAAGGGGGTATAAAAGCCCCTTCATCCCTATCGTGCAGAACTCTTGATTCATTCGAAAATTGTCAGACCCTTTGCAAGAACTCTCACTCTAGATCTCCCACTTCAACCACCCGAAGGCTTCGATCTTTGGGGGAATTGAAGGAGGAGACTATCTTCATCGCCATCATGAATGAAGCGCATCAACTCCTCTCCATTCATTTGGAGAAATCCCTGATCTAGTATTCTTACTAATATCTAGATCTTGTATTTTGTTATTGATAACTTGTTCTTGTGGCAGCTTGTTGTCATTACGGGAGCCTCCAATTTGGTTGTGGAGTTGTTCCCCGCTAGTTGTGTAAAGGTGCCAGTACCCGCCTCGAAGGGTTCCTATAGTGGAAAGGTGGATCAGGCCTTTGGTGGAGGGATACATCGGAGAATAGGGTGAGGCCTATTGTGGCGTGGTGGTCTTAGTACCGCCCACCCTTGCAACGCAGATGTACTTCCCTTAACAAGGAAGGAACTGCGGTAAAAAAATCATGTGTCTCCACGTGCTTCACTACGGTTCACTCGTTCCTCTTTCCACTCACCTCTTACTCACTAGTAGATAGATTTGCATATAGGGAAATTCTTCTAAATAGTTATCTAGATAATTTACCTTTTGTGTTAAGCCTAAAATTGAAAAAGCATTAAAATTTGAAGTAGCACCTATTCACCCCCCCCCCTCTAGGTGCCCATACGATCCATTTCAATTGGTATCAGAGCCCCGGCTCTTTATTCAGGCTTAACCTCCTAAGAGAAGTATGGGTACCAAGGAGAATGGGAATGAGGCTGTGGATAAGGTCACAATGGATGACCTCAAGACGTTGGAAACAACCTTGTTGAAATCCTTTGAGACCAAGATGGAGGAGATGCATCAGATGATTGCTCACGTCACATCATCCGTAGCCCCATCTCCATCCTCCTGTGAGGCCGCCTCTCCCCCATCCAAGGATAAGGCTAACACCGGATCCAAGGAAGATGAAGTGGTAGGTGAAAAACATAATGGTTCCACCTCCAAGAAGGGAAGTGGTAAGGAGGAATATAGTGAGGTTCATCACTTATATTCCGCCAACCCACCTATCCCTCATCCTCATATAAACAATAGGGGTGATCCACCCAAGCTTACTGCATCTTCATTTAATCAATGGCAATTCTTAATGAAGTCTCATGTTTGTAGATCTTCTATTGAACTTTGGAGAATTATCAAAGAGGGTCTTCATATTGGAGATCACACCAACCTGACAAGAAGAGAAGTTGTGGATAGCCAACTGAATGCTACGGCCCTTCACATGATACAGCTCGGAGTGGGTCCCAAGTACATGCCCCACATTGAACATCTCAACACAGCTAGAGAAGCTTGGGATGCTCTCAACGATCTCTTTATTGGAAATGAAAGCATGAGAAGGAATAGGTATGATGCCCTTAGTAATGAAGCTGAAGGATTTTACATGTTGGATGGTGAAAACCATGAAGACATGTATAGAAGACTCAAGGGCATCACAACAACGTTTAGAAAGCATGGAGCCACTCACATTGATGATGCTTGGATAAAAAGGAAATACGTGAGTGCTCTAATTCCTTTTGAGCCAACGGACTTGAAGAGCTTGCAAGGTAGACACAACTACCATCAAATGACGGCCAATGAAGTCATGCAAGAAATGGCATCATTTAAGGTTGCTGCAAAGAACGCGGAAGATGCCCGTGCCCGTGCCATTGGAATGCAAAAGGGGGTCAATGCTGCTCTAAAGGCTAATGTTGTGGAGCAAGATGAGGAAGAAAGAGCTTTCGAGAGTGCCTCCATGGACTGCCCCGATGAAGTCAAGCGTGCTCATGGTGAGTACATGGCATTTTACGCAAGGAACTTTTGGAAGGATCCTGCCAAGGCCAAGTCGGAACTCGAGCGCAAGGATGGGTCAAGTGGAAGAAGAGAAAGTGGCCCAAAACTGATAACATGCTACAATTGTGGAGATAGGCAGCACTTTGTGGCTAAGTGTCCATATCAAAATAGAGAAGACAATGCTAGCAGGCTCATCCTTAAAGAAAAATCCAAGGCACCTACGAAGAAACCATTTATCAAAAAGAATGGCCCTTACAAGAAGCAGCCCAAGATTGTCTTGGTGGCAGAAGAAGAATACTCCTCTGCAAGTGAAGATGAAGAGGATGAAGATAGTTCTTGCGAGGTGGCTGCTATATCTACCACATTGACTCCATCATCTCTCTTCGACTCGTCGAACGAAAACGACATCAACAACAACGTCACTTGTCTTATGGCAAGAGGGTCTGAGGTATCAACTTCTAGTTCTTCATTCCATAAGACTAACATAAATATGGATATGGATGATCATACTAGCCTTAAAATAAAATAAGAAGTTATTGCTTTGGACAACTTTTTCACTAACTTGCAAGGTGAGCACAAACTTCATTTTGATGCTCTTATGAGTCAACTTGCCCAAGCCGAAGATCTCCTTGAAGAAAAGGGCAGAATTGAAAGAGAAGATGCCTTGGAGATAGCTTCCTTGAAGAATGCCTTGGAAGAAGAAGAGGAAGCTCGGGTATCTCTGGAAGAGAGACTCGAATCCATTGAGGAGTCACATGATGAAGTTGTGGCTCAGCTCATCAAAGAACGTGACAACGCTCTTGCCAAGGTAAAGAAACTAAAGAAGGAAAATATTGAATTTGGGGCTGCTCATGCCAGACTCTCAGAGAAGTTTGAGAAACTTGACATTACTCACAAGGCATTGGAGAGTGAACACTCTACTATAAATGAGTCTCATGATCAGCTCCAAAATCAATTGAGAAAGTATGATGTGCCCAACACCTCACATCATCTTATGGAAAAGAAGAACTTGCAAAAGGATCTCAACACAAAGGTAAAGAAGTTCTAGATGAGATACTTAGCAAGCAAAGAACAAACAATGGAAATGAGGGTCTTGGTTATATTCCCAAGAAAAAGAACAAGAAGAACAAGAAGAAGAGCAAGACTGCTCAACCAAAGACTAGCACCATCACTAATGACAAGTCTAATTATGATGGTTTTGCAGGGGCTAACAATCCTAACTTTGAATTATATTGCAAGCATTATGGTGATGTTTATGCTAGTTATGTAGGTCCTTATGATTGTTACATTCCTTGGTCTTTTTGGGTTCCCAAGACCCTTGTCACTAACGTGAGACGACCCATTGAAAATGGGTACCTAAAAGCAAAAAGTATCTTTCTTGCAGGGTTATGCTTCCAGTGGGTCTAAATGGGTAATCGATAGCAGATGCACGAGTCATATGACCGGAAGCAAGGATATCATCACGGAGATGCGGCCAAATCATGATCATATAACTATATCCTATGGTGATAAGTCTAAATCTGAGGTATTGGGTCTCGACAAAGTTGTGGTGGCTCACGATATCTCTCTCGTGGACGTCATGCTTATTGAGACCCTCGGTTACAATTTACTTTCAGTTCGTGCCCTTGGTAAGATGGGCTTTGCAGTCTTTATTGATGTTGATTTGGTGGTACTCTTGTGAAGCAAGTCTCTAAAAGTCGCTTTCGTGGGATATGTCGAAAATGACCTATACGTGGTGGACTTTTCGGGGAAAACCACTACAGGCCTGATGTGTCTTTTCGGAAAGGCTGACGCGGGTTGGTTATGGCATCGCCGACTAGCCCACGTCAACATGAGAACTTTGCAAAGTCTCCACAAGGGTGGCCACATCCTTGGACTAAAAGAAAATGTCTCCTTTGCCAAAGATCGTGTTTGCAGGGCTTGTGTTGAAGGGAAAATGCATGACTCTCCTCATCGAAGGAAGACTATTATCTCGTCAAAAAGGATCTTAGAGCTCCTTCATGTGGACCTCTTTGGACCTCCATATCATGCAAGCCTCGGTGGGAAGAAGTACTGCCTTGTGATCGTTGATGATTACTCAAGATACACTTGGGTCTATTTCTTCAAGTTGAAGAGAGAGACTCAACAAACGGTCATCGACTTCACCAACGAGATTCAATGTCAACACAACGTCCCTATTCAGGCAATAAGAAGTGATAATGGCTCCGATTTCAAGAACTACACCTTAAATGAGTTCCTAAGTGAAGAGGGGATAAGACATCAATATTCCGCTGCGTACACCCCTCAACAAAATGGTGTTGCCGAGAGGAAGAACCGGACTCTAATGGATATGGCAAGGTCTATGCTAGCCAAATTCAAGTCTCCATATAACTTCTAGGCTAAAGCAATCTCTACCGCTTGTCATTCATCCAACCGGTTATACCTCCGTAAAATCTTGGACAAGACTTCGTATGAAATACTTACCGGTAACAAGCCAAACATCTCATACTTTCGGGTATTTGGGTGTAAGTGTTTTTTTCTCATCAAGGGAGTTCATTTATCTAAATTTGAGTCTAAGGCTTTAGAAGGTATTTTTGTTGGGTATGGTGCCGAATCCCACACTTATAGAGTCTACAATAAGCTCTCCGGAACTGTTTTAGAATCTTGCAGTGTGGTGTTCGAGGAAAATGACGGCTCCAGTGTGGGGCAAGTTGATGTTTGTGATGCAGATGTTGAAATAGCCCAAGATGCCATAAGAAGAATGGGCGTGGGATTTTTCTGCCCCATTGAGGAACCCCTTGTGGCGGATCAGGAAGGACAATGCTCTACTCATGAAGAGCCCTCATCTACACATACTCAACATGCTCCAACCACGGGAGTAACTTCTACACCAACTCCACCAATTGCTGAAGGTCAACATGCTCCTGGATGCTCCAGGCCGGATTATCCGGCCACCTCTCCCCTGACGACCAATCTGCTTGTCATACCGAAGAAACAGTAGCAAGCTCCAGGCCGAATTTTCCGGCTGGCCCCGGATTATCCGACCCCTTGCCAATTCAAGCAAGTTCCAGGCAACCCGCTGATATTGCATCAAGCTCTCCCAGGCCAGATTATCCGGCCTCACCCTCGGCCAGATTATCTGGCCCTAAATATCATGTTAATTAGAAGCCTCATGTTACGGTCGCTGACCCACCTCAAGGGCATGTTTCGTCATCTCCTACTACTGATAATCATACTTCAAATCAAGGTAAAGCGAATGATGCCAACGAAGACTCAAGTGATGAAAATACTCCACCGAGAGACAACAAGCTTATTGAATTTCGTCGCAAGGCTCGTGCTGATTGGAACCTTGAGTTAAGGGGTCATACCCTTGACAAAGTTGTAGGTGACCTTCGACGAAGGGTTTCCACAAGAAGAGAATTGGCAAGTTTTGGTGAGCATCAAGCTCACATCTCAATGGTGGAACCTAAGAAGGTGTTTGAAGCTCTCGAAGATCCGGACTGGGTTGTTGCTATGCATGAAGAGTTGAATAACTTTGAGCGCAACAAGGTCTAGAAACTAGTGGAGAAGCCCAAGGATTGCCGCAATGTTATCGGCACTAAATGGATATTTAAAAACAGCAAGATGAGAATGGCATTGTTGTAAGGAACAAGGCGAGACTTGTGGCACAAGGATTTTCCCAAGTTGAGGGCATTGACTTCGGTGAGAGCTATGCTCCTATGGCTCGTCTTGAGTCCATCTGTATCCTTCTTGCTTATGCTGACCTACTATGCATGCTTGGATGATAGAAGTAGAGCGATCCCTCACAAAGTGTAACTTAAACCATGCTCTCCCAACCAAACCTTGCACCATCCTGTGCCATGTACAATCGTTGGTGGATTTATGAAATTCGAGAGCCACGGTTTTCCTTGGCTGGATGGGTTTGTATCGGATACCTACATGCATAAGGGTTGGTGAGCTTAACAAGGTCAACTTAATAGTTAAGGAACTTGGGGCATAAAGGTTGGGCACCTAGTTTTGACATAGATATGTCACCCAACAACAAGAGTCATATGTGATATGATTAGCAAAAGTTGCTTACCCATTTACCTTGTCTTCTAGTAGTGCTGCTAAAGCTCACTAGTCAACTTGTTAATTGTGGATCTTGAATCACTTAGTATCAATAGAAGGATGTTGATTTAAGTGGGAGTACATGCAATTAAATTGTTTATTATGTTTTACTCTTTCATGGTTACATGGCTTATTATTTTTCATATTTTTATGTTGTAGATCAATGGCACCGAACACTACGTCAACTTTTTCTTTACGTTTGATTCTTGAAAAACAGAAACTAAATGGAACAAACTTTTCGGACTGGGTCCATAACCCGAGAATTGTTCTCAGGTCTGATAAAAAGGAAACTGTTCTGGATACCCCAATCCCAGATGAACCTGCTGATAATGCAACTAATGCCATTAAGAATGCCTACAAGAAAGCATGTGATGAATCTCTTGAGGTTAGCTGTCTTATGCTTGCATGCATGGAACCTGGTCTTCAAAAGCAGTTTGAGGATCAGGAAGCGTATGATATGATCGTCGTGCTTAAGGACATGTTCCATACTTAGGCTAGGACTGAGAGGTACAATGTTGCTAAGTCCTTTGTGGAATGCAAGATGGCGGAGGGATCAACCGTAGGCCCCCATGTGATCAAAATGGTTGGCTATAGTTAGACTTTGGAAAAGCTTGGTTTTCCATTAGGCCAAGAGTTGGATACTAATTTCATTTTGGCGTCTCTTCCATCTAGCTATGGGCATTTCATTTCGAACTACCATATGCATGGGGTGGAGAAGGGCCTTAATGAGTTATGTGGGATGCTGAAAACAGCAGAATGTGACATTAAGAAGAGTGCAGGGCATAGCCATGTGATGGCTATGCAGAACAAGCCTAGCTTCAAGAAAAGGGCACTTCTTGGCAGAAAAAGAAGGGCAAGGCTAAGGATACAGTCCCTAAGCCAAACCCTGCACCCAAGCAAAAGTTTGGACTTGTAGGAGACACTGAGTGTTTCTTTTGTCATGAATATGGCCACTGGAAGAGAAACTGCAGCAAGTACTAGGCTTCTTTGAAGAAGAGTGTAAGTAAGAGTACTTCCCACTCAGGTACGCTTGTTGTAAATGTTGTGGACATTTTTCTCGGAGATTCCTATGTTAGCTCTTGGGTATTTGATACCGGATCGGTTGCTCATATTTGCAATTCGATGCAGGGCTAAAAAGGATTAGAGAAGTGCGGAAAGGCGAAGTGGACTTTTGCTCGGAAATAAAGCAAGGGTTGTTGCATTATTCGTCGGTGTCATGGAGCTTGACCTTTCGTCAGGATTTATTATGGAGTTAAATAATTGTTATTACATTCCTAGTATGGGTCGAAACATTTTATCACCTTCATGTTTGATGAGGGATGGTTATTCATTCGCGAGTACAAACAAAGGTTGTGTAAACTCTAAGAATGCTATGTTTGTGGTTGATGCTCCCATTATGAATGGGTTATTTATTTGAAATCTTGATGATGCATATGTTTACAATGTTAGTGCTAAAAGGCTTCGGCCTAATGATTTGAGTCCTACCTATTTATGGCACTATCGTTTGGGGCATATAAGTGAAAAGCGCATGAAGAAGGTCCATGGTGATGGTCTTCTAACTTCTTTTGATTTTGAATCATACGAAACATGTCAAGCTTGTTTACTTGGAAAGATGACCAAGATGCCTTTTATGGGTTTTCCCGAGAGAGCGACATACTTATTGGAACTCATACATACTGATGTATGTGGACCAATGAGCACGACAACCAGAGAAGGATATCACTACTTCATTACTTTCACTGATGATTTCAGTAGATATGGCTATGTCTACTTGATGAAGCATAAATCTGAAACTTTTGAAAAGTTCAAAGAGTTTCAGAGTGAGGTAGAGAATCAACATGGCAAGAAAATAAAGGCCTTACGATCTGATCGTGGAGGTGAATATTTGAATCATGAATTTAGCAATCATCTTAAGATTTGCGGAATTGTTCCACAGCTCACGCCGCCCGAAATGCCTCAAAGAAACGGGGTCTCCGAACGGCGCAATCGAACTTTCTTGGACATGGTTCGTTCGATGATGAGCCAGTTGGATTTACCATTATCATTTTGGGGTTACGCTCTAGAAACATCAGCTTTCACACTAAACAGGGTACCGTCTAAATCCGTAGTTAAGACACCATATGTGATGTGGACTGGAAAGAATCCCAGTTTGTCTTTTCTAACGATTTGGGGTTGTGATGCATTTATCAAGCGACTTCAGTCGGACAAGCTAACACCCAAATCAGATAAATGCATTTTTTGTGGGATACCCAAGGGAAACCTTAGGGTATTACTTCTACAACCGAGAAGGGGGCAAAGTGTTTGTCGCTCGTAGAGGTGTTTTCCTAGAGAAATAGTTTCTCACAAAGGGAACAAGTGGAAGGTCGGTGCCACTTGAAGAAGGTCAAGATGAGCCAGTCGGGGATGCTTCTACAAGTGATGCCATTGTAGCAGAACAAGTTGAGGAACCCGTGGCAATAGAAGCACCACAACCATGAAGGTCGGCAAGGCTCCGCGAAGTGCGGGAATTATTATTGGTAGAAAATGATGAGCCTGCGACCTATGCAGAAGTGATGGTGGACCCAGACTCTGAGAAATGGCTTATTTCCATGAGATCCGAGATAGAGTCCATCGGAGACAATCAAGTTTGGAACTTGGTTGACCTGCCTAATGGCTTTAAAGCCATCGAGTGCAAATGGATCTATAAGAAGAAGATTGATATGGATGGAAATGTTCACATCCATAAAGCTCGACTTGTTGCAAAAGGTTTTAGATAAGTTCGAGGAGTTGACTACGACGCGACTTTCTCGCCCGTAGTGATGCTTAAATATATACGGATCATTCTAGCCATTGCTGCATATTCGACTATGAGATATGGCAGATGGACGTCAAGATGGCTTTCTTAAATGGAATCCTTACTAAGGACGTGTATATGATGCAGCCTAAAGGTTTTGTTGATCCAAACAATGCTGGTAAAGTATGCGAACTTCAAAAGTCTATTTATGGGCTGAAGCAAGCATCTCGGAGTTGGAACATTCGATTTGATGAAGTTGTATAGGAGTCTGGCTTCATCAAAAACGAACAAGAACTTTGTTTGTATAAGAAAGAAAGTGGGAAATTTCTTGTATTTCTAATCTTATATGTAGATGACATATTACTAATTGGAAATGACATTCCCATGCTCGAGTCTGTTAAGACCTCATTGAAAAATAGTTTTTCTATGAAGGACTTAGGAGAAGCAGCATATATTCTGGGTATCAAGATCTATAGAGATAGATCAAGGAGGCTAATTGGATTAAGCCAGAGTACGTACATTGACAAAGTGTTGAAATGGTGCAGCATGGAAGAGGCTAAGAAGGGGTGCTTTCCCATGTCTCATGTCATTAAACTCAGCTAGACTCAGTGTCCTTCGACCACTGATGAGTGAGAGCGCATGAGTAGGGTTCCATATGCTTCAGCTATTGGATCCATCATGTATGCAATGACATGTGCTTGCCCAGATGTTTCCTATGCTCCACGTGTTACGAGCAGATACCAGGCTGATCCAGGTGAAAGCCACTGGATAGCGGTAAATAATATCCTTAAGTACTTGAGAAGGACTAAGGATATGTTCCTAGTTTATGGAGGTGAGGTTAGACTTAGTGTAAAGTGTTACACAGATGTGAGTTACCTTAACGACTCAGATGACTCCAAATCGCAATCAGGTTATTGATGGCTCTGAAATGTAGCCATCTACTTCCACATTTAAAGTGGATATTAATCATATTCTTGATGAAATATCTCTCTAAACCCTGCCCCTAATGCTAATATTCAGAGGGGTATGACATCCTTTCTTTTATATTTTTCCTGCGTAGATAATGTCATTTAATAGAGGGAATCACTACATTAAAGTCAAAGATACGAGATTTCCAACAACCAGAAGAAACCAGGAGCCGTACAATGGAGGCAAACGCTTTAACGACCAACTATACAGCCAGAGCAAAAATTCCGACCGTATAGCTCGGGTCGTATAGTTGGCGCGCCACCGTTAGGTCAAACAGAATTTCATGAAGGGACCCCTATATAAAGAAGCCTCGGGCGACGGGAAAACAATGCTCGCCTCACCCCGAAGAAGCCAGACCTCTGCCAAAATCTACCTCTAGATCTCCAAACCCTTCTCCATCTCCATAGCCATATTCCACCACTTGTAATAGTAGATCTCTTCTCCGATTGGCAACATTGTAAGACTATTGCTATCAATTTTATGATTTTCATTACAATGTTTGTGATTGTTGATCTCATCTCTATTTGTGAGTAATTCTCCTTGGGCTAAGGGCTTCAGCCTAGCCATGTAGCAATTGTGCATGTGAATTATCATAGATGGGATCGTGTATTAGTTTGTATGACATGATGATTATTGTATCCTCTCTTGCCTCAATCTAAGGACTTGTCAGGTACCCAAGACCCCGAGGGTTGAGCCAGGTATAGGAAGTATGAGTGATGACTGATCTGCAGGTTGGGAACCCTAGTGACAGAAGGGGTAGTACAACTATATGTGAGGTATTTGCTTGGGATTAACGGTGACATCACTATGCATATCATTAGTTCTCTTTCTTATATGGATGAGACTAGTAGGTTATTGCTATAAGCGGTTGCGGAGGCAATAGCAATTATGGATGCATGATACATTGCAAATGTATCTATAATTTTTGATGTTCCATGCTTGGTTTTATCTACTTTCTTATGTTTTGTCCACACTTTGGAGTACTTTTCTTATGATTTCTTGGACTAACCTATTAACAAGAGCCATAGTGCCAATTGCCTGTTTTCTTCTGTTTTTGGTTCCAGGAAAGTCAGAAAATCAATATTCTCGGAATTGGACCAGACAAAAGCCAAAGTCGATATTTTACCGGAAGACTCACGGAGCCAGAAGACGAGACGGAGAGGGGCCACAGGGTGGCCACACCATGTGGTGGCGTGGGCTAGCCCTGGCCGCGCCACCAAGTGGTGTGGGCCCCCTGGCCGCCCACCGACCTTGCCTCTTCGCCTATAAGAAGCCTCCCGATGCATAAACCCTAAATAGTCAAGCCTCCAGCCACAAAAAGTTCCGCAGCGCCGCCGCCACCGAAGGGGAGATTCGGGGGACAGAAAGTCTCTGTTCCGGCACCCTGCCAGGACGGGGAAGTCCCCCGGAGCCATCTCCATCGATCTCCACCACCATCTCCATCACCATTGCTGATTCCCATGATGAGGAGGGAGTAGTTCTTCCTCGAGGCTAAGGGTTCTACCGGTAGCTATGTGTGCATCTCTCTCTATGCATGATCATATTGTGATCATGAGCTTTGTAATCAAGTAGATCTACCTTGCTACTCAAGTTCTTTAATAGATCTCTGCTCTCCCCATGTGTGTGAAAGTGACAGCGTGCACACCATGGTGGCACTTAGGCTAGAGATTACAAATACTTGTTATGAGTTATATTTGGAGTTGGGTGTCTTTATGAAATTGTGGTGTTTGTTGGAACCATCTAGTGCTCAAGGTGACAGTGTGGGGTTTTCTAGATGGGAAAGATGAACTTTGAGGTGTGCTGTTATAGCCCTACCATCGATTAAAGTGTCCAACCAGAGAGTAGTTAAGAGTAGTATCATAAAGAGAATATATTTATATGAGAGTGTTCACTAGTGAAAGTATGATCCCTAGGCCTTGTTTCTAAGCATTGAAACACCGTTTGCAATTAGATCTGTTACATGTTTGCTTGCTTCCATCTTTATTTTAGTTTGCCTTTAGTCTTTTCCACGCCATCAAGTTATTCTCTATCACTGTTACCACTTATATTTATCCATACCACTTGTATTTCACTATCTCTTCGCCGAACTAGTGCACCTATACACCTAACAAGTGTATTGGATGTGTTGGGGACACAAGAGACTTCTTGTATCTTGATTGCAGGGTTGCTTGAGAGGGGATACCTTTGACCACTTCCTCCCTGAGTTCGATAAACCTTGGGTAATCCACTTAAGGGAAAACTTGCTGCTGTTCTACAAAGCTCTGCACTTGGAGGCCCAACAACTGTCTACAAGAATAGAAGTGCATAGACATCAATGCATTGCCCACATATAATTTATCTTGCTCTAACAAGTACACGCATACTTTATTTCTATCTTTTATTTCCATCAGATATTTTGCACAGCTACAGGTGAAACCGAACGCCCTAGGCCCTCTCTCACCCTCATCGACAACAATAAAAAGATGCAAGCTATTGCTCCGGTAAAAACACAAAAGGAATTCTAAAACTTCCGAAGGTCCGTTAAAGTAACTTCACTACGCATTCGCTTCCCGAGGATTCAATAACCTAGATCTACTAGGGAAAAATAAGCTACACTACATCCGTAATCCGGATCGAAGGTATCAACCCTTTTTCCGGCGCCATTGCCGGGGAAGCAATAGCTACCCTGGTGAGGTTATTAGGAACCATGCTAGTTTTAATTCTTGTTTTTAATTTTGTTAGTTTTCTTTGAGTCTTTATTTGATAAACCAAAAAAATTAGTTAGCCCTTAAATTCTTGCTTTTACTATTATAATTATTTATCCAAGAAAACCCAAAAACATAGGAAATATGGCTGAAAAGAAGCTTGGGGAGTTTGATACTCCCAATAATGATTATTTGCATACTCCTATTACTCAGCCAGCAATTGCTGCGGATGACTATAAAATTAAGCCCCGTTACTTAAGTTTGGTTCAACAAAATCAATTTGGAGGCTCTGCTATTGAAGAAGCAAGTATGCACTTAAATACTTTCACTAAATTATGTGATATGATGCGTATAAAAGACGTTGAACCTGATGTGGTCAAATTGCATCTATTTCCTTTCTCTCTAAGAGGGAGAGCGAAAGAATGGTTACTATCTTTGCCTGAAAATACTATTTCATCATGGGTGGGATGTACTTCTTTATTTATGACTAAATTTTTCCCACCTGCAAAGACTATGCAACTCTGATCTAATATTACTAGTTTTAGACAGGAAGAGCGTGAGCCACTAACGTTTGCATGGGAGAGGATGAAAGAATTCTTGAGAAACTATCCTAGTCATGGGATGGAAGATTGGTTAATCCTCCATTTATTTTACAATGCTCTTAATCTTGTATTTAAGTCTATGCTTGATACTGCAACTCGAGGAACATTTATGAGTAAACATATTATCAAAGCAAAGCAGCTGCTAGACAATATGCAAGACAACCATGCCCAATGGCATGTGGAAAAATCAAACACAAAGAAGGTGAAATCTATCTCACCACAAGATAATTAAGAACTAAATGCCAAGTTGGATGAGCTCATACTAGCCGTAAAAGGTAAGGAAACCCCGGTAAGAGCCACTCCTGAAACAAATATTGAAGAAATAGACTTCGTAGCTCGTAATGATTTTAACCCTACTTCGAAGAAGAGTTACAATCCTAACTTTCAAAAACATTATGCTAGTCCTACAGGTAACTCTAATAATAATATGGGAACTAGTAATGGTAGTCTCCAAGAAACACTTAAGTCTTTCATAGACTCACAAAATGAACAAAATAATATTCTTGTTAAAATTACGGAAAACCATGATGCCATGCTTGGTAAATTATCTAACCAAGCTGTTAGTTTGAGAAATGATTTGCAGGCCCTCCAAGAAAGAACAAGGATCGTTGAGGCACATATACGTAAGATAACCGAGAGATCCAATTGAAGAACGCAAAATGATGAGGATCCAAAGGGAGGAGCCTGAAGAACTTGATTATAGTAATGCTCCTTCACCAAGCTACACCGTTGAAGATCTCGTAAAAAAGATCAGCATCAAGATTCCGGTAAGTGAAGGTAGTGAGGAAGCTATGTACCAACACTTTGTCAATCAAGTAGTGATTAAGGTACGTGAGCTTGAAGAAGAATACAAGAAAATTGCTGAAAAATTACTTGTTAAACTAGATGACATATTTGAGCCTACTATTAAGATTAAAATTGGAACCAATGAGATAGCTGCACTTTGTGATCTAGGTGCAAGCGTCTCAACAATTCCAAAGAGTCTTTTTAACAAGTTAAATCTTGGATTCTTTGAAATTACTGAGTTAAAATTGCATCTAGTAGATTCTACCTACAAACAAGATGTAGGAATTAAGGAGAAAACTTTAGTATACATTAAAGGTTGTCTCACTCTCATTGATTTTATTATTGTTGACATGCCTGAAGATGCTACTACTCCTATTATTTTAGGCCGTCCTTTCTTAAGAACTATTAAGGATTTGATTAATCTGCATGAAGGGAATTTGAAGCTGCAATTGCCTTCGCGGGATCCTTTTGTTATTCATTTCCCCAGGAAGAAGAAAGCCAAGCATGATGAAAAGGAGACCATCATTTTAAAGGCCAATTACTTTGGAGTGGGTGTTACACTCATCTAGCCCAAGTGAGTATCATCAAGGTCAAGCTATGACCATAAAAGAGCGCTCCATGGGAGGCAACCCATGTGAAATAAAGGTTTGAGTAAAAGATTTTAGTTTTAGTTTTAGTTTAATAAAGAGTGCTAGAAAACTCCATTTGGGGAGAAGAAGTTTGGTAGTAATTGAAATTCTGCTTTATTCATGCTATTGTTGGTCGACAATATTTACTGTCAATTTTCTGTCAAAAACAAGGTATATCACTAACTTACAGGAAAAGAAATAGTTTACGAAGAAACGGAAATTTTTGATGCACACAGAGAGTTTAACGACCAACTATACGACGGGAATAAAAATTCTGGCCGTATAGTTCCGGTCGTATAGATATCTTTGCCATCGAAATTTTTTCTGCAAAACATACTGAGAGTTTAACGAGCAACTATACGGCAAGAATAAAAAATTTCAGCCATATAGCTCTGGTCGTATAGATATCAATGCCTTTGTACAATTTCTTTTCATATGTACTGAGAGTTTAACGACCAACTATATGGTGGAAATAAAAAATTATGGCCGTATAGTTCCGGTCATATAGATATCGATGCATTTGCAAATTTTCTTTCGTAGGGACAGACAATTTAACGACCAACTATATAGCCGGAACAATTTGTTCCGCCCGTATAGTTGCATCCATATAGCTGCGCCGCCAGGAGGAAACCCTAAATTTTTGACAAAAGGCCAACTATACGGCCGGAACACATTGTTCCGACCGTATAGTTCTGCCCGTATAGTTGCGTCCGACCACAAAATCGCACGGGAAGGTACTCCCAACTCCCAAACTTCAATCTTTTTTCTTTCTTCTTCCTCCAAACTCTCTCAAAACCTTAAGGGATCTTCATCTCTACTCAATTTCGTTTGATTTCCTTGCACACAAGTGATCTACGGTATGTTTCTCCTCTGATCCTCCAATTACTTTTTGCAAATTCATCTTCTATCTATATCATTGTCAATCTAGGGGTGAGACCTACTATGAACCAATTGCCATGATTTTCTTGCCTAGATTATTATTTGAGGAGGAGTCTTTAGTGTGCTTTGATGAGGAGTATGATGCACTTACTGTTGTTAGATCAAAAGGTTTTATTTTTTCCTTTCTTCAATGTTTTATATGATGAACACAAGGAGCCAAACTCGTGCTCGTGCCACCACTAGCGCTTCTCGGGCTATCGCTCAGGAACGCATGAGGATACGGTTCAAGAATGAGGCCCATCATGATCGCTTCAACAGTATCAAGAACCAAAAAGTGAAGGCCACCAAGTGGGATTGCCCCATCATATTGAACCAACTCGGTATTGCTGATGACTTCAATTTACTTTGCAATAGACCTAGCCTGCAAAACTTTGTGTACAATGATGTACTTACTTATCGCCGCTTAACCATTGAATTTTTAAGCTCGTTGCAAAGCACCGTTAAGCAATGGAAAGGAGAGGATACTATTTCTTTCCATCTGATGAACAATAATTACACGTTAACATTAGATGAATGGTGCACATGTTTTAATTTGCCAAACAATGATATTCATGCTTTACGCGCATTCTTTACTGGCTTAGCACCTACCCCTGAACAATACTATAATAGAATGAGTTTCACTACTAGAATAAACAAGGGGAAGAATATTCAACATCCTGCAATTCGCTATTTGTTCTATGTTATTGCTAACACCTTGCAGGCACGTAATGAGTTCACAAGACTCAACGAGGAGGACATCCTAGTCCTTGCAAAGGCTGCTTACATCAACTGCGGCTTGTCACTCAACTTGGGTGCCATCCTTATGTGCTACTTGGAGCACCAAGCCTCCCAAAGCCAAGGGCCAATCATTGGTGGAGGCGTCATCACCGTGCTTGCCACTACCCTAGGCCTCGACCTAGGTGAGTTGCAACCCGTGCTAGGTGAGACATGTGTTGGTTTCTCCACTTTGAGAGCCTGTGGAATGCTCACTAGGAGAGGTGATCTTTATTATTTGCATATTGTTGGAGCTGGGCATATCTATCCTGCTCCTTTTTCTAATGGTCTTTTCTCTATCGAGGAAGGACGTTTGCTATATGATTTGCAGGTTGAGCAACACCAACCCGAGGAAGAGATTCCGGAGGAGGATGAGGACCAAGACGAGGAGTAAGAAGTTTCTTATCAAGAGGAGCAGCCAAAAACCCGGTTCGCCACATACCAAGATTTCCAAGGACTTCGAGGGACTATGGAGAGGATGCATAACCTCTCTTTGAACCTCCGAGAATCAACAAGTAACCTCTCAACTCAATTCACGAACTGGAGTAATGACTTTTTCCTGCTACCACAATAAATTGAAGGGCTTGCAAAAGCCTAAGCTTGGGGAAGTTTCCTCGTGTATGTTTACGTGGCGTTCATTTGCTTTCATTTATTTTAGAGGTTATGTTTTTATTTGAGTTTATAAGAACTCGGGTTGGTTTCTCCAACACATTATTTTTAGTTCTTTCTATTTTTCTTTTGAAATTTTCTAGCCGAACTTTGCGCTAGTTTTCTATTCTTTAAAGTTCCTCTCTTAAAAACCACAAAAATATTTCTCCATTTTTTCTTATTTTCCCTCTTTCTTTTCTTTCCGCCTCGAGGTCTTCATATATTTGTAGGAGAGTAGTCGACTTCGAGTTTCTAAGAAACAAATAAAAAGGAAGAGAGAAGTGGAACCAAACATGAGAGGTATGCCTTATGACTCCCCACTCTTGAAGTTTGAGAAACCCATGCTAGTTAGTACTAAATGTTGAGATATTATATTGGTGGAGTGAGTCTTTGTATCGTTGTAAGATTTTCGTTTGCATGGGTATTTAATTGGGTACGTTTTGTTCTAGCTCTCATAATTAACCAAGTCTTGCCTAAAAATTGCTAAACAATTGTAATAAGAAAAGGTCTCCCAATTAAAGGCTTGGGTGTTGTAATGCTTAGTATTGAAGGATTATTTCTAGAGACACTCAACACCACTGAAAATGCTGATTGACTTAATAGCTCTCTTTGAAAGAATTTGTTCGATTGAATTAATGTTTAGCGGTTTTTGTGAGCATGCCAAAGTTTGACTTGTTAATCATAATAATGATATAGCTTTACGTGTGTCAAACTTCATGGGATGCCAACAACTCCGCTGACCTACGAACGATCTTCATGGAGGAAACTCCTAGATTTCGGCTATGAGTTGATTAAACACTTGTAGCAACAATTCTATAGTGGGTAAGATTCTTGGTACTCTTAGGTAGTCGTAATCATGATGGAATCACTCCTCTGACTGTTATTAGAAATCATTATGCAAAAGGAACAAAAACCTTAGTGATGCCACGAGTGTCCATCACAGCCCGATAAACTAAATAAATATTTTGGCATGCTCTCAATTACTTAAGAACTGAAATTCTTGAAGGACAATGAATAGAAAAGTAGTGCTTGAAAATTCTAGATTTATTGATGTGGGAGAATTGAGATAATCTAGTATATATGCTTTTCATGACAACTCTCACACTCTTAATTTACATGATTATACTTTACTGCTCAAAGGTAAGCCTATGAGTTGATTACATGAATAAAGTTTACTCATTTGAATCATCCATATTTACAATAATTTTGCTGCGCTATAAGGATGAATGAAACCCGTATGATATGCTTCCCATTACTCTATCTATGCTGAAGTTTCTCAGATTTATGAAGTGGAGGAAACATGAGACTACTAATCATGAGTAAGATCACCATCTCATTATTTTAGTTTAAATGTTGAGTTCCTTTTTGATTTTGGTTTTCTTGCTCGGGACGATCAAGTTTAAGCTTGGGAAGGTTGATGGCTCTGAAATATAGCCATCTATGTCCACATTTAAACTGGATATTAATCATATTCTTGATGAAATATCTCTCTAAACCCTGCCACTAATGCTAATATTTAGAGGGGTATGCAATCCTTTATTTTATATTTTTCTTGTGCAGATAATGTCGTTTAAAGGAGGGAATCACTACATTAAAGTCAAATATACGAGATTTCCAACAACCAGAAGAAACCAGGAGCCGTACAAACGGAGGCAGACGATTTAACGACCAACTATACGGCCGAAGCAAAAATTCCGGCCGTATAGCTCCGGTCGTATAGTTGGCACCGCCACCATTAGATCAAACAGAACAACTTTCATGAAGGGACCCCTATATAAAGAAGCCTCGAGCGACGGGAAAACAACGCTCGCCTCACCCCAAAGAAGACATACCTCTGCCAAAATCCGCCTCTAGATCTCCAAACCCTTCTCCATCTCCATAGACATATTCCACCACTTGTAATAGTATATCTCTTCTCCGATTGGCATCATTGTAAGACTATTGCTATCAATCTTATGATTTTCATTACAATGTTTGTAATTGTTGATCTCATATCTATGTGTGAATAATTCTCCTTGGGCTAAGGGCTTCAGCCTAGCCATGTAGCAATTGTGCATGTGAATTATCATAGATGGGATCGTGTATTAGTTTGTATGACATGATGATTATTGAATCCTCTCTTGCTTCAATCTAAGGACTTGTCAGGTACCCAATACCCCGAGGGTTGAGCTAGGTATAGGGAGTATGAGTAATGACTGATCTACAGGTTGGGAACCCCAGTGACAGAAGGGATAGTACGGCTGTATGTGAGGGATTTGCTTGGGATTATCGGTGACATCACTATGCATATCATTAGTTCTCTTTCTTCTATGGATGAGACTAGTAGGTTATTGCTATAAGAGGTTGTGGAGGCAATAGCAATTATGGATGCGCTGCCCACATATAATTTATCTTGCTCTAACAAGTACACGCATACTTTATTTCTATCTTTTATTTCCATCAGATGTTTTGCATAGCTACAGGTGAAACCGAATGCCCTAGGCCCTCTCTCTCCATCATCGACAATAACAAAAAGATGCAAGCTATTGGTCCGATAAAAACACAAAAGGAATTCTAAAACTCCCAAAGGTCCGTTAAAGTAACTTCACTACGCATTCGCTTCCCGAGGATTCGATAACCTAGGTCTACTAGGGAAAAAGAAGCTACACTACATCGTAATCTGGATTGAAGGTATCAGTTATGTGTTTGTCATGAATGGTGGTGCTGTGAGCTGGAAAAGTTCCAAGAAAGATATAGTAGCCTCCTCTTCAATAGGAGCTGAATATATTGCCGCCTCAGAGGCTGCAAAGGAAGCTGTTTGGATTAGGAATTTCCTGATCGCTCTTGGTGTGGTTCAGGGCATGTCCAATCCCATTGACGTTTATTGTGACAACAATGGTGCTATTGAACAAGCCAAGGAACCTAGACAGTGATGGCTCAAGATATGTAGAGCTCATTGGGAACCCCAAGAGGAAGGTATGATGAGCAAAGCAATAAGTTTCCCTCAGTTATGAAACCAAGGTTATCGAACCAGTATGAGTAAGGAAACAACTCCAAGGTGTTGCTAGCAACTTGGAATCCTGCACAACACAACCACAGAACTTTGCCCCAACTTATAGTGAGGTTGTCAATCTCACTGGTTTGGCTGAAAACAAAGGATTAAACATATAGTGTGAAAGATAGTAATTGCTTGCAGAAAGTAAATAGTAAATGGTAAACTGTAGATGGTATATCAATGGTAAAAGAATGGACTAGGGTCCACCGCTCACTACTGGTGTTTCTCCTTAACATAAATAGCATGTTGGGTGAACAAATTACAACGGGGCAATTGACAGATTGAGAAAGCATAACAATGCATATACTAGACATCTTGACTCCTATGATACTTGATTGGGCATTACAACATAATACATAGACTGTAATCCAACTGCATCTATGACTAATAATCCACCTTCAGGTTATCATCCGAACCCCTTCCAGTATTAAGTTGCAAGCAACAGATAATTGCATTAAGCAAAGTGTGTAAAGTAAATAATACAATTGCCCCATGGACAAAGAATTGTTGTTTTATCCCTAGTAGCAACAACACATCTAGAACCTTAGAGATTTCTGTCACTTCCCCAGATTACTAGAGGCATGAACCCACTATCGAGCATAAGTACTCCCTCTTGGAGTTGCAAGCATCTACTTGGCCAAGATAGCTACTAACAACGGAGAGCATGCAAGATCACAAATAACATAGACATGATAGAATTAATAATAAATCTGACATAGTATCTCAATATCCATCGAATCCCCGCAAACACAACATATAGGATTACAAATATATGATCTTGATCATGAACGGAGCTCACAAGATCTAAACATGATAGCACAAAGGAGGAGAACCAACCATCTAGCTACTGTATGGACCCATAGTCCAAAGGTGAACTACTCACGCATCACTCCGGAGGATGGCATGGTGATGAAGAAGGCCTCCAGGATGATCTCTCCCCTCTAGCAGGGTGCTGGGAAGAGCTTTGGATCCCCCAATCTAGGGATGGAGATGACGGCGGCTATAGACTCTTTCGTGGATTTTTGATCGGGTACTTAGGGTTTCTACATCGGGGTACTTTTATAGGCGAAGGTGCGAGGTCGGTGGCCACCCAAGGGGCCCACACTAGGGCCTGGCGCGCCCAGGGGGCGCGCCATCCTTAGGTGTGGCCACCTCGTGGCCCCCATTCGGCTGCCCTTCGGACTCCATGTTCCTTCTAGTAAAATATTGACTTTGGCTTTTGTCCCATCCAATTCCGAGAATATTTCCTTACTAACTTTTCTAAAACCAAAAACAGTAGAAAACAGGCAAATGGCACTGTGGCATCTTGTTAATAGGTTAGTTCTAGAAAATGTATAAAATACCTCAAAGTGTAAACAAAACATAAGAAAGTTAATATAAAACAAGCATGGAGCATCAAAAATTATAGATACGTTTACGACGTATCAAGCATCCCCAAGCTTAACTCCTTCTCGTCCTCGAGTAGGTAAGTGATAAAAATAATAATTTTGGAGGTGACATGCACCATCACAATCTTGATCAAGGTATTTGTAAAGCATTGATAGCTGGGATCAAAGTACTCTAAACATGAGCATGAAAGATAGAGTTCTAACAATAAGACATAGCAACTATGTTGTAACATGAAAAGATACAAACAAAAGCTCATGAATAACAATGCATTGAAAGATGTTTGTTTGTTTCACATATAGAAAACATAATAAGAGTGGTATTCGGCTTGTCCCTCATGGTATAGCAAAGCGTAAATGCATAGGACACCTTAAAAGTTCATAAGGGTGACTAGATACAAATAATTTAAGAACAAGCAATATCAAAGTTATGAATCAATCAACAAGTTTTGGGACAATGCACATTAAACTAAGAATGACCACTATGCTCTCTCAATTGGTGCATAAAGATAGAAGATGGAGACTCAACATAAAAGTAAAAAAGAAAGGCCCTTCACAGAGGGAGCAGGGATTCCAAGTTTCATAAAGAGCTTCCAAAAATTATGGTACTTATTAGCTTTCATCTCTCATTGCCCCTATCATAAGCATCTTGAGGTGATTAAGGTTAAAGTGACACAAATATGAGGATATGCTTGACAAGTTATAAATTGAAAATCTCATGCCCCTTGCTTACGAGTACCGAACCTCATGCTACTCAACTTTAGTCGCAAGTAAGTTCTTGCCATTGTAAGTACATGTGTATCATTGAGAACCGCCAACAGGGTACCCCTTGCACCATGACACAAGAGCTTACCCATATCAAAATGACAAGGCAACAGACAATCAGCATCTCAGCGATCTTTTTATTTGGTATTTGCATAGGTTTTTATTGAGGATGCTTCACAGAATGCTCACTATGGTTATGCTGTAAGTTTCCACCATGATTAGGCATGGCTTAGGCTAGCCGCCCAAGAGTTTCTCTAACACACATACAAACTCCATGAGCTTACAAGCTCCCCTTTTATTTCACACCGCCGGGATCCATAAACAAAAGAACATGATATCAACTGAATAATAAGTGTAATGTTGAAAGCGTTCCCCATGATATCATGGTTCTTCTAATTCACAACTTATAAAGTGCAAGCATATAAGCAACATAGATGGAAACAATGGTTCAAGTTTATTAAGTGCAAGAAAATAAAATGTGACATCAAGTTTATGAGAGCTTTAATCACTAATTTTCACATAACAAGTTTAATTTGGAAGGTAGATAAAAACATGAATATACTTGGAATGGTGTAACACACCATGCATAGGAATTTATAGTGGACTCTTTGGAATAACTTAGTTTTCTTGGAGGTTGGATGCATGAGTAGAACTCATACTTGGTACAGGTGGAGGCTAACAAAAGACTAGGAGAGACCAACTAAGAGAGCAATAATGGCCATAATCATGCAAAGCGACAATACATTATTAATTAAAGCATAAAGTGATATAGCAAGTCAAAATCTAAATGATCATAGAGGCTATGGTGACTGGTTCATAGTCTTAACATGGTGTAAGCATGTGCCAAGTCAACCCAAATAAAGCATCAAAGGAGAATACCACAATATGATGCTTTTGTATGCTAAAACAACACATGATCCTTTCAAGGCACATTAAGCAATCTCAATTGTTTGGAACAAGTCATGCTACCTGTAACACCCTCAAATCGGCCCTATGCAAGTTTTAGCCCTTTCCGCCAAACCCGCATAAAAATGATTCAAGGACGCCCACCAGGCACTTTCGTGCGGGTGGAAAACGAAGTAATACCATTACACAACAGTCCTTGATGGGACCCACAGAACAGATATATATACAACAGGACTCCAAGAGTCAAGAATACACATATACAATACAAAGATCCAAATCACCTCGAAAACGATAGAGCGTCCGACTATGGACAAGATGCAAATGGGGCTAAGAGCCCTGAAGAATAACCAATGGCGTCCATAACCCTGCCCAGGCCAAGCCGGAAGGGTAACCCTGCTAACGACGTCGACCTCAAACCTGCTAAAACAAAAAGGGGTGCCGACAAAGGGCAAAGGAAAAAGAGGAGCGTCAGTGCTGAGGCCAGTACACGGCGAGGCTAGAATTGGCGGCTCTCGCCTACATAGGTATGGTGGGCTGAAGCGGCAGCGCAGTGGCACTAAACAACCTATAGAGACTCGGTATCACTGGCGTCTATTAGAGAGGGGTAAGAAAGACCTATTCGGATCCAACCTGAAGCTAACACCAAACAAACCCATCCTGGTATTTTCCCCCTCGAGACCAAACGAGGAAGTCGGACCAAGGAACTCACACAGTTGGCAATTTTACTCCTTCCATTATAGTTGCAGCAATTACTAATCAGATATAGATGGCACGAGTCTTTCTGATAGCTTAAGTAGTGGGCAGTTTTAATCACCATTCCATTATAGTTGGGCCATTTACTAGTCAGATATAATTGTCCTGAGGAATCCCAAAACCCAGCAGTTGTTGGCACTTTTATCTCATTCCATTGGAGTTGTAATACTTACTAGGCAGGTATCACAAAACAATCCAGGTCCACCAGTGGTTGGCATTTTTAATATCCATTCCGTTATAATTGAGCTGATTACTAGTCACATATTAAGTCAAATTTATAGCACTACTTTAGTTATGCTTGTCTATGATCGAGATACTGTGCTCCAAGTCGTCCATAACCGCGGACACGGTTTCAGAAAGTTTTACCCTGCAGGGGTGCACAAATAGCAACACACACTCGATCAACCTCGGAAAAACCAACTCAAAACCCAACGAGGCATTCACGACAAAGCGATCACAGAATTCAGAAATATTTCAGGGGGCCACCCCACTAAGCTACCCGCAACAAAGTTGGCCGGCTCCGGAACGGACCCAGGGTTTGTGTGGACGGTTGTAAACGACTAGGAACCCGAAAGTGTGACTGGGCTTGTCGATACAGCGAAAACGTGTCACGATCAGTATAGGTGCTCCACGCACAATCGTAAATAAAGCAGTAACATGGCATAAGTACGGGATAGTAATAAAACCCCAAACTAGTTTGTGGCCCCAAGAAATAGAAATGAATCAAGCTCTGGCTCAGGGGGGGTCCATAAGGCCTCCCGGATGTGGATAGTGCAAAAAATCAAGGAACAGGTATCAAGTACTCGGGGTCCTACGGGACACAAGTGAGCGTGGAAGAACCAAATAACATCTATTGCCCACCGATGCCTCTGCATTAGTTATACCTAGCATTTTTGATAGTTGTATTTAAAGACATGATCATCTCCACCAATTAAGCATCTCCACCAATAAACATCTGCCTGCATTCCAACAACTATGGTACTTGACAACACGAGATCACACCTGAGCAAGCAACTACGACTCGCAAGGCCAGCTATCTACCAAACACAGGTAATAGGAGGTGTCCAAGGCAATATAGAGGCTGCACGGGA
This sequence comes from Avena eriantha, assembly GCA_910589775.1. NCBI lineage: Eukaryota > Viridiplantae > Streptophyta > Magnoliopsida > Poales > Poaceae > Avena > Avena eriantha. The sequence continues at coordinate 149,184,327 of OU342742.1, read as the reverse complement.
TATAACTAGTGTACGGAAAACTAAAGCATCGCGACACGGATAGAAATAGATCAATAGGAGGAAGTAAAGACTATAAATGCAAAACAGGTAGAAGGGGGAGAGATGCTCGCCTGGGAAACACTGTCGAAGGTTCACATCCAAAGAACTTGTCGATACTCGCATCAACTCATCGGCCTAGACCGCGAAGAAGCAAACACTAGAAGAAACACCGGATGCAATATTTAATACTACGGCAGAAGATCCGGCATGATTATGATATGCATGCGAGATGAACAATTTAATATGCGACAATCGATAATGTCATATTATAAAAATAATGGGGGTCTCGGATAGGGAATCACTTTAGGGTTCGGCGAACTTGGCTCCGAGGGGTTCGGGGTTCGACAGGGTTCGACGGGGATCGGTCTCGACGGGAACATTCTCGGACAACGGAGTAGATCTTGGTGTTCCGGGAAGATGAACTTGGGTCGGCGTCGGGGCGCATCGGATTCGCCCTGGTCGGTGTCGCTCTTGTCTTCACGAAGATCTTGTCGGGTCCTCATATCGGGTCGGTCTTGGCGACCGCGAGGAAGTACTTGGCGTATCCGGGAAGAAGGCCTCGTCGCATACGGGAAGGAGGACTTGGTGCTCCGAGATGAAGCACTTGTCGTTCCGCATGGCGTTCTTGGCGGTCTTCGGATCCGGTTCTTGGCGGCGATGAAGGAGATCATGTCGTACTAAGGGGTTTGGGTTCCGTGTAGAGGATCAAGGCATTCTGGTTCCGTTGTCGATGGCGAACTTGAATTATGCACCGGTGACCTTGTGCGGATCCTCGAGTCCTCGTCTCGAGTAGGGGTGTCCCTCGAACAATATCGGCAAGTGGCGGTGGATGAACCGAATCACCCGGGGGCAACGCCACTTAACCACATCTGAGTATCTATATGCCACCAGGACAACACCAACCCAACCTGGTACTGCAGCAACCTATGGGAACATTGCCGATGAGGCAGACGTGCTCAGGGAACGACGAGCTGGGGCCGGTCTTGGAGAGGGCGCACGCGGCGTTGCCGGAGGAGAGCGGGAGGTGGTGGCAGACGGCGCGTGAGCGGCGTCGTGCTGAGGGGGCGGCGACGGAGCTCAGACTGCAGACGAGCGGCTCGGCGGCGAGCAGCCCAGGGAACGCGTGGGGGAACTTGGCGGGAGGAGCTCCGGCAAGGTCAGCTCGAGGGGACCGCGGGCAGAGCGGCGACTCGGTGACACGGGCGAGGTGGAGGAGCACCAGGGGATGCGAAGCTCGGCCGTTGGCGTGGCGAGGAGAGGAGGCGGGGCGAGGTGAACCTCGCTGCGGGAGGGCGCGGCGGCGGGGAAGACGGGAACCCGGAGCTCGCTGGGGCTGTCGGGACGAGCAGGACCGCGAGGTGGCTGTGCGGCGCGGCGAGGAGGAAGCCGGTGAGGCCGGGCCGACGAGGAGGGAGCCCACGGCGAGGGGAAACGACCGGAGGAGAGGTCGGCGGCCGACTGCGAGCGAGCGGAGGTAGCGGAGAGGGGCGGCGGCGGTGGATGGAAGAGAGCAGAGGCGGGCGGTTCAAGCGGGGGATGCAGGGTAGGAGAAAACCGCGAGCGGGGAGCTCCGGGCGAGAACGAGCGACGCGGGGTGCGGGGAGGCCCGGCGGCGGCCGGTAGCGCTAGAGAGGAAGGTGGAGGCGGCGGGGAAAGGGGAGAGGGGAGGAAGGGGACTGCCTGGGGCGGGGAAACTGAGGCGGCTGTCGGCGCATGGAGGGGACGCGGTGCACGCGTCACGAGGGGAACGGGGTGGGGCCAGGCGACGGGCGCGGGGCGCGTTGTACGCGTCATGACGCAGCAAGGAGCGCGCGCGGGTGGGGAAAGGCACCCAGGCGGTAGGTGGTCGGGGCGGCGGTGTGCGACGCGGGTGGGGCCAGGCTTGACCGCGCTTTGCAGCTGGGCGGAGGGAGTGTGTGGCGGCGGCTGGTAGGGAGTTGGGGGTGAGGTGGCAGCAGGTGAGTGGTGGGAATAGGGCCAGGGTGATGTGGCACGATGGGATAGGTTGGGGTGAGGTGGAGGGGGCTGGGTAGATTAGGTTTGGGTAGATTTAGGAATTAGACTAGGTTTTAGTTTAGGGCTTGGAGGTGGCCGGTCGGGCTTTCGGGCCTGGCGGGCTGCCTCCCAAAAATAAAAGAAATATTTTATTATTTAAAACGGGGCTTTTGAAAACCGTTGGTAGACAAAACAAAATATTACGGATAGACCCGGGTTTTAATTTGAAAACAAGATGGGGCGTTTAGAAAACAAAAACAGACTTTTCGAAAATCGTTTTATGCAAACAAATGCAAGATGACATGACGATGCTCAAATGCAAGGTGGCATGATGACATGAGCATGCGGTCATGATCATGCAATGCACAAAAACACCGCGATTTTCTAGTAGTGGTTTTTGCGGGGCGCCACACTACCACAATAATCACTAAGCATAAGGTCAAAGAAACATCAAACATGACATGATAAAGTCTAGGCCACAGTCAAAACAAGCTCCTTTTGTACCACTTATAAGCATGAAGCTTCCTAATCTTTTCCAACACCAATCAACTTATTTGAAACCACATATGAATGCGGGGGTCCAACCAAGTTATTTAAGCAAACCAAACAAAAAAAAACTAAAAACAAAAACAAAGACGCTCCAAGAACAACACAATTGTGCATAAAACAATAAAAATGAAGTGTTTTGGAAGAAAGCCTGAGATTTTTATTGATGAAGAAGGGATGCCTTGGTCCCCAAGCTTTGACGCTTGTACTTCTTGAATATTTCTTGGGGTGACACGGGTGGCATCTCCAAGCTTGAGATTTTGTCCATACTTCATCTCCTCACATTATTCTTCCCTACACTTGAAAATTTCCTTTATACAAAACTTCACACACTCTTCATTAGCAACATTAGTGTATTCAAGATCTTAAGTCTTTGGGTTTAGTTTCAACACAAGTAAAACTTCCATTAAAACACAAGCTACTATAGCAATTCCTTCTAAAAGCTCAAGTGATCAAAGAGAACTCAAAGAGAAAGAGATTAAGAGGCAAATGCAAATAATGGCAGAAATCTGTCAAAACAGACCAGCAGGTAAAAGCCGATTTTTTTGAAGACCTTCTATTGCTCAAATAGAAATGTGCTAAACTAACAAAAGTTAGATAATAAGCTGGGGCATAAGAACAAAAAATTACAGCTCAATCCGATGTACAGGGATTTTTCACGATGTTTTACAGTGAAGCGCAAAAATCTGTTTCGGGACAGCAACTTTCCCAAGTCTTACTTCTTTCTCATTAGAGGTTATTCTTGGAAAAAAACCACACAAAAAGGATAAGGATAGGTTATTAATGAGGCAATAACTTTCAAAACTCAACAAAAGAAAAACTTACTAAAAGTAAAAATAATTTGGGTTATCTCCCAATAGTGCTTTTCTTTAACGCCTTTCAGCTAGGCATAGGAAGCAAGATTCAAGTATTTTCAAATAAAGAAGCATTAAGATCAAATTTTGTTTTAATAGGAGAGGCAAAACATATCTTCTCTCTATTCCTAGGGAAGTGTTTTATACCTTTCTTGAGTGGGAGTTGATATTTAATGGTGCCTTCCTTCATATCAATAATGGCACCAACAGTTCTAAGAAAAGGTCTTCCCAAAATAATAGGACAAGGAGCATTGCATTCAACATCCAAAACATAGAAATAAACAGGGACATAGGTATTGTTAACCATAATAAGAACATCATTAATACTCCCCATGAGTTTCTTTTTAGCATTATCATCAAGTTGGACATCTAAATAACAATCTTCCAACTGTGGAAAATCAAGCATTTCATAAATCTTTCTAGGCATAATAGAGATAATAGTACCAAGTTCACATAAAGATTTTAGATCAAAATCATTCACTTTCATATTAATGATGGGTTCTCAACCATCTTCTAATTTCCTAGGAATAAAAGCTTTATGTTTCAATTTTTCTTCTTTAATTTTTATGAGAGCATCTATAATGTGTTTTGTAAAGGCCATATTCATAGCACTAGCATTAGGACTTCTAGCAAGCTTTTGTAGGAACATAATTACTTCATAAATATTGCAACCATCAAGACCAAACTCAAAATTACCATCCAAGGTAGTAGAACTATTGTCTCCCATATTTCGAAGAATTTCATCATTTTCATTGGAAAAGGTTCCATTGGTTTTAGGCATTGTTGCAAAAGGAATGGGGACTTCATGTGGTTTGCTAGCATCAACATTGGTGGTGGTAATAGTGCAAATACTACTATTTCTAGCAATTTCATCTTCTCTTTCCCACTTAGCATGCAATTCAGCTAACAATCTAACATTTTCATCAATTCTAACTTGTATGGCATTAGTAGCAGCAAAGGTGTTTTCCATAGTTTCAGGTTTAGCAGCCATTTTATTAATCAAAGAAGATTGTGCTTCAGACAAGGAGTTTCAGGTTTAGCAGCCATTTTATTAATCAAAGAAGATTGTGCTTCAGACAAGAAGCAGCAAAGGTGTTTTTCGTCATTCGAAAGTTTTTCCTCGACAGTTTTATTGAAAGCAGTTTGTTTACTAATAAAATCCTTAAGCATGACTTCAAGTTCAGAGAGTGCACTTCTATTGTTGTTGTAGGAATTTCCATAAGCATTACCATTACTGGGAGGATATGGCCTATAATTACTACTACTACCAAAATTACTCCAACAGGAATTGTTGCTAAAATTATTATTTCTAATGAAGTTCACATCAACTTGCTCTTCTTGAGCAACCAAATAGGCTAAGGGAACATGATTTGGATCAATATGAGATTTTCCGTTAACAATCATAGCTATAATAACATCAATTTTATCACTCAAGGAGAACATTTCTTCAACAGAATTTACCTTCTTACCTTGTGGAGCTCTCTCAATGTGCCATTCAGAATAGTTAACCATCATATTATCAAGGAGCTTTGTTGTAGCACCCAAAGTAATGGTCATAAAGGTGCCTCCAACAATAGAATCCAACAGATTTCTTGAAGAATAATTCAGTCCTGCATAAAAAGTTTGGATAATCATCCAAGCAGTCAGTCCATGAGTGGGGCAATTCTTTACCAAAGATTTCATTCTTTCCCAAGCTTGAGCAACATGTTCATTATAAAATTGTTTAAATTTCATTATTTCACTTCTCATAGATATAATCTTAGCAGGAGGATAATATTTTCCAATGAAAGCATCTTTGCATTTAATCCAAGAATCAATACTATTTCTAGGTAGGGATAGCAACCATTCTTTAGCTTTTCCTCTCAAAGAGAAGGGAAACAATTTAAGCATAATAATATTGATACATTGCAAATGTATCTATAATTTTTGATGTTCCATGCTTGGTTTTATCCACTTTCTTGTGTTTTGTTCCAACTTTGGAGTACTTTTCATATGATTTCTTGGACTAACCTATTAACAAGAGCCACAGTGCCAGCTGCCTGTTTTCTGCTGTTTTTGGTTCCAGGAAAGTCAGAAAATGAATATTCTCAGAATTGGACGGGACAAAAGCCAAAGTGCCTATTTTTTCGGAAGTCATCAAGTGCCAGAATACGATACGGAGAGGGGCCAGGGGGCCACCACACCACCTGGCCGCGCGACCAGGCCTGGCCCGTGCCAGGGGGTGGTGTGACCGCTCCCGGCACCCCCTCGGTCTCCCCTTCCGACTATAAGATGCGCTCGGGACGTAAACCCTAAGTACCCGATCAAAAAATCCACAAAAGAATCTATAGCCACCGTCATCTCCATCCCTAGATCAGGAGGGATCTGAAGCTCTTCCCGGCACCCTGCCGGAGAGGGGAATTCACCCTGGAGGCCTTCTTCATCACCATGCAAGCCTTCGGTGTGATGCATGAGTAGTTCATCCTTGGACTACGGATCCATGTAGTAGCCAGATGGCTAGTTCTCCTCCTTTGTGCTTTCATGTCTAGATCTTGTGATCTCCGTTCATGATCAAGATCATCTATTTGTAATTCTGCATGTTGTGTTTACGGGGATCCGATGGATATTGAGATGCTATTTCAGATTGATTATTGATTCTATCATGTCTTTGTTATTTGTGATCTTGCATGCTTTCCGTTGTTAGTAGCTATCTTGGCCAAGTAGATGCTAGCAACTCCAAGAGTTAGTATTTATGCTCGATAGTGGGTTCATGCCTCTGGTAATCTGGGGAAGTGACATAAATCTCTAAGGTACTAGATGTGATGTTGCTACTAGGGAGAAAACAACAATCCTTTATTCATAGAACAATCGTATTGTTTACTTTACACGCAGTTCGTAAAGCAATAATCTGTTGCTTGCAACTTAATACTGGAGGGGGTTCGGATGATAACCTGAAGGTGGATTATTAGTCATAGATGCAGTTGGATGGCGGTCTATGTATAATGTTGTAATGCCCAATCAAGTCTCAAAGGAGTCAAGATGATTAGTATATGCATGTATTGCTTTCTTGATGTTTGTCAATTGCCCCGCTGTAATTTGTTCACCCAGCATGTTATCTATCTTAAGGAGAGCCACCTCTAGTGAACTATGGATCCTGGTCCTTTTTCTTTACATACAATCTACAATCTTTTACTGCTTTGTGTTTACTTTCTGCAAACTTTTACTTCTTCCCATTTGATACATTTAGTCCTTTGTTTTCCGCAAAACACTGTGAGATTGACAACCTCATCGCAAGTTGGGGACAAAGTTCTGTGGTTGTGTTGTGCAGGTCTCCACGTTGCTACTAGCACCGGTAGTGCGCCCTGCCAAAGCTCAGCTAGTAACACCTTTGGGGTGTTTCCTTGCTCCTACTGAGGGAAACTTGCTGATGTGCTCATTATACCTTCCTCTTGGGGTTCCCAACAAGCTCTACATCAACCACGCACCAGCACTTTTCTGGGCGCCGTGCATTGAGCCATCAAATATCTCCATCTATATCCCTATGTTTTTTGCATCTCACAAAGTTCAACAGAGTTATTAAGGCGAGCAGCAGCATCATCAGTACCAGCACCAGAGAATTGTTCTTTCATAACAAGATTGAGCAAAGCAGGTTTAATTTCAAAGAAAGCAGCTTCAGGAACATGTGGATCAATAGGTGTGCACACGAAATCATTGTTGTTTGTGCTAGTGAAGTCACACAACTTAGTGTTTTCAAGAGTAGTCATTTTTTGTAAGATTAAAGCAACCAATATAAATAGAAATGAAATAGAAACTAAAATGTTTTGTGTTTTTTTATAAAGGAAGCAAACCAGTACAACTAATTTTCTTTGTGTTTCTGATAAAAATAAACAAGCAAACAAAGCAAAAATAAACTAAGCAAAAAAAACAAAGTAAAGAGATTGGTTGTGATCCCCTTGCAAGAATCTTCTTTCTCCCTGAAAAGTTATTGACATGGATGAAGAGATTGAAGTTGTCCTTAACTCCGCGGCAGCGACGCTAGAAAAGTGCTTGATGGCTCATGATATGTAGAGCTTGTTGGGAACCCCAAGAGGAAGTTATGATGAGCATAACAACAAGTTTCCCTCAGTTATGAAACCAAGGTTATCAAACCAGTAGGAGTAAGGAAACAACTCCAAGGTGTTTCTAGCAACTTGGAATCCTGCACAACACAACCACAGAACATTGCCCCAACTTACAGTGAGGTTCTCAATCTCACTAGTTTTGCTGAAAAGAAAGGATTAAATGTATAGTGTGCAAGATAGTAATTGCTTGCAGAAAGTAAATAGTAACTGGTAATATATCAATGGTAAAAGAATGGACTAGGGTCCACCGCTCACTACTGGTGTTTCTCCTTAAGATAAATAGCATGTTGGGTGAACAAATTACAGCGGGGAAATTGACAGATTGAGAAAGCATAACAATGCATATACTAGACATCTTGACTCCTACAAGATTTGATTGGGCATTACAACATAATACATAGACCGTAATCCAACTACATCTATGACTAATAATCCACCTTCAAGTTATCATCTGAATCCCTTCCAGTATTAAGTTGCAAGCAACAGATAATTGCATTAAGCAAAGTGTGTAAAGTAAACAATACAATTGCCCCATGGACAAAGGATTGTTGTTTTATCCCTAGTAGCAACAACACATTTACAAACTTAGAGATTTATGTCACTTCCCCGGATTACTAGAGGCATGAACCCACTATCGAGCATAAGTACTCCCTCTTGGAGTTTCAAGCATCTACTTGGCCAAGATAGCTACTAACAACGAATAGCATGCAATATCACAAATAACATAGACATTATAGAATAAATACTCAATCTAACATAGTATCTCAATATCCAGCAAATCCCCGCAAACACAACATATAGGATTACAAATAGATGATCTTGATCATAAACGGAGCTCACAAGATCTAAACATGATAGCACAAAGGAGGAGAACCAACCATCTAGCTACTGTATGGACCCATAACCCAAGGGTGAACTACTAACGCATCACTCCGGAGGCTGGCATGGAGATGAAGAAGGCCTCCAGGATGATCTCTCCCCTCCGGCAAGGTGTCAGGAAGAGCTTCGGATCCCCCGGTCTAGGGATGGAGATGACGGCGGCTACAGACTCTTTCGTGGATTTTTGATCGGGGACTTAGGGTTTCTGCATCGGGGTACTTTTATAGGCAAAGAGGCGAGGTCGGTGGCCGCCCGAGGGGCCTACACTACACCTCATGCCCCCCTTCGGCTGCCTTTCAGACTCCGTGTTCCTTCTGGTAAAATATTGACTTTGGCTTTTGTCTCGTCTAATTCCGAGAATATTTCCTTACTAGCTTTTCTGAAACCAAAAACTGCATAAAACAGGCAACTAACACTACGGCATCTTGTTAATAGGTTAGTTCCAGAAAATGTATAAAAATACCTCAAAGTGTACACAAAACATAAGAAAGTTCATATAAAACAAGCATGGAGCATCAAAAATTATAGACACGTTTACAGCGTATCAGACAACACCAGAATAACAAACATATTCGCATGCGTTACCATCTGATTCGTGAGTTCATTGATGATGGTAGTGTCATGTTATGCAAAATACATACAGACTCAAATGTTTCTGATCCCTTGACAAAGCCACTCCCGCGGCCTGCGCATGAAGCGCACACAAGAGCAATAGGTATTAGATACTATCTAGATTAACTCTAGTGCAAGTGGGAGACTGGAGGAAATATGCCCTAGAGGCAATCATAGAGATGATTATATTTCATATGTATCCATGAGTTTTTATAATGTTCCTTGAATATCCATATATCAGGCAACTTGTATTGATTGTTTGTGAAACTCTTTACTTGTATGGTTATCTAATAGTTGTCCCTAGTCAGAGTTCATGTGAGGACACACGTGAATATTAGACTAGCACATCGATTGGTTGATGACTATGTTTCGCAAGTCATAGACATGGTGATGTGGACATATGTTATGAACATGGGGTTGGACTGGCCCAACTTGAGACTGGCAATAATACTTGCAGCTCTCTCTACACATCATGTACGTTTTGTCCTTAGACCTGAGATTGTCGCATATACTTGAGATGTGGATCGACCAACTATGGGGCTACCAAACACTACTCCGTAACTGGGTAGTTATAAAGGTATATTTCGGGTTTGTCCTGATACATGCTGCAAGGCATTGGTCAATCAAGATGGGATTTGCCCCTCTCTACTTGAGATAGATATCTCTAGGGCCCTCGAGTGATCGGATCCACAAATGCATGGCCGTGCTACATACGGTTAAGAGTTAACCTAGTAAAGAGATTCCGAAACACGGTATCGAGAAAGAGAGGTCAGCTTGCAGCTAGACCAAATATCATAGGGCAAAGGGAAAGACATGTACTCAACCTTGTGATGGTTCGTCCGAATGATCTTTATATGCGTTTAGGAGTTGGCACGTCTTGCTAGAGGCTGCTACCAACTATTGACGGAGTAAGTGTACTCGTATCATGTCTATACATATACGAACATATATGGTCACACACCTTAGGGGCTGGAAGCCTAATGAGGATTGGATCCGAATTAGACCAGGCTTAGGCTGCTAATGGGCTGCTAATGTAGAAGCCCACCAGGGATGTCTATATAAGTGAGAGTGAGGCGAGCTGAATAGGGTAGAGAATTCCACCCAGCCGCCACTCCTCTTACGCCTGTGTTGCACGAGAAGACCTAGCAGTCTGGCGTGTGACGGCTTCCACTCCAGACGTGTGGATACCTCAGAGGTGCTGCAGTTGTAGCACTTGGACGAGCCGCGCAAAGGGGAGTTGCTCGTGGGACGAGGACAAGGAGGAGACGTAGAATATCTACACTACCCCAACATGCTTCATCGAGTTCCGTAACTACGTGTCTAGTGGTAATTTCGTGATCTATGGCATCAGTATTCCTGATTGACGCGGTAGAATTTTTTGATTTACGCTAGTGTAGCCTACCTGTTACCCAACAGGCCTGCCTTGTTCGTTCGTTGTCCTCCATATCTCCCCACCAGAGCTTGTGCGTCGATTGTTGGAGGTGGATTGGGTGCTCTGGATCAACCCATCCCACCCAACAACATGAATCTACACCCCAACGACCACACGAGATGAACTTACGGTCGGTGTCCTTTGCAAAGTTCTTGTCATAGGCCACATATCGCCAGGCAATTACATGGTCAGGGCATTGACAGAACATATTCTTATCGTGTTCACCGTACCATTACAGGTCATGCATATGCTCCGGTACTCCAGGAACGTCGTACTTGAAAAAAACAATGCGCATTGGTGAGATCGAGAAATCGAGAAATTTTAGGGATGAAAAGAGGAACAAAAAACCCAAATGCAAAATTCAATGGCAGTGAAATTGAAAAATAATAATTGCACGTACCGACATCGCTCTTGTCTAATGGAACAGTAGTGGTACGTCTGACACAGCCACCGATTCTCGCCGCCGCCGCCGCTCAAAGCTTCATGGAGAGAGAAAAACATGGGTTGATGAAATGACGAAGTGCGTGACACGGGAGAAAAAATACGGTCGCGTGAGGAGGTTTATTTCCTTATAATATTCAGATGGGAACGGCTGGACTTCGGTGGGGCTCAACCATCAGTGAGACAAACATAAGCAGTCACACATGCGAGACCCACACTCCACGTCACGTCTTTTCCACGGCGGAATCATTACTGCCCCGATTCACTTTACTAAGGCGTCTCAGAACACCTGTATCGATGAACAGTTAGAGCGGCACAATTTAACACCGTACATAAATTTGAAAATTCGACCGTCGCACTGCTTATCGCTGCGAATAGCATATCCGCCGTGTATCCAACTTTTGTTGGTTCTTTTTAATTATGCCGCCCTAAAAAGTGTTGGGTATGGGGGATATTTTTGTAGGGTGGGTAGGAGCCCAATCAGACATAGCTGACTGGCTCTTAAATTAGTAGCTTTTGAGGTACCATGAGATGAAATTGACAACGCATTAACTATTTATGATTTGATCATTAACTACAATGAAAACAGGGCAACCTTGTCGGATACCCACCCCAGAGATAAAAGGCACGCCGATATAGGCCAACCTTATCGGATACCACGAAACGACTATTCATTTATGTTAATGGAAAATGTAGGCATTGACATATACTCATTAATAAGGCAAGTGAAATGACCATGCAACCCTTTACGTGTGAAAACCCTAAATAAAATACCATTCTATTCCTTGAAAAGGTTTAGAGCGGTGGTCCAGCAACCTCACATGGTTCCAACTAGCAATTACCTAGTACTCCCCCCACCACCTCCCTGCTCTCTTTTGCTCCCCTACAGTAACTGCCCCTAGTCATCGGTGGTCGGGCCTCTCCTGGATCCTATCCGCCGAAATAGCCGGCTGGAGTTGGATAGGGAGAGGTGTCGGAGTAGTTAGGTTTAGTTTGTTTTAGTTTTTGCCGGTCGTGGGCTTGATGCCTGGATGCGGAGCTCTAGATCAAGGTGGCCAGATCTTGGCTCTAGGGTTTGTCCTCGACACGCTCAAACTCCCCTGGCCAGAGTTTCTAGCGACGGCAACGACAACCACATCGAGGAATAAACCGGTCATGGGTTGCTTCCTCTACCTTGCTATTTTTGTTCTCCTATCTCCTTCCAGCCGTCAACGGTTGCGAGTGGATGGAGATGGATGGAGCACAAAGTCAGGTTTCTGGACGTGGCGGGGGTGTTTCCGCCCATGTTTGTGTGTGCGATGCCTCACGACTGTTGATCTCGTCGGCTTCGTCTTTCCGTCCTCTTCTATCCGGTCGTGGAGGCAAGGGGATGATGCGGTGAGCTGCAAACTCCCTCTTTAACAAGCACGACCTCCATCCTTCTGTTAGCCCCTACTGCCCTTGTCCACCTGGCCCGCCGTGGTGGCCAGGAGGAGGAGAAGGGCAAGACGTTGGCTGCTATTCTGATTGGAGGCCTTTGGGAGCTTCTAAAGCTTTTGCTCCCTCGAGTGGATTCCACGGCGCTCATGTTCGCCATCGTGCTCTTTGGAAAAAAGGGCGGCCCTTTCTTAACCTCCTGTGAGGAGGCCCATGTTGAATCTTGCTGCATGAACTCGACCGATTCATGCCCCCAAGTGGTTCTTCCCCAGGGTCGTGGCTTTGGCATGTGGCACTGGTTCCTCGCTGGAGAAGGCTTCGCTTCGAGTGTTTGCCGGAGTGCTTTGGATCTCGGCGTTGGTGAAGGAAATATGCCCCGAGAGGCAATAATAAAGTTGTTATTATGTATTCCTTATATATGATAGATGTTTATTTTGCATGCTAGAATTGTATTGATCGAAAACAACAATACATGTGTGTTTAATAAACAAAAGGGTTCCTAGTTATGCCTCTCTTATAGACTAGCTTGTTGATTAACAAGATGATCAAGGTTTCCTGATCATGGACATTGGATGTTGTTAATAACAAGGTCACAGCATTGGTGGAATGATGTGATGAACATTCATCCGAAGTATAGCATTACGATCAAGTCATTATGTTTATATTTCTATAACATCATACGAAGTAATCTTTATACTTAGACCATGAGATCATGTTAATTGCTAACACCGGAAGAGTATCTTGATAACATCAAACGTCACACCGTAACAGGGTGACTATAAAGATGGGTTCAGTGCTACGAAGCTGTTATGTTGAGGCTCATGGATCAAGAGTGGAATTTGTCAATCCCGATGACGAATAGATATACTCTAGGCCCTCTCGATGATATCACATTGAGATAGCTTGCAAGCAAGTGATGTGATCACTAGAATGTTATATCACGGGAACGACAAAAAGAGTGCATGTCGGTAACGAGATCAAACTAGGTATTTGGATACCGATGATCGAATCTCGGACATGTATTATATCATGAGACAAAGGGATTAAATTACAAGCGTTAAAGGTTCTCACGATCACAGAAGTCATCGTTGAATATGCAGGAGTCAGTATGGATCTCCAGGTCCCGCTTCTAACTATTGATCTGAGAGGAGTCTCAATCATGTCTGCATTATTCGCAAACCTTAGGGTGACACACTTAAGAGTTACCGGACACCATTTTGGAGCACATATGTTTCGTACGAAAGAATTGCAAAGCGCAAGAATTGTTTCGGGTGAAATTGCAGAAAGTGGTTCTACATGTGATATTGAAATATTGCAAAGGGTTATATGTGAATGTTTGTTAATTAAAGTAATTAACAAAATTCTGAATAAATTTAATAAAAGAGTTTTATTAAATGAGAGAGCATTAAACTTGGAGAATTTTAATGCATTTAAAGTGGTGACTTTAAAAGGGAATGTGAAGAGCCATTTTAATGTGGAGGGGTTACCACCACATGAATGGGAGAGGTGAGGAGTCACCCTCCCATGCGCCGGCCATAGAGAGGAGGGGAACCCCCTTCCTCCTATAAAAGGCCACTCTCTCCCTCCTTCTTCCTCACACCTCCTTGTGAAGGATCTCTCTCCCCCTCTAGAATTATTCCCCCATGGTCTCGGATTAGCGAGATACATGTTCCCGGTGGCATTTCATCTAGAAGGAGTTGCTGCTTCCGCTGGATCGCTGGAGCGAGGAGGTGGAGGTTGTCCGGTGGCTTGAACATGTGTGCGAGTACGGATGCGCTGCTGAGTTGCGGCGCTCGAACTTCCTCACGATCTTGAGATCGGCAAGTGTACGACTACATCAACCACGAGTTCCTACTCGTTAACAAAACTCGTTGTCTTCGAGGGTAAGTTCTCGTTGGATGTATGTCCACCCGTTGCTTTGTACCTAGTAGATAGATCTTGGCGTGTAGTTCTCATCGTAGGAAATTTTTTGTTTTCTATGCTGCGGACCCAACAGTGGTATCAGAGCCTGATCTATGAGTAGGTGCTTTGCACTGGTAGTACACATATGTTTATATGTGGGCAATGATGATCATGTTATTGCATATTCTATGTATTTTGGATATTGGTGGCATAGTGGGATGAAGCGGCCCGGACCAACCTTACATGTCATCGTACATGAGACCGGTTCCAGGACTGACATGCAACTTGTTTTGCATAAGTGGCTGGCGGGTGTCTGTCTCTCCTACTATAGTCAATATCTAATTTACAATGAGTTGCTAATAACTTGGTTATCCTCGTTGTGGTTCATGTTCATAGGTGAGAACGGTTATATCTCTGAAAGCCCTAAGCCATGTAAAACTTGCAATTGATAAATTAGAGGCGTCTAGTTTAGATCGTTGCTGGGCTAGTGTATTGATATGGTATTGTTGTAAGTAGATGTATGATAGATACTCTTACAACACATTCAACGTGTAAGTTCCATAGACCTTGGCCTTACACACAAAGGAATGATAGAGATCATACCAAGATGCAAATGATAGAGATCAAATGCATGGACCATATCATCTCACTTTACACATTAGATGTTAGCATCTTATACTGCTAGTTTGGCGCTTTTGGTAGCATTGTAAGATGATCCCTCATTTAGATATTAAGATAAAATGTGTTCTTCCTTGAGTATGCACCGTTCTATGGATTGTGTTTTGAGACATCATGTGATGATCGGGTGTACTCGACTCTACGCTTTCATACAACGGGTGTAAGACAGTTTTACACACGCGAGTACTAAGGTTCTTACTTGGCGAGCCTAGCATGTATAGACATGGCCTCGGAACACGGACTGAAAGGTTAAGCATGAGTCATATAGTTGATATGATGCCCATATAGATGCTCGCCTTCGAAGCTACACTGACTCACGTGATGATCGGACTTGGTGTAGTGGATTTGGTTCATGTAATCACCAAAAAGGTATGAGGGATGTCGTTTTTGAGTGGGAGTTCATTAGTAATTTGGATTAGTTGAACTCACTCTATCATATACTTAGTCTAAATAAACTTTACAAATTCTGTTGTAGATGGCACCACCTGCTTTTAATTTCAATGTGTTCATGGAGAAAGATAAACTTGTTGCGAATGGTAGCAACTTCACCAACTGGGCTATGAATTTGAGGACTCTCCTCACTGCTGCACAAAAGCAATATGTGCTAGATGCGCCGCTAGGCCCCCCACCAGCTCTTGATGCCCCTGACGAGGAAAATAATGTCTATGTGACTCGTCAGGAGGACCACAACTTAGTTCATTGCGGCATACTGTATGGGCTAGAGCCAGAACTTCGAAAGCGTTTCTAAAATGGTAATGCCTTTGATACCATGGTAGAATAGAAAATGATTTTCGATACCCATGTTGCCGTAGAGAGTTATAATGCTTTTGAAAAGTTCTTCAGCTGCAAAATGGAGGAAAATAGCTCCGTTAGTGAGCACGTACTCAAAATGTCTGGGTACGCCGATAAGCTTGTGTCCTTGGGAATAATGATTCCCAATGACTTAGGCATACATCGTGTTCTCCAATCTCTACCACCTAGCTACAAGAGCTTCGTGATGAACTATAATATGCAGGGCATGAAGAAGACTCTTCCCGATCTTCTATCAATGCTTAAGACTGCAGAAGTGGAGATTAGGAAAGAACATCAAGTGTTGATGTTCAATAGGACCACCGGTTTCAAGAAGGACAAGAAAGGCAAGCACAAGGGAAAGAAGGGTGGCAAATCTGTTGCTGCGCCTGAAAAGAAACCCCGAGTTGGCCCTAAGTCCGATACCCAGTGCTACTATTTCAAGGGGACTAGCCATTGGAAGCGCAACTGCCCCAAGTATTTGGCGGACAAGAAGTCTGGCAAGGCAAACAAAGGTATATATGATATACATGTTATTGATGTGTACTTGACTAGTACTCGCAGTAGCACCTGGGTATTTGATACGGGATCGGTTGCTAATATATGTAACTCGATTCAGGGGCTGCGGAACAAGCGACAACTAGCAAGGGATGAGGTCACAATGCGGGTCGGCAATGGATCAAGAGTTGATGTGATCGCCGTCAGAACGCTGCCCCTCCATATGCCATCGGGATTAGTTATAAACCTGAATAATTGTTATTTGGTGCCTGCACTTAGCATGAACATTGTATCCGGATCATGTTTGATGCAAAGTGGTTATTCGTTTAAATCTGAAAACAATGG
Organism: Avena eriantha; assembly: GCA_910589775.1. NCBI lineage: Eukaryota > Viridiplantae > Streptophyta > Magnoliopsida > Poales > Poaceae > Avena > Avena eriantha. Next base: position 149,167,801 of record OU342742.1, on the reverse strand, counting down.
TTGTTCGATTTATATGGATACTATATTTTATGGTCATGCACCAGTGTTGAATGGTTTATTTCAGATGGATCTCGATAGTAATATTACGCACATTCATAATGTTAATGCTAAAAAGATTAAACTTGATGATGATATATCTGCATATATGTGGCACTGCCGTCTAGGTAATATTGGCGTTAAACGCATGAAGAAACTCCATTCTGATGGACTTTTGGAATCACTTGATTTTGAATCATTTGATACACGTGAGCCATGCCTTATGGGCAAGATGACTAGAACGCCGTTTTCCGGTTCAATGGAACGGGCGACATATTTATTGGAAATCATACATACTGATGTGTGTGGACCAATGAGTGTGTCAGCGCGAGGTGGATATCGTTATTTTGTTACTTTCACAGATGATTTGAGTAGATACGGGTATATCTATTTGATGAAACACAAATCTAAAACTTTTGAAAAGTTCAAAGAATTTCAGAATGAAGTGGAAAATCATCGTAATAGAAAGATCAAATTTCTACGGTCTGACCGTGGAGGATCTAAGTTACGAGTTTAGCACACACATGAAAGAGTGTGGAATAGTTTCAAAACTCATGCCTGCCGGAACACCACAACGTAATGGTGTGTCGGAACATCGTAATCATACCTTATTGGATATGGTTCGATCTATGATGTCTCTGACTAACTTGCCACTGTCATTTTGGGGTTATGCACTGGAAACAGCTGCATTCACTTTAAATCGGGCACCATCTAAATCCGTTGAAACGACACCGTATGAATTATGGTTTGGAAACAAACCTAAGCTGTCATTTCTTAAAGTTTGGGGATGCGATGTTTATGTGAAGAAACTTCAGCCGGATAAACTCGACCCCAAAGCGGAAAAATGTGTCTTCATATGATACCCAAAGGAAATAATTGGGTATACCTTCTATCATAGATCCGAGGGCAAGGTTTTTGTTGCCAAGAATGGGTCCTTTCTTGAGAAGGAGTTTCTCGCGAAAGGTGTGAGTAGTCGGAAGGTAGAACTCGAAGAGGTTATTGAACCTTCTCTTCATGAAATGGCGAGTAGCGCAGCACCGGAAGTTATTTCGGAGTTGACTTCACCTAATGAAGAGAGAGCTAATGATATTGATCATGAAACTCCGATAGAGGACACTACCGAACCTTGTAGGTCAAGCAGGACACATGCAGCTCCTGAACTGTACGGCAATCCTATTTTGAATTTCATGGTTGATGAAATGGATGACCCTGCGACGTATGAAGAAGCGATGATGAGCCCAGATTCCAACAAATGGCTAGAAGCCATGAAATCTGAGATGGAATCCATGTACGAGAACCAAGTTTGGATCTTGGTGGACTTACCTCACGATCGAAAGGCCATTGAGAATAAATGGATTTTCAAAGAAAAACTGATGCTGATGGTAATGTGACCATCTATAAGGCTCGACTTGTTGCAAAGGGGTTTCGACAAATTCTAGGAGTTGACTACGATGAGACATTCTCTCTTGTAGCAATGCTTAAGTCGGTTAGGATTATGTTAGCAATTGCTGCGTATTTCGATTATGAAATATGGCAGATGGATGTCAAAACTGCGTTCCTCAATGGTAATATTGAAGAAGAGTTGTATATGATACAACCTAAGGGTTTTGTCGATCCTAAGGATGCTAATAAGGTATGCAAACTTCAGTGATCCATCTATGGACTAAAGCAAGCATCCCGGAGTTGGAATCTCTGCTTTGATGAGGTGATCAAAGAGGTTGGATTTGTCCAAACTTATGGAGAGGCTTGTATTTACAAGAAAGTGAGTGGGAGCAATGTGGCCTTTCTGATATTATATGTGGATGACATATTATTGATTGGAAATGATATAGATCTTTTAAACAGTGTTAAAAGTTATCTAAACAGCAACTTTTCAATGAAAGACCTTGGTGAAGCATCATATATATTATGCATTAAAATCTACAGAGATAGATCAAGGCGCCTAATTGGGCTATCGCAGAGTACATACCTTGATAAGATATTAAAGAAGTTTAATATGGACGAAAGTAAGAAGGGGTTATTACCTATGTTGCAAGGCAAGACATTGAGTAAGACTCAAAGTCCGGCTACGGCGGAAGAAAGAGAGATGATGGATAAGATCCCCTATGCCTCGGCCATAGGCTCTATTATGTATGCCATGCTATGTACAAGACTGGATGTGGCACATGTTATTAGTTTGACTAGTAGGTACCAATCTGATCCAGGTTTGGAACACTGGATAGCGGTCAAGAACATCCTCAAGTACTTGAGAAGAACTAGGGATATGTTTCTTATATACGGAGGTGAAGAAGAGCTAGTCGCTAAGTGTTATGTCGATGCTAGTTTTGACACCGATCCGGATGACTCTAAGTCTCAATCCAGATACGTATTTCTCTTGAACGGAGCAGCAGTGAGTTGGAGGAGTTCCAAACAACCTGTGGTGGCTGGATCAACGACAGAGGCGGAATATGTTGCTGCTTCAGAAGCGGCGCAGGAAGCGGTTTGGAGGAAAGAGTTCATTACGGAACTAGGTGTGGTTCCTAGTGCATTGGACCCGATGGTGATCTATTGTGACAACAATGGAGCAATAGCCAACGCAAAAGAACCGAGGTCTCACAAGAATTCCAAACATATTAAGCGCCGGTTTCACTCCATCCGTGAGCATGTCAAGGATGGAGATATAAAGATTTGTAAAGTACACACGTACCTAAAGGTAGCAGACCCGTTGACTAAAGCTCTCCCTAGGAAAAAACATGATCAACACCAGAACTCCATGGGTGTTAGATTTATCACTATGTGACTAGATTATTGTCTCTAGTGCAAGTGGGAGACTGAAGGAAATATGCCCTGAGAGGCAATAATAAAGTTGTTATTATGTATTCCTTATATATGATAGATGTTTATTTTGCATGCTAGAATTGTATTGCTAGAATTGTATTGATCGGAAACATCAATACATGTGTGTTTAATAAACAAAAGGGTTCCTAGTTATGCCTCCCTTATAGACTAGCTTATTGATTAACAAGATGATCAAGGTTTCTTGATCATGGACATTGGATGTTGTTAATAACAAGGTCACAACATTGGTGGAATGATGTGATGAACATTCATCTGAAGTATAACATTATGATCAAGTCATTATGTTTATATTGCTATAACATCATACGAAGTAATCTTTATCCTTAGACCATGAGATCATGTTAATTGCTAACACCGGAAGAGTATCTTGATAACATCAAACGTCACACTGTAATAGGGTGACTATAAAGATGGGTTCAGTGCTACGAAGGTGTTATATTGAGGCTCGTGGATCAAGAGTGGAATTTGTCAATCCCGATGACGGATAGATATACTCTGGGCCCTCTCGGTAATATCACATTGAGATAGCTTGCAAGCAAGTGATGTGATCACTAGAATGTTATATCATGGGAACGAGAAAAGAGTGCATGTCGGTAACGAGATCAAACTAGGTATTTGGATACTGATGATCGAATCTCGGACATGTATTATATAATGAGACAAAGGGATTAAATTACAAGCGTTAAAGGTTCTCACGATCACAGAAGTCATCGTTGAATATGCAGGAGTCAGTATGGATCTCTAGGTCCCGCTTCTGACTATTGATCTGAGAGGAGTCTCAATCATGTCTGCATTATTCGCGAATCGTAGGGTGACACACTTAAGAGTTACCAGACACCATTTTGGAGCACATATGTTTCAGATGAAAGAATTGCAAAGCGCAGGAATTGTTTCGATAGAAACCGGAAATTGTTTCGGGTGAAATTGCAGAAAGTGGTTCTGCATGTGATATTGAAATATTGCAAGGGGTTATATGTGAATGTTTGTTAATTAAAGTAATTAACAAAATTCTGAATAAATTTAATAAAAGAGTTTTATTAAATGAGAGAGCATTAAACTTGGAGAATTTTAATGCATTTAAAGTGGGGACTTTAAAAGGGAATGTGAAGAGTCATTTTAATGTGGAGGGGTTACCACCACATGAATGGAGGAGGTGAGGGGTCACTCCCCCATGCGCCGGCCATGGAGAGGAGGGGCACCCCCTCCTCCTATAAAAGGCCACTCTCTCCCTCCTTCTTCCTCACACCTCCTTGTGAATGATCTCTCCCCCCCTCTAAAATTATTCCCCCATGTTCTCGGATTAGCGAGATACATGTTCCCAGTGGCATTTCGTCTGAAAGGAGTTGCTGCTTTCGCTGGATCGCTGGAGCGAGGAGGTGGAGGTTGTCCGGTGACTTGAACGTGTGTGCGAGTACGGATGCGCTGCTGAGTTGCGGCGCTCGGACTTCCTCACGATCTTGAGATCGGCAAGTGTACGACTACATCAACCACGAGTTCCTACTCGTTAACAAATCTCGTTGTCTTCGAGGGTAAGTTATCGTTGGATATATGTCCACCCGTTGCTTTGTACCTAGTAGATAGATTTTGGCGTGTAGTTCTCATCGTAGGAATTTTTTTGTTTTCTATGTTGCGGACCCAACAGTTAGCTGTGTCAATGGAGTGGATTGCTCTTCTTTCGGAGTTGCAGCGGATGTTTCAAGGTCGTCGGCGGCTAGCAGCGGAGGAGGACACCGAGCACTTGATTGCTTTCCTTATCTATCTGCTAGGGTCCTTTTTGAACTTTTACAGGCCTTATCTTCAAATTTTAGGGTTCTTTGTGTGAGTGTAGTAAAGGGCCTGCATGGAAATTTGTACCCGCTGATGTTGGAATGAAGCTTCTTGGCCTCTCGGGGCCTTGTACCATTCAAAAAAAGGTTTAACCAGATTTGAATGGCATTTGGCAAATGGTGATTTTCATATTGGAATTTTGAATACTGGTCCACCAAAAGTTTCTAACCGTAGTAGTAAGCTTGTCAACCAACTTCTTATTAAGCAAACTGTTGGACTTGTAACAAAAAGGTATAAAGATAAACTTACTGAATATGAGATAAACTCACAGCATGAGAAATCATGTTGCCCGGATAAGTAGTGTTTTTTTAATCTTGTCAACAATAAAAGCATATGATAGCAGATGTATTTTCGCCATGAAGAATAACATGGTGACCTAAATGAGTAGTAGGATAATCCATTTACGGAGCAAGGAAAATATTTTTAGTTGTTGCTTTAGAAAAATTACTCTAACGATTGCTAAATAAGATAGCGAATTCATCCGAGTTTAGTTTTTGCCCTAAGCGAGAACAAAAGTTGTTAATAACAGAGCGATTGTTGTAGCTTCACTCTTGGAAGCCGATAAAAACAATCAAATCAACTGCGAACGTGAGGGAGTGGGTAGGGAGTTAATCGGGGATAGCTGAATAGCTCTTAAATAGTTAGCCTTGGAGGTATCATGAGGTGAAATCGACAACTCATTAACTACTTATGATTTGATCATTAACCACAACGCCAAAAATAGGGCAACCTTGTCGGATACCTATCCTAATAAAAGATAAAAGATACGGCGATATAGAGCAACCCTAAAAGTTAAAAGGTACGGTTATTTAGGGCAACCTTGTCAGATACCTCGCTTCCCGCGAAAGCGACAAAACGGCTATTTGTTAATGTTAATGTAAAAGGTAGGCGCTGACATATATGTACTCATTAATAAGGCAAGTGAAATGACCATACAACCCTTTACGTGTGAAAACCCTAAATAAATGTTATTGGAAATTGCAGTAATCTCCTGAGCAATAACAATGTTATTCGAAATTCTAAGTCCTTTGACATCAGCTTGCTGGTTTTCATGAATGAAATGGAATTTGTGAATATATTTTTTGTAAATTACATTCCAAAAGGTGCACACGCCATAGTAGGTCGATAGTCCCAAGGGAATTGCGTGATTTGCCTTTTTTCAGTAGTAATATGTTCCATTATCTTTTGAGATCTTGTTTCAAAGAAAAAAATTCTTTGATTTCATGATTATAGCGGTGAGGCTGGAGGTAGGTAGAGCTCGGTCCGCCGCCCGTCCAGGTGGCAAGGCGGAGAAGACACCACAGCGGCATACGGCGTTCTCGGGCTAGCCGACGTTGGGTTCCAGCCCACTACCCCTTCTGTATCTCTTGTCCCCATTCGCGTCCGTTTCCCGATACTGTGCGTGGCGTCTGGCGTGGAGCGAGTCAAGTATCAGTCCAGTCCGCCACCCCACTCTCCAGCCAGCCCACAGTCACGCCGATACCGTGCCGTGCCCCCAGCCCTCCCCTCAGCCACCGAACCCACCGCGCCGCCGCCGCCGCCGCCGGGCGGGTTCCGGCGTCCCGGCCCGGGGAAGAAGCCGCTCTCTCCGGCCGGCCCAGGGCACACCAGCCCCGCCGCCCCCTCTTCCCCAGCCGTTACCCCTTTCCAAATCCAGTCCGACCGACCGATCCGCCCACAAAACCCACACCCCGCCCCTCTGCCGTTTCCCTCCCGTCCTATTATTCCTCCTCCCCTCCCCTCCCCTCCCAAACCCCAGCCCCCACTCGCGATGGGAACCCCGGAGCCCGAGCCGCAAACCCTAGCCGCCGGGGAGCTCGTCTGGGCCAAGACCAAGGGCCGCCAGCTCTGGTGGCCCGCGCGCCTGCTCGACGCCGCGGCCTCCTCCGCCAAGGACGCCCCCGTCTCCTGCTTCGCCGCCGACGACGACGAGCGCCGCGCCACCCGCCTCAGGCGCTTCGCCGACCCGGCCGCGGACAAGATGGCGCGGGCCAGCTACGCGCGCGACTTCCTCAGCGCCGTCGAGGTGGCCCACGCCGCCGCCGTCGCGCTCCTCTGCACCGGCCTCACCTGCGCCTGCGCCTCTCCTCCGCCGGCCGAGGGCGCCGCCGCCGTCGTCGTCGCCGGCGTCGAAAACCTGTCCCCGTCGGAGTTCCTCGCCTCCCTCCGCCGCGCCGCCCTCGACGCCCCGGCCGTCGGGCTGGTGGGCCGCGCCAGGCTCAAGAGCTGGACCCTCGCGCTCGCGCAGGGCTGGGGCCTGGCCGGCGCCGGCCACTACCCGCGCCGCTCGCTCGAGGAGCTCGTCGACAAGATTGACCTCGACGACCTCAACGAGCCGGCTGGAGATGCTGCTGCCGACGAGGAGGACTCGGACAAGCCATTGGAGAGGCCGCTCAAGACGCCAGCTCGAGCAAAGCGCAGGGGGCGCCCGCGCAAGGATGAAGCCTCGCTCACGGAGGAGGAGGAGGAGGAGGATGCAGGGGAGGAGATCGACCACAAGGACGAGAACCTTGTTAGCCCTGTGACGACCGAGCTGTCCACGGGGCGCAAGCGGAAGAAGAGCAAGTACCTCTCGCCGCCCTACACCAATCTGGGCGGGTATGCTCTTGAAGACAAGATTGACAAGTCGGCTGATCTGCCAGAGGAGTCGGTGGCCAGTTCTAGCAAAGGGGAGAAGAAGGCATCGCAGGACAATGTTGATGTGGGGGAGGTCTTGGAGTTGCTGCGGAGCTTTGGGGAGGACGTATTCCATGAGACCAAGTTCCCCAAGGCCGCAGATCGGTTTCTTGGCTCGTTTAGAAGCTCGACATTCGCTGCTGTAGATGTTGCTAGGCTGATTTCTGATCCAGGTGCTGCTCTGAAACTAGGCAAGTGCGTATTGGAGAGGAGTAGGAAGAAGGATGAAGTTGGGGCTGGCGCTTCTTCTTCTATCAAGAGGAAGAAGAAGACGGAGAAAACATCTCCTACGGCCACGCTTGATTTTCCCGCGGAGAATGTTGTTGCAAAAGACAGCGTGGATGTTGTGGCTACGCTTGATTTTCCCACGGAGAATGTTGTTGCAAAAGACAGCGTGGATGTTGCTGCTTTGGGTTCTGACTCAGGTGCTGCTCTGGAAACAGTAAAGGGTGAAATGAAGAGGGGCAGAAAGAAGAAGGATCAAGATGGAAGTGGCGCTTCTTCTATCAAGAGGAAGAAGGCGGAGAAAACCTCTCCTAAGGCTACTCCTGACCTTCCAGCGGAGATTGTTTCTGCCAATGCCAGTGCGGACGGTACTATTTTGGTTCCTCATTCATGTGATACTGTGGAACAAGGGAAGGGTGTAATGAAGAGGGGCCGAAAGAAGAAGGATCAAGATGGAAGTGGAGGTTCTCCTATCAAGAGGAAGAAGATGAAGAAAACCTCTCCAGCACCCACTCTCGTCTCTGGCTTAGTAATTACTCCTGCTATTCCTATCAGGCAACTGAGGGCAGAAGATTTATTAAGCCGAGTTACATCAGGAGGTGGTGCAGGCATGGGAGCTGTGGTTCTGGATCAAAACAAGTTGGAATCTACGAGTCTTGTTCCAGCTGCAATGTTGGGAGGGATGAAATCAGGTGAGGAGCAGGACCAAGCAGACGGTGGATCTGTTGTGAAGACACCAGTCACTGGTGAAGCAACAAAGCTGGGAACCCATCCAAATGTGGAAAGTGTTATTACTGATCTGCCTGCCAAAAGCGTCCAGGCAGAAGAAACAAAGCCTGGAATGGGTATTCAGGTAGATATGAATGTGCAAAGTGATGTTGTGGATGTGCCTATCAGAAGTGTCCATATGGGAGGAATGGAGCTGGAAACTAATATTCCTGTAGATACAAATGAACAGGGTGTTGTGACACATCTGCCTATTAGAAGTGGTTTGCTGCCTAAGGATGGAGGCATATCTCAGCCTGCAGATGGAAATACAAATATTGCAAATATCGAAGTGAGTACAGTCCAAGGTGTTGTGGCAGATGTGGCTGTTAGAAGTGGTTTTCTTCCTCAGCAGGGAGGCATATCTCAGCGGGAAGATGCAAATACAAGTATTGCAAATTTAGAAGCAATGGTGCCAGAAATGTACAAGAAAGTGGATGGGATCACTACTGGAACAAATGTCACCGCAACGGGCCATGCTTTTAAAGCTGTGGATCGAAATGGTGAGCAAACTAGCCAGGAGAAGACAGCTCTTGCAAATCATGCTCCCACAATTTCTACCAATGGGACCTACTCTGATGCACATTCTACTCCTAAGAGAAAGAATAAAAAAGCTCCACTGCCCTTTGCAAATCCAGCTCCACAGCACTTCGCAAATCCAGCTCCACAGCCCTTTGCAAATCCAGCTCCACAGCCCTTTGCAAATCCAGCTCCACAGTACTTCGCAAATCCAGTAGAAATTGTGTTGCAGTTCGCAGATGGTGCCATTCTCCCTTCCAAAGAGGAACTACTCGCCGCATTTAGCAAATTTGGCGTCCTAATTGAGTCTCTGTCTGACATCTTAGAAGACATCCGCGGTGCACGTGTTGTGTTTGGGAAAAGCGCCGAAGCTGACGCAGTATATGCCAAGCGTGAAACTCCTGGTATCTTTGGCCAGTTTGGCCCTCCTTTTGCCACCCTGGAGCTACTCAACTATCTCCCTCCATTCACACCGAGCATCCCTCCGCCTCCACCTGCTCCGAAACCTCTGCTTGGCGTTGATGACATGAGGAAAAACGTCGAGAACATGATGTTGTCCCTGGGTGAACAGAAGGCAGCAGCAGCCTCATCAGGTGGAACGAATCCTGTCCCGGAATATCTTTATGCTGAGATGCAGCAGCTCTTGGCGAAGCTTGACAAAGTCCAACCTGGGCCTTCTAACTCTGGGAGCGCTCCTCAGTAGGCCCTGCTCTATGTGCCACCCTGGCTGGCTTCTCTAGTTAGTGAAAACTTTCTCTCTATGCTAGCTGTCTTTTTCTTCGTTGGAGCTGCTTGTTTCCAGTTTATGATACATTAGACCTATTGAACAGTTTGAGCAGCTATTGTCTGGAACAAATGTGAATGGTAGACTTTATCGTGTCATTGCATCTGTGCACATTGAATATCCAAATCGCAGTTCCTTTTGGCATGAGAATTATGTGTCTTCTGTGATGTCATGTGGTTACAATAATTACATATACTCGCTCCGTCTCAAAATAGATGTCGCAGGTTTGTTAAAATATGGATGAATGTATATACTAAATAGTGTCTAGATTCATGCAAATTTTGACAAATCTAAGACGTCTATTTTGAGACGGAGGGAGTATATAGTCATGACAGTAGAATTTACCATGCTGAACCTGAATTTTGCATGCACTGATCTAGGAAAGAGCTGAATGTGATCAATATTTAGCATCTTATTATATGAGAAAAGAATGGTCTCACTGATGCTCGTGTTTATTAGTAGCTATGCAATAGTATCGGTGGGTGAAATAGTTTTCATACTGTTTGAGCTATCTTGATTGGAGGACAGGGGCGGCCCTTTGATTTTTTGAAGATACTAAGTAGCACTTTCCAAGGTATCTTATTCTGGGAGCATCGGAACATTTTCTTGGCTGAGATTAAAGATGAGAACAGGTAAATTCAGAGGAGGCCGCGTGCCTGCATGCAGTGAGAAACCTTATGCATTGCATCGGTTCATATATCCAGGCAAAGCTTGATGTTTGTTCTGATATCTGTCACATATTCTTCTTCTTTTGGGTTTCTCACCTGAGCAGGCAAACCTTGATGTTTGTTCTGATGATCTGTCACACTCACATATATTCTTCTTCTTTTGGGTTTCTCACCTGAGTTGAAGTATAGCTGGATTTATGTGACATAGATGGATTTATGTGTTTCTTTCTGTATGCTGTTGAAGGTGAAGTGCCCATCCAAAATCAGGGTGTTCTTATGGCGCTTAGCAAAACAATCTCTTCCAAGTTCCAACCGCTGATTTACTTGAACACTGGAACATGGCCACTACTAGCTCCTGTTCTTACATTTTGATAGAATGTAGAACGGCTAGGTCTGTTTGGGCACCTGAGGAGTAGGAGTATGTTGAGCATATGCTCGTGACAACTGAACCGAGTGCATAACCTTGGATTTTCACGATGATGGATTCTATGCTTCGCGACAACTGAACCGAGTGCAAAACGCTTGAAGCTTTGGCATGCCGGGAATCTCTAGCTTTTTTGGGGTGATGATCTGGCCCTCCGGAGTATAGTCGTCGCTAGTGACTGGTAAAGGATATTGCAGCTGGTACAGGTGGGTAGGTGGGTGCCATCCCCCTGTAGTTAAAGAGATCTAGGACCATCGGTCGTAATTTGAAAGCATCTGTTTGTTCATGAAGGCAGAAATTCGAACAAGGAAACTCATAATTTAGCCCATTTCGCTCTTTCTTTAGGTCCGGGGCGCCATTTGTGGCTTCCTAGTACCTCATGATACTTTGTTAATCCCTGCTACTTTGTCTTCTGATTAATAAAGTGAGCTAGTTACCCTCCAAAAAAAAATTTGTTGCCAGATGTTAGTACAACAATACAGTTAGGGTTCGTGTAAAATAAATAAAAAGTATTAAAATTAGGGATGGTATTTTTGAACTCTAATTCAATTACACAAATATGTTTCTATGCAAATTAAGTACCAAGGTGAAGTATAGCACCTTAAAAGCAGTTCTCATCTCTAGAGGCATGGTCGAGCGTTGTGGTCTTTGTAACCCTATAAACTCTAGAGCCTAGAGCACTCATTTTCCGTATATACCGTCTCAATCTAAACCAACAATAATTTTTGTTTCTTCCTTTTCTGCAAGAAGAAACAAGTAATCATGTGACAGAACAATGAGCGGGCTAAGGCTACACGTTTGAACATGCCCATAGTGCTCACTTAGAACTTCCATCCAGACATTGATATGCTTCACCACCGGTGGGTCGTTATAATATATTGTATATGTGTCGATAAGTGTGTTCTATTTGAAGATGCCATCATAAGTTGGTGAAGTACTGAAGTGCGTCATTCGGGGTCCACACAGTAAGATGCTCTGAAGTGGTATTAGTAGCGTTTTCCAAAGATGACGGCGAAGGAAGAAAAATAGCGAGGTTTTGCATTATCGGATGGGGTGTTTTACAAAGTGATGATCAATAGTGAGGCAAAGCTAGATATTTGATATGAAGATATGTCCATTTTTTTGTTCTTTCAGGTTTCTCACCGGCTCAAGAGCCGTTGATTTTATGTGTTTCTTGCACGGCTCTTTCTATTGCCAAATATTAGTACAACAATACAATTAGGGCTCCCATAAAATAAACAAAAAGTACTAAAATTAGGGATAATTTTTTAGCTCTAATTCAATCTTACAAATATGTTTGTATACCAATCAAGGACAAAGGTGAAGTAGCACCTTTCGCAGTTTCATACCATCTATAGTCATGGTGAAAAGTACATTGGAACATAAGTTGTCTTGGGAGCGTTTTGGTCTTTGTAACCCTAAACTCTATTTCACCAAATCCACTATTTTTCAATATATACCGTCTCTCTCTCCTCCAAACCAACAATAATCTTCCTTTCTCCTTTCTGCAAGAACATATACCGCCTCTCTGCTCGAAGCCAACAATAATCTTCCTTTTTCTTTTTGCAAAAAGAAACAACAATTAATCATGCAATGCAACACTGAGCATGATAAGGCTACACATTTGAATATGCCCATGGTGGTCACTTAGACCTTCCATCCAAATATTGATATGCTTCACCACCGGTGTGTTGTTATAATAGATAAGATATGTGTCGATAAGTGTGTTCTATTTGAAGAGGCCATCATAAGTTGGTGAAGTACTTAAGTATGACATTCGGGGTCCACACGATAAGATGCTCTCAAGTGGCATCAAAAGCCTATTCCATAGTCGTCGGTGAATGATGAAAAATGGCAAGGTTTTGCATTAACGGATGGGTATTATACAAAGTGATCGATAGTGAGGCAAAGCTAGATGTTTGATATGAGGATATGCACATTTTTTGTTCTTTTAGGTTTCTCACTGGCTCGAGAGCCATAGATTTTATGTGTTCCTCTTTCTATCGCCAAATGTTAGTACAACAATACAATTAGAGCTCCCGTAAAAAGGTACTAAAATTAGGGATAATTTTTCTAGCTCTAATTCAACCAAACAAATATGTTTGTATACAAATCAAGGAAAAGGTGAAGTAGAACCTTTCGCATTTTCATATCATATAGATTCACTGTCAAAAATGCATTGGAACATAAGTTGTCTCGGGAGCGTTTTGGTCTTTGTAACCCTAAACTCTATCATTGAGTACATTCTGTTTTCAATATATACTGTCTCTCTCCTCCAAACCAACAATAATCTGCATTTCTAGTTTTTGCAAGAAGAAACAACAATTAATCATGTGATGCAACACTGAGCAGGACCTACTGGCTGACCCAGAAACTTTTTGAAACCTAGGAAAACATGACTAAGGTGCCACTTTTCGGCCAAAATCGTTGTACAAAATCTTGATGTTGCGCTGAGTCAAGCCTGGGCGGCTGCTCGGGTTGGACGAACCTTGGGTCCCCTATGCCGGTGGGTGGTCATAATTGAAGTGATATTTGGCGATAAGTCGTTCCTATTTAAAGAGGTCATCATAAGTTACCGAAGTATGACCTTCATGGTCCACACAATAAGATGCTCCCAAGTTGCATCAATAGTGTATTCCATATATGACGGTGAAAGAACAAAGATTATGAGGCATTTTATTATCGGATGGGTAATATGCAAAGTAATCAATAGTTAGGGAAATTTAGTTGTTTGATATGAGGACATGTCACATTCTTGTTCTTTTGGGTTTCTCGTCAACTTAGAGGGTAGTGAATTTATGTGCTTCTTGCCTGTCTCTGTCACGAGACCTTAGTATAGGATACAATTAGGGTTTTCACCAAAAGAAATAGAAGTATTAAAATTAAGGTGGATTTTTTGAACTCTAATTCAATTACACAAATATGTTTCTATACAAATCAGGAACTAGGTGAAGTAGCATATTTATATATTCTCGTATCATCTAGAGGCATGGTTAAAAGCACATCAGAACATAAGTTATCTCTGCGAGCGTCTCAATTTTGTAACCTAATCTCTAAAACCTAGAGTCGATTATTTTTCTATATGCACCGTCTCTGTCCTCCAAACCAATAATAATATTTTTTTTGCAAGAAGACACAACAATTAATCATGTGACAAAGCACTGAATGGGATAAGGCTACACATTTGAATATGCCCACAGTGGTCACTTAAACATTCCATCCAAATATTGATATGATTCCCGACATGTGGGTCATCATAATAGATGGGGTATTTAACGATAAGGGTGATCCTATTTGAAGAGATCGTCATAAGTTGCTGAAGTATGCCATTCTAGGTCCACACAATAAGATGTTCCCAAGTGACATGAATAGCGTCCATATATGACGTGAAAGAAGAAAGATTGTGGGATTTTGTATTACTGGATGGCGTAATATCCAAAGTAATTGATAGTTAAGCAAAAATAGATATTTGCTATGATGATATGCCACATTTTTTGTTCTTTTGGGTTTCTCACCGACTTGAGGGCCATAGATTTATGTGTTTCTTGCGTGTCTCTATCAATAGATGTTAGTATAGGTATACATTTAGGGTTCTCGCAAAATAAAAAAAGTATTAAATTTAGGGTACATTTTTTGAACTGTAATTCAATTACAAATATATGTTGTTATACAAATCAAGAACCAAGGTGAAGTAGCTCTTAAGAGGTTCCTATGCCATTTAGAGTCATGGTTTAAAGTACATTGTAACATAGTTTGTCTCACGAGTATTTCACTCTTTGTAACCCTAGATTATAAACCCTAGAGTTGACTCTTCTTTATATATGCTGCCTCTTCCTCCAAACAACCACTAATCCTTGTTTCTTACTTTATGCAAGAAAAATAACAATTAATTATATGTGACTAAACAATAAGTTACCTAAGGATACACATTTGAATATGCCCATAGTTGTCATTTAGACCTTACATCGAATTGATTTGCTCCATGACCAGGTTATCATAATAGATGGGATATTTGCTGATAAATGTGTTCCTATTTGAAGAGATCATCATAAGTTACTGAAGTATGCCATTTGGGGTCCATACAATAAGACGCTCCATTGTGGTGGTGAATCTGCCACATTTTTTTACTCCAATAGCGTATTCCACATCTCCATTCTCAAGAAAATAGTTACTAATTGAGCCTTACACTTCTATTAACATGTTATAGTGGTTAGTTAGACCTTCATTATGGAAAATATTGTATGGATTTGCTTTAGAATGTATATACTAAAAGAAGAATCACTAATGAGAAAGAGTAAATAACAACAACTTCACCCACATGTCATGGCTATCAATTATCAAGCATTTATCGCATTGTCTTGCCCTAACCCGCCACCACATGTCCTCACCTAAGGGTCATTCCTGTAAGATTAAGAAGCAAAGTTCATCTTCAACACTAGTGACTCTCACTAAAAATATTGGTTTGGCACTCTCAACCTCGACACCCCTAGCTCGGTCTCAAACCCTAACCTCTTGACCATGGTTTTCATTCTTTTCACACGCTAATGATGTATCTAACTCACACTCTGGTGAGGCTAACATGTCATTGAGTAGGAAGGAAACAACATGGAAGAAGAACCAAAGAGATCTGGTAAGAGGTTGAGGGTTACCAAGCTGAAAATCTATTAACACATCTGATACTGTTTTGGCTTTGTGTCAAATATCAATGATGCTAACAAGGTAAACTAAGTTCTAGGGGTATAAATGACATGGATTTTTTCTTTAGGATAGTTTTCTTTCCATTTGATTCTTTTGAAATATTAAGGTCGATATCACAATTTGCATTCAAAGGATGTGGAGAATTTCATTAGGATAGATTTTACTCAATACAATAACTTTGTAGTTATCCAATGGTTAACACTTTTCCATTTAATAGTGGTGGAATAATATAACACTGTACCTAACCAACTATACTTATTGCATGGCTTACTCTTGTTATTTGATTATTTCGCGTACCTCCTATGGGCCAGTGGAGCCAAAGGGTGGGGAGGCTAAACTCCGGTGATGACACTTGGCAGGGAGCTCCGGTGGCTTGTGTGGAGACCAAACAAGGTATATGTGCCATGTGTCGAGAACAAAGGGGTACACAATGTATAGGGAAACACTAATGGTCTTCACTCAGACTCGGTGTAGGGGTTGTGCTACTTGGGTGAATATCGTGTCAAAACGGAAGACGTTTCTAAGACTACAATTTCATGAGTCCCGAATTAGATATTGCATATTTTTGTCTAGATTCGGATACATACGAATTTAAATAAACCTATGCCCGACAAAGAGAGTACTATATATATTCAAACTATGAATTCGAGACATCCATTTCCAATACTGAATACTAGACCAGAATATCTATATATGTTTTTTTCTTTACACCTTGTAGTGACGATTTATTTTGTTCATTTCATCGCTTGGATATCCAGAAACAAGATTAATCAGACTTTTGGAGAAGTGCTTGTTTTGTTTAAAAAACATTTATTTAGATGTTACATTTTGTAATCGAGCTACCGAGCCTAGGTGTAATTGACATAGTTCATAATGTAAATACTACTACTACAAGTTATCTTGTTAAGTTCTGAACCGACTAATGGGTTACCAAAATTGAATTTGTGCTTTCTTTCAGGGAGTTTGAATCTCCACCAGCATTTTTTGGACAGTGCTACCTAGCGGACGCCCTAAAAATGACAATCCTGGCGGGCATTTTGACACCAGTTCCCGGGTTCTTGCATCCCCGCGTCCCGCACCCTCCCGCCAGGACGCATGACCGAGTCCAAAAGGGGAAAGGTGGGCTCCCCCAAAAGAGGGACCATCTTCCTCTCCAAGCAAAAACCCCAAACAAGTCCCCCAAATCTAGCACTGTCCCCAACCCTCGATTCCACACCTGTCCATGGCGCCATCAAGCTCTAGCCAAAATTGCCATTGTAGCTCGACCTTACCAGCTTAATGCTTAGAGCCCCTTCTCCTGAAATGTAAAAAAGGGACACATGCTAAAACAACAGGTATGTACTTCTCAATCAAACCCTGAATTCACCATAATTTTGGTAGCAAAGCAAAGAGGAAAAACACTAGGACCATGAAATTCTACTTTCTACACACCATGAATCTAAACAAAATCTAGGCATCTACAACTACTTTTCTCCTCAAATTTGCCTCTGAATATGTCCAATCTTGTTCAAACTACAACATATCATACTTTCTAAGCTTCAGTATCAGTTTCTGTTGATCCCTGCATTACAAACAACCAAAATTAGGAGAACTAATAACTAAATTGAGATGACATCCTATTATTGCTACATAAATTCCTGACATGTTGCATATTTTGGTTGAATAGTGGGGACACAATGGATATCGACCTTAATGCCGAACCAGAATAAGAAATAGAAGAGGAAGAACATGCTGATGTTTCACACACAGATGCTATTGTGCAAGTTATGGATGAAGGTATCCAACAATTATCCACCAGTTTATACGGCAGTTATCCAGGCATATGAGTACAAGTTATCCAGCATCTAACACAGAAGTTATCTAGAAAAAAGTGTACATGTTATCCACCCAGCTAACAGTATAGTTATCCATGGTAATATGTAGATGTCATACAACTCATCAATAGACATGTATCCAACAGTTTTGTGTGTGACTACACAAGTGCACAAAAACTCGAAAGTAGGAAGAAAGTAAAAAAAGCATAATCAGGGATAAGAAATCACACATGGGGGTATAAAAATGAACTTATCCACCAATTTATACAGCAGTTATCTAGGTATATGAGTACAAGTTATCCAACGTCTAACATAAAAGTTATCTAGAAAAAAGTGTATAAGTTCCCATCCAATTAACACTATAGTTATCCATGCTAATATATAGATGTTACACCACAACTCATAAATAGACATATATCCAATAGTGTTGCGTGTGACTACACAAGTGCACTAAAAACTTGACGGTAGGAAGAAAGTAAAAAAGCATAATAAGAGATAAGAAATCACACATGGATGTATAAAAATCAACTTATCCACCAGTTTATATAGTAGTTATCCAGGCATATGTATGCAAGTTATCCACCAGTTTATGCAGTAGTTATCCAGACAAATAGGTACAGAGTAATCCACCAGTTAGTATAACTGGGCCTCAAGTTATCCATCATTTTATGCAGTAGTTATCTAGGCATATAGGTACAAGTTATCCACATAGCTAACACTATATTTATCCATGCTTATATGTAGGATTTTACACAAAAAATCAACATTAAATTTATCCAGCAATGTTGTGTGTGACTTACCATTGGAAAGACAATCAACATGTTTACATAAATGCTTGCTAATTTAAATAGTTACCCACCTATTATAGCTGTTGTTATCTATGCCTTTTCATTTTAGTTTCCTATTCCTGCAAAAAACCAGATAGAATAGCTAATACGCCAGTTATACAACAGTTATCCAGACATATGTACCACCAAATTATGCAGCAGTTATCCTGGCATATGTATACAACTTATCCACTAGTTTATGCAAAAGTTACCTAGGCATATGCATACAAGTTATCCACCAGTTATCCAGACATATGTTTACAGAGTCATCCACCAATTATCCAAACATATGTTTACAGACTCATCCACCAGTTAGCAATATAGTTATCCATGGGGTATAATTCTAGTTATCAATCATTTTATACGGCAGTTATCCAGGCATATATGTACAAGTTATCTACAATGCTAACACTATAGTTATCCACGATTATATGTAGGATTTACCCCACAAATCAACACTACATTTATCCAGCAGTGTTATGTATGACTTACCATTGGAAAGACAATCAACATGATTACAAATGCTTGCTAATTTAAAAAGTTACCCACTAGGTAGGGGAAAATAATTCTATGGGACCTGGTCCACAGGTGGACCAACTTGCCTGATTGACATGTGGCAATTTAGATCTAGAAAACAGTTTCTAATTCTATTTTTTTTCACTGTTTTGGACACGTGTCATTTGCTGAAATTGGTCCACGCCTCCAAATCTATGGACCAGGTCCCATAGAATTATTCTCCCTAGGTAGGGACAAGTTACCCACCTATTATAGCTTTTGTTATCCATGCCTTTCATTTTGGTTGCCCATTCCTGCAAAAACAGATAGAATAACTGATGGCTCAGTATTGATGTAGAGCTCGTTGGGAACCCCAAGAGGAAGGTATGATGAGCACATCAACAAGTTTCTCTCAGTTATGAAACCAAGGTTTAATCGAACCAGTAGGAGCAAAGAAACACCCCAAAGGTGTTGCTAGTTGAGCCTTGGCAGGGCGCACTACCGGTGCTAGTAGCAACGTGGAGACCTGCACAACACAACCACAGAACTTTGTCCCCAACTTGCGATGAGGTTGTCAATCTCACCGGTTTTGCTAAAAACAAATGATTAAACGTATCGAAAGGAAGGAAGTGAAAGTTTGCAAAAAGTAAACACAAAACAGTAAACAATTTGTAGATTGTATGTAAAGAAAAGGACCGGGAACCATAGTTCACTAGAGGTGGCTCTCCTTAAGATAGATAACATGCTGGGTGAACAAATTACAGTGGGGCAATTGACAAACATCGAGAAAGCAATACATGCATATACTAATCATCTTGACTCCTTTGGAACTTGATGGGGCATTACAACATTATACATAGACCGCCATCCAACTGCATCTATGACTAATAATCCACCTTCAGGTTATCATCCGAACCCCCTCTAGTATTAAGTTGCAAGCAACGGATAATTGTTTTACGAATTGCGTCTAATGTAAACAATACGATTGTTCTATGAACAAAGGATTGTTGTTTTCTCCCTAGTAGCAACAGCACATCTAGTACCTTAGATATTTCTGTGACTTCCCAAGATTACCAGATGCATGAACCCACTATCGAGCATAAATACTAACTCTTGGAGTTGCTAGCATCTACTTGGCCAAGATAGCTACTAACAACGGAAAGCATGCAAGATCACAAATAACAAAGACATGGTAGAATCAATAATCAATCTGGAATAGCATCTCAATATCCATCGGATCCCCGCAAACACAACATGCAGAATTACAAATAGATGATCTTGATCATGAACGGAGCTCACAAGATCTAGACATGAAAGCACAAAGGAGTAGAACCAGCCATCTAGCTACTACATGGACCCGTAGTCCAAAGATGAACTACTCACGCATCACACCGGAGGCTTGCATGATGATGAAGAAGGCCTCTAGGGTGAATTCCCCTCTTTGGCAGGGTGTCGGGAAGAGCTTCAGATCCCTCCCGATCTAGGGATGGAGATGATGGTGGCTACAGTCTTTCGTGGATTTTTGATCGGGTAATTAGGGTTTCCATCCCGAGGGAAATATATAGGCGGAAGGAGAGGCCGAGGGGGTGTTGGGGTCGGCCAGACCACCCCCTGGCGCGGGCCAGGCCTAGCCGCACGGCCAGGTGGTGTGGCCGGCCCCCAGCCCTTCTCCGTCTCGTATTCTGGCATCTGATGTCTTCCGGAAAAATAGGCACTTTGGCTTTTGCCCCGTCCAATTCCGAGAATATTCATTTTTTGACTTTCCTGGAACCAAAAACAGCAGAAAAAGGCAATTGGCGCTATGGCTCTTGTTAATAGGTTAGTCCAAGAAATCATATGAAAAGTACTCCAAAGTGTGGAAAAAACACAAGAAAGTGGATAAAACCAAGCATGGAACATCAAAAATTATAGATACATTTGCAATGTATCAACATCCCCAAACTTAACTCCTGCTCGTCCTCGAGTAGGTAAGTGATAAAAAGAAAGAATAATTTTTGAGGTGACATGCACCATCAAAGACTTGATCAAAGTATTTGTAAAACATTCAAAGATGGGATCATAGTACTTCAATCATAACATGAAAGACAAAGTTCTAGCAATAAGACAAAGAAACTATGATGCAACATGAAAAGGCACAAACAAAAGATTCATGAATAACAATGCTTTGCAAGACGTTTGTTTGTTTCACATAAAGAAAACATAGCATAATAGTATTCAGCTTGTCCCTCATAGAGTAGCAAATATAAATGCATAGGACACCTTCAAAGTTCATAAGAGTTACTAGATACAAATAGTTTAAAACAAGCAATATCAAGTTATGCATCAGTCAACTAGTCTTGGGAGGATGCACATAGAACTAAGAATGGACACTATGCTCTCAAAGTAGGTGCATAAAGGTAGAAGGTGGAGACTCAATATAAAAGTGGAAGAAAGGCCTTTATAAAAGGAAGTAGGGTTTCAAGTCTCATAAAGAGCTTCCAAAAATTATGGTACTTATAGCTTTCAGCTCTCATTGCCCCTATCATAAACATCTTTAAGGTGATTAAGGTTAAAGTGACACAACTAAGAGGACATGCTTGATAAGTTATAAACCGAAATCTCATGCCCCTTACTTATGAAGACCGGACCTCATGCTACTCAACTTTAGTCACAAGTAAGCTCTTATCATTGTAAGTACATATGTATCATAAATAACCGCCAATCAAAATGATACAGGAGTTATCCCATAATCAAAATGACAAGGCAAGCAGACAATGAGCATCTCAACGATCTTTTTATTTGCTATTTGCATAGGTTTTATTGAGGATGCTTCATAGAGTGCTCATTATGGTGATGCTGCAAGTTTCCACCATGATTAGGCATGGCTTAGGCTAGCGGCCTAGGCGTCTCTCTAACACACATACAAACTCCATGATCTTACAAGTTCCAGTTTTATTTCACACCGTCGGGATCCATAAGAAAAAGAACATGATATCAACGGGGTACAAAGTACAGGTGCAATGTTGAAAGTGTTCCCCATGAAACACGGTTCTGCTAATTTCAACTTATAAAGCGCAAGCATATACACAACAAAGAAGAACCCAATGGTTCAAGTTTATTAAATGCAAAAAAGTAAAGTGTGCCATCAAGTTCGTGAGAGCTTTAATCACTAGTTTTCTCATAACAAGTTTAATTTGGAAGATAAACAAAAGCATGAATATACTTGGAATAGAATAGGCTAGTAGGTAGGTATGGTGGACTCTTTGCAATAACTTAGTTTAGGGAGTTGGATGCATGAGTGGAACTCATACTTGGTTGCGGAGGCTAGCAAAAGACTAGGAGCGACAAACTAAGAGAGCAATAATGGCCATAATCATGCAGAGCGAAAAAACATCATTGATCAAAGCATAAAGTGATACTATAAGTTGAAAACTAAAGGATCATAAAGGCTTAGGTGACTTGAGATAGTCATAAAATGGTGTGAGCACGCGCCAAGTCAACCCAAATAAAGCATCAAAGGAGAATACCACTATACCATGCTTTAATATGTTAAAACAACGCATGATTCATCCAAAGCACATTAAGAAATCTCAATTATTTATAACAAGTCATGCTACAGCAAAGAATACTAAGCATAAAGCCAAAACAATATCAAGCATGGCATGACAAAGCATAGGCCACAGTCAAAAACGAGCTCTTTTTACCACATAAGTATGAACGTTCCTACTCTTTTCCAATCCAAACCAAACTATTTGAAAACCAATGTATGAAAGATGGGGTCCAACCAATTTATTCATAAAACTAAGCAAACAAAAGAAAACAAAAAACCAAAACGAAAACGAAAAATAAGATGCTCCAAGAACAACACAACTATGCATGAAACAATAAAAATGAAGCGTTTGGAAGAAACCTGGGATTTTTATTGATGAAGAAGGGGATGCCCAAGGCATACCCAAGCTTTGACGCTTGTAATTCTTGGGTATTTCTTGGGGTGACACGCGTGGCATACCCAAGCTTGAGCTTTAGTCCATCCTTCATCTCATTACTCATTCCTTTCATACACCTGAAATTTTCCTTCATACAAAGCTTCACACAATCTTTATTAGCAACATTAGTGCACTCAAGATAATAAGTCTTTAGGTTTAGTTCCAACACCAATAAAATTCCATTAGAACACTAGCTACTGTAGCACTTCCCTCAAAAATCTCAATTCCCCAAAAGAACTCAAAAAGGAACCAACAAGAAGCAAATACAGAAAATGGCAGAAATCTGTCAAAACAGACCAGCAGGTAAAGGCGAATTTTTTGGTAGACCTTCTGTTGCTCAAATCAAATAGTGTTGCACTAACGAAAGTTAGATAACAACCTGGGGCAGAAGCACAAAAATGCACGCCTCAAAAGGACGTCCAGAGATTTTACACGAATGTTTACGGTGAAGCACATAAATCTTTATTAGCAACATTAGTGCACTCAAGATAAATAAGTCTTAAGGTTCAGTTCTAACACCAAATAAACTTCCATTAGAACACTAGATACTGTAGCACTTCCCTCAAAAAGCTCAATTCCCCAAAAGAACTAAAAAAGGAACCCACAAGAAGCAAATGCAGAAAATGGCAGAAATCTGTCAAAACAGACCAGCAGGTAAAGACGAATTTTTTCGAAGACCTTCTGTTGCTCAAATTGAAAAGTGTTGAACTAACTAAAGTTAGATAACAACCTGGAGCAGAATCACAAACAATTACAGCTCAATCCGACATACAGAGCTCTCTCACGAATTTTTACGGTGAAGCATAAAAATCTGTTTTGGGACAGCAACTTTCCCAATCATTACTTCTCTCTCATTAGAGGTTACTCTTGGCACAAAAAACAAATAAAAAGGATAATGAGCGGTTATTACTAAAGTAATAACTTCCAAGACTCATCTAAAACTTTTGGGTTATCTCCAAATAAGTACTTTTCTTTAACGCCTTTAAGTTAGGCATAAGAAGCAAGAAAGAATCAAGTGTTCTCAAATGAAGAAGCATTAAAAGCAAATTTCTTGCCCTTACCTCTCTTACTTTCATTCTTAACCTTGGGGAAAATATGATTGTTTGGTGGAGAAGAAAGGTGCATGGTCCCCTTTCCCACATCTATTATTGCTCCAAAGAGTTCTAATAGGGACCTTCCAAGTGTAATTTGTCCTTTTCCTGCACATTCAATAACAAGATAATCAGTAGAAATCATTTTCCCAAGGATCTTTGTAAACACTCCTTCAGCTATTCCAATAGGTAATATTGTAGCATTATTAGCTAGAGATATTTATTTTCCTCCTTCAGTAAGACCCCAAAGATTCAAAGATTCATAAATATCTTTGGGCATAAGACAAAATTCAGACATGATATCACAGCGGGCTTGAAAAGTTTCAGTGTTTATCTCAATCTTTACTGTAGGGAGCCACTTTGATGGTTCAGAATTTATTGGAACATAATTATGATGCTCCCTAAGCGTATTATAGAAATCTTTTAAGCTAGTAGTGCTAGTCTCAAGAGTGTTCAATCTAGCAAATATTCTTGTGAAAGAAATATCAGTTTGGCTAGGCAAGTTGTAAGTAAGGATCAATTTCTTTATAGCATTAATAGCATCATCCTCATTACATTGGAGGAAATCTCCTCCCACAATAGCATCTAAAGCATATCTATAGCAAAGAGCAATTCCAAGGTAAAAACTGCTAAGGAACAAGCTTTGAGTCATTTTAGGCTCAGTTTTTTCTTGTAGATCGGAGATTCTAGACCAAGCTTCCTTGAAGCTTTCCTCAATTCCTTGTTTAAAAGTGAAAATCATTTCCTCGGGTGACATAGTGACTGGAGCAAGGCTAGACATAAAAGGCAACTGAAGGTAGGGACTAATTTTTGTGTGTGTTTTTGATAAAGAAACAAGCAAACAAAGCAAAAAGAAACTAAGCAAAAATAAATAACAAAGTAAAGAGATTGGTTATGAGGGACTCCCCTTGTGAAGATGTCCTTGACTCCCTGGCAACGGTGCCAGAAAAGTGCTTGATGGCTCAGTATTGGTGTAGAGCTCGTTGGGAACCCCAAGAGGAAGGTATGATGAGCACAACAACAAGTTTCCCTCAGTTATGAAACCAAGGTTTAATTGAACCAGTAGGAGCAATGAAACACCCCAAAGGTGTTGCTGGCTGAGCCTTGGCAGGGCGCACTACCGGTGCTAGTAGCAACGTGGAGACCTGCACAACACAACCACAAAACTTTGTCCCCAACTTGTGATGAGGTTGTCAATCTCACCGGTTTTGCTGAACAAAGGATTAAACGTATCGAATGGAAGGAAGTGAAAGTTTGCAGAAAGTAAACATAAAGCAGTAAACAGTTTGTAGATAGTTCACTAGAGGTGGCTCTCCTTAAGATAGATAACATGCTGGGTGAACAAATTACAGCAGGGCAATTGACAAACATCGAGAAAGCAATACATGCATATACTAATCATCTTGACTCCTTTGGAACTTGATTGGGCATTACAACATAATACATAGACCGCCATCCAACTGCATCTATGACTAATAATCCACCTTCAGGTTATCATCCGAACCCCCTCCAGTATTAAGTTGCAAGCAACATATTACTGCTTTATGAACTACGTGTAAAGTAAACAATACGATTGTTCTATGAACAAAGGATTGTTGTTTTCTCCCTAGTAGAAATAGCACATCTAGTACCTTAGAGATTTCTGTCACTTCCCCAGATTACCAGAGGCATGCACCCACTATCGAGCATAAATACTAACTCTTGGAGTTGCTAGCATCTACTTGGCCAAGATAGCTACTAACAACGGAAATCATGCAATATCACAAATAATAAAGACATGATAGAATCAATAATCAATCTGAAATAGCATCTCAATATCCATCGGATCCCCGCAAACACAACATGCAGAATTACAAATAGATGATCTTGATCATGAACGGAGCTCACAAGATCTAGACATGAAAGCACAAAGGAGTAGAACCAGCCATCTAGCTACTACATGGACCCGTAGTCCAAAGATGAACTACTCATGCATCACACCGGAGGCTTGCATGATGATGAAGAAGGCCTCCAGGGTGAATTCCCCTCTCCGGCAGGGTGCCGGGAAGAGCTTCAGATCCCTCCCGATCTAGGGATGGAGATGACGGTGGCTACATACTCTTTCGTGGATTTTTGATCGGGTACTTAGGGTTTTCGTCCTGGGGGTAATATATAGGCGGAAGGAGAGCCGAGGGGTTGCTGGGGTCGGCCAGACCACCCCCTGGCACGGGCCAGGCCAGGCCGCGTGGCCAGGTGGTGTGGCCAGCCCCCGGCCCTTCTCCGTCTCGTATTCTGGCATCTAATGTCTTCCGGAAAATAGGCACTTTGGCTTTTGTCCCGTCCAATTCCGAGAATATTAATTTTCCGACTTTCCTGGAACCAAAAACAGCAGAAAACAGGCAACTGGCACTGTGGCTCTTGTTAATAGGTTAGTCCAAGAAATCATATGAAAAGTAATCCAAAGTGTGGACAAAACATAAGAAAGTGGATAAAACCAAGCATGGAACATCAAAAATTATAGATACATTTGCAATGTATCAATAACTTGTGTTTACTTGCATAACATATGGTGTGTAAACTAAAGAACATACTGACAATGACTCCATGTACACTATAATTGAACAAGCTGCACATGAAACAACGACGATTGGCACAATCAAAGAAACATAAGGACACACAGCTGAATCAAATGAGGATGGGGAGAATAATGCTACCAATGATGCCACCGATGAAGTACACTCCACACCACAACCACCAACAGCTGGAATGCGCTTCGACAGTTTTGAATCAGCTCAGGAACACTACAAGGCGTATTCACAAAGGAAGGGATTTGGAATAAGGATAGATTGGTAAAGAAAATATGCAAAAAATGATTTAAACAAGGCATATCTTGTGTGAAAAAAAGCTGGGAAACCTCACAAAGGTAAGGAAGACACGCAAAATCCTAAATCGTGTGTTAAGATGAGGAAAAAGAATACACACTCAAGGACAGGATGCGCAACACACTTATATGTCAAGAGGAAGTATGCCTGGTGGTATGTTGAACATTCGTCGGATGATCATAACAACCCCCTAATAATAAAACCTTCATTAACAAGGTTCTTGTGTTTGCACCGCAACATACCAGCAGAAGAAAAGGTGTTCCTGTGGATGTTGTATGCATGCAACATCGAAACGTGCCGGCGGATGCAGCTGATGGAAAGTTTCTATGGAAGTCTGAATGATGTGCCATTTATAGAAAAGGACTTGGTGAATCAGAGGGCATATTTTCGCAATGAAAACAATCACCATGACATGCAAGACACCTTGGCATCTTCGAAAAGATGAAGGCTAAAGACCAGATTGCTTCTACAAAATAAAACTTGATGAGGATAGGGGTGAGAACCTATTTTGGGTGGATGGGGCATCACGAAGAGCATACAAGCCTGGATACAATGATTGCATATCATTCAACACTACCTACCTAATGAACAGGTATAAACTACCATGTGCTCCATTTATTGGGATAAATAATTATGGGCCGTCGATTCAGTTTGGATGTGGATTCATGCGTCAAGAGCTTAAGGACAACTTTGTGCGACTATTTCAAATGTTCAAACTAGCAATGGACGGCTTAGCACCAAAAAATATAATAACAGATCAAGACTCTGCCATGGGTGGAGCTATAAGTGTTGTTTTCCCGGATGCAACTCATAGAAATTGCAAATGGCACATCATCCTAAATGCAACTGAGAAAATGGGAACATTCATGGCCAATCACCTAGAGCTGCTCGATGCTTTTAATGCATGTGTGAACAACAGCTTGACACCATAGGAATTTGAGGAGTCTTGGATGCAAATGATAAACACTCATAATGTCCGTGACAATCTGGATACGTGTTCACTATGGGAACAAAGAAAGGTTTGGGTACCGACATACTTTATGCATGCCTTTTACCCATTCCTGTAGACAACATCGAGAAGTGAAGGCTTCAACGTAGTCCTCAAGCATTAAATCAAACCAAGCAACTCCCTATATGAATTTGTACAACAGTACATGTCAGTACAAGAGACGATTTACAATGTTGAGCTAAAGGAAGAGACATAAACAACTTTGACAGACCTAGAATGGTGGTGTGGAAGCATAATGGAGCGACAAATGGCAAAACCATACACGAGGAAAATCTTCTTCAGGTTTCAGAGTGAGATGTGAAAAAGCATGTCATACCAATGCGACCACCTCAACTGCTACTAGTTTGAACTGAGCATAATAGGGATTCCAGATCTACACTATGGCTATAGAAACTATAGGGTATTTGCAAACTGGGAAGAAGGAACATATAAATGCAACTAATATAAATTTGATCGTGATAGTATGTTGTGCTGCCACATTATAAAAGTGATGACACACATAAAAATCCATCAGATCCCAGATAAGTACATCTTGAAAAGGTGGAAATTGGACGTGAAAACTATCCTAGGTGAATCAAATGACAAACACAATCAATGCAAGAAAGATATGCCCGATGAGTCAAGAAATATGATGGTGTTTGCATCGTATAGACAAGAATTTGCCAGAGCTGCAAAGGTAGGAGTAAAGACAGATGATGGAAGAAAAATCATTAGGAAACACTTGAAGGAAATGAAACAAGAGCTAGATGTGATAGTAAGAAGAGAAGAGAAGAAGACAAGACATGCCAAAAATGAAGCAATTACTATCCCGTCATCTAGTGCTCCTAACGACGCAAGCGTGCCACCTCCGACAACTGCCCCAACAAACATGGAATAGTCAAGAAGCAACCATGAAGCTATTCAAACAACGAGCACATTGAGATCTCACATGTCGTCAACAAAGCACATAAAGAACCCAGAGAAGTCAATAAAAAAAGGGCGACCACGACAAATAGCAAAACAATTCCTCTCGACCTTGCTACAAAGAAATCAAAGAAATGTAGCCACTACGGTACTAAAGGTTACACAATCCGCAAATGCAAGAAAATGTTGAAGCTAGTAGGATACCAAACCTAGACAAACCGTACAAAATAACATATGTAGTAGAATGTTTATGTAACACAATATGCTAGCCTTGTCCTTGTTTTTTGATGAAAAATATTTTAGTATGTGACAAATAAATTCATATGAATCTTGTTTCTATGTTTAGTGGTCATTCTATATATTATGTCATTTTCCGTTATTTATCTCCCAAAATGTATTCAAACATAGTTACCCACCAGCTGTCCTATATGAAGTTACCATGGGGTAAAACCCAGAGTTATCCAAATAGAACTACTATAGTAATGAACCTTTTTATGTAAAAAAACAAGCAAGCAAAAAGGTTATCCACCCTGCATAAAGTTACCAGAGGCACATAGTAAAAGTTATCATAACTAAAACATGTAAGTTATCTACCCCTTAACATGTAAGTTATCCACTACTACACAAATTTACCAAAAAAATACAATATTTATTCTAGCAACTCGGCTTCATAGCTCATAGATGGCATTTAAAACTAGCTAATAAATCATAGTTCACATTAAGTAGACTAAACTAATATAGGGAAAACCGAGGTTTTATGAAAACAAAAACATCAACATACAGTGAGTAACTTATATGTCATAGGGTTGATAACTTAGATACTATGACTAGATAAAAAACATGTGAGGATGTGGGTAACATGGGATATAGTTTTAAACAAAGATTCAACCAAAAGGTTATACACCTTGTTTAGCATAAGTTACCAGGGTAATTCTTTAAAAGTTACCATGGTGTAACAGCTAAAGTTACCCCCACCTCTATAATGTTCATGACATTATTTAAATGTTAGCAAAATAAAAACATAAAGGTAGCACACAAGAAAGCATGAAACTGATGTACACAATTTGAAACCAAAAATAAAATAAAATCAAAAATACAAAATGGAAAGTACCTCAACACTTTTTTCCTTCCAAAAGTGACCTCCAATTCAAAAGAACATTGCGCATATGGTTCAACCAGAAATATGTCATCTTTTTCTTAATTCCTGGCATCATATCTTGAAAAATAGCAGGCACAACGCTTCCATTCCACAATTCAAGGTTCTTGAGCATGAAGAAACCATAATTAGTGCTGGAAAAAATAGAAAATAAAGAATAGAATGTCAATGATTGAGGATCCTGTAAAAATATATGCTTATACAGCAAACTCATAACTATACAAGAATAGAAAACAATGATGGAACGATAGGAAAAACGCTAACCTGCCAACTTGATTCATAACTGGGACATGCATCAATTCAAAGTTTTCAATCTGTCTTCTTGAATTAGAATAATTAACCAGATACATTCTCTTTATTGCTTCCATTAGCTTGGTCGCATGTTCAATCATTTCTACATTAGCTTCGGCACGGAGTGAGTCAAGAATCTCAAAAATTTTAGTAGGCATGTTAATCAAAAGCATGTACCAGTGCCCATTAGATCCTTTTTTATTCCCAAGCCCCCGAAGGACAGCAAAGCAAAGCTACAAAGCAGAAAAAATGAAAATTAAATAAGTAGGGGCACATGCATGAAAAAAACTTGAACATTGGTTACCCATGCAGAAATGGAAAAGTTATCAACACAAACTAACAATGGTTACCATACTTTATGACCTAAACTTATCAACTGCCTAAAAAATTTAAAAAATAAACAATCAAATCAGACCACATACCATATATTTTTGACTGAGTTTGTAGTTGCCATCTCTCCTGAAGGACCTCCGCACAAGAGTAGCTTTGAAATTGCCCTCCAACAAATATTTCTTCACGATATAAGGAAATATAATTTATTGGATGGGACAATTATCTTGCATTGAAGTAATAGCAAGGTCACACATATTATTTGAAAGCTCATTGTAAGGTATCACACTTCCAGCAAAATCACTAGTTGTTACCCACATTAGGTCAATATTACAAATCAGTGTGCTACAAAAAGATAAAATATATGTAATGATTAGAATGTAAGTTATCCTTTATGCAAACTAGAAGTTATCCACAAAAATAGTACAAGTGACCCACCAACAGTAGTGCAACTTACCAACCAGGTACCAAAAAATGCAAGTTATACACAAAAAATAGTACAAGTGACCAATGATAAAGAATAAAAGTTGGCGCACCATGTTGCCCAGTGCCTTGCATGCACTATTTTCGAGGCATATCTCTTTGAGGTCCCTTCCACCGGCTCTCGCTGGCGCCAATCCGGCGCCGTCGTACACCTTTCCATGGGTTCCTCTACTTTGGATTCTTCTTGTGGTGAATGGAAGATCACCTACTCAGGAAGTTCCACATATGGTAAGTTCCTTGTTGGCTCTCTGATTCTCTCAGCGAAGCGCTGGCTGGTTATTCTCAACGCCAATGGTTTTCCTCTTGAGGGTAAATGCCTGGAAAATGGGGAGGTGCTCTCGGTTGGATCGGTGGTGAGGTTCCCCTCTCATCTTGCTAGGATTAATGATATTTCGGCCTCCTCTTTTGGATTTCTTGGGGACTCTTCTTCTGGTGTTGACAAGGCTAAAGATTTGAAATTTAAATGGCATGTTACTTGCTCTTCCTTGCCTTCAGATGATTCTGTCAATGTTCTAGGGTTTTTGATCCTTTATTCTCTTGCTAAGCGGATTGTGTTGCTTAATCAAGATAAGGTGGTGATTGATGCTAGATTCCTTCTACAAAATGTAAAGATCTTTTCGGGAGTGACACTAGATCTAGTTGTCAAAAGAGTTGCTATGGGTGCTCAAATCCTTGAAGACCTTGATTCTGACAAGGTACAAGTTTCATCGGAAAGGATCAACAAGTGCACTTCATTGGATTTCTCTAAAGGAAATTTTTTTGAGGTGAATGTCTTCAAGAAATTCGGACACCATGTTAATTTGTCTGGTGGTTTTCGCAGAAGACCTTTTTTTCTGGTTGGCTCTTTTGGTCGTGCCAACTTTAAAATTGATATTCATACAATTGGCATTGCCCTTCAAGCTTGTTTTGGTGGTCTAGCTTCAAAATTTCAAGTCAAACTTCTTCGAGATAGAACATTTCGGTTTTAAGTCGCTTCACGTGCTGTGGGTTTTGAGATCTATAATTCAAATACTTTCTCAAATGAGTTTTTTGTCTTGAAAATCAACTTGTGGGGAGAAGGTGGTCCGAATTGGAGATTTCAGGAGAGAGAATATTACAAATAATTGGAGAAGGACTGGACTTTTGTCTCGTACAAAAAGAAAAATAATTCTTCGGTTTTTGATCGTATCGGGTTACCAGTTTCCTCGTAAAAATCCCCATGCAATAACGGTCAAATCATGGGTGGAATTAAGAGAAATAAACTTGGCACGTCTTTTGCGGAAATTGTGGTTAATGGGAGAGTTATTGAGGAAGCAAAATTTCCTACAGACAACAAATCGTCTACATTTAATCTGCCTGGTCTTTTGCCTTATTTGAAATTACCAACTTTCCCTACGCGTCCTTGGCCCGACAACTCTTACCTTAATTGGTTTAGGGCCCAAGTCTTGCCGCAAGTTTCGTGGCCCAGGGTGTTTGATTGTCTAAAATACTTTGCCCTTGCCCAAAAAAAGAAAAAGCTAGAACCCCCTGCCTCCTCAACTCCCATGCCTGCAGAAACCCCAACCACCTCGCTCCGCTCGTCGCCGGTGACAACCAGCACCGCAATGGCGAAATTCTGCTAGACCCGCAGCCTTTCCTCCCTCATGGCTTCGAGATTTTGCAGGTGGCTGGCAGTAATCGTGTCAAGAGGGTGGTGGTTCCTCGTCGTCCACGGGCTCATGAACAGTATGCTATTGCGAACATCCATCCCCTCCCCCTGGTCCAGTTCCTTTTGAAAATATCAGAGAGGTGTTACAAGATTTCTTTTTCAATGTTGCTCGAGTGGATTTCCGTGATATCCAAGACTGTCCTTTTGGCTTTGCATATGTTCAATTTAATAATGTTAGCAACCGAGATTGTTTAAACCCTAAGATGTTGGGCCAATCCCTTTCCAAGATGTTGCAATCTCCTTTTCTAGGCACAATGAAGGAATCAACTAGCGTAGAACTCAGTTTAACAATGAATGTTGGGTCATGCTTCTGGGCCCTCCTCTTGATCACTGGCATACTAGTGATCTGAATGCTGTTTTTCTTATATTGGTAAGGTGCTTCTTTGGGAAAGAGACCCTGAGCACAAAGGCAGAATCATTGTTAAGCTCAGAGTCACTGACCTATTGGATGTGCCTAAAAGTGTTAGATTCACCATTGGGGACCTTGTGGAGACTAAATCCTGGACATTCTCTGTGGAACTTTTAAATAGCAACCTCCTGGGTGGGGGCCCACCTGATGAGGACCCACTACCTGATGAAAATGAAGACCCTCATCCTCTGCCTGTCATGGGACCTATTTTTGGTCCTCCTCCTCCACCACCTCCTCCTCGGCCTGAAGGTGACATTGGTGGATGGGACCAGTGGGTTGAACTTGCTCCTCAACAGAATAATGCTGGTTGGGGGCAATGGAATGCACCTGTTCAAGGGCCAGTTTTTGCAGAGGGAGTGGACATGCCTATTGATAACTTGGATTTACCACCTCAGGAGGCCAACAATGCTGTAACTGGTTCCATTCCTGCTGTCAATATTTCCTCTGACAATGACAATGCTTCTGTTCATGGGGATGATGATATTGAGGTTGAGCAGCAGATTGTTGAAGATACCCAGGATGTTGGAATGGGTGATGGACTATTCAACATCCTTCAGAACTACCAGGATGTTGATGCGGAGGCCCAGCATTCTAATGATGTGAATCAGCAAGATGATTGGATGACTGAAGACACTAATCTTCTCTCTCCCAATGAGGCTCATTTGCAAGTGGGGATGGCTTTCACTTCTTTTGTCAATACCCCTGATGTGCTGGCTGCTAAACAGTCCTTCTGCAAGCAAGGACTGGAACTTTGGGACAAATTCTTTGCTCCTCACATCAACAATTCTCCACTTGGCAAAAACAGACTGCAATGTGATATTCCTATAAGTTGGTTCAACTTTATAACCCTTATGCTCCTCACTCCTGAAAAATTCAGTTAGGCAAAACACTTTCTTACTTCTCCTCTTTGGGATATTATAAAGGAGCCAATTGCTGATGAAAATACCTTTACTTTCATTATCCCTAATGATTGTGTTGGGCAGATGCCTCCTCATTGCCTGAATGTTTCTCCCTCAAACCTGATGGTGCCCAATGCTCCATCCAAAAAAAAGAAGGGGAAATGAACCAATGGTTGACACTGAGGTGAGAAGGAGTCCCAGAATTGTGGAACTTAATGGGGGATTTAAAAGTCCTGTGAATTGCTCTGATATAAATTGTCTCTCTTGCAATGCTGCTCCACCTTATCTCAGCAATAAAGTTATTAAAACCTTGCTGATTCTTTTTGTAAGGTCAAAGAGGGAGAGCTTGAGAAAAGGCTGCTGAAGAAGAGCAGGATCAATGATCTGACCATCAAGCCACCTGGAAAGCCTGGACCAAAAAAGAATGGTACTGACACAAACTTGTCTGGCAAGAAGCAGGGGCGGAGCCAGGATTCGGACATGGGGGGGGCGAAAAGTCGACGACCATCAAAGAGAATAAAAATCACAATATATTAAGTCTCGAAAAATATCAATACAAAATCCATATAAATATTCGAATATATGTTCGACGCTATAACAATAAATTACATATCTATTAGCTTAAAATCTGCTTTACGACCACCAGTGTCAAATAGGTCGATAATCTCATCAGAACTAATCTTTGCAGCTAATTCCTTACCAATGTAGAGAATCATATAATGCCGAAGAAAATCATCTCCCATTCTATTTCGAAGGCGCGTCTTGATAAGTTTCATGGCCGAAAAAGCTCGCTCGGTGGTTGCAGTTGACACCAGAAGAGTAATGACTAATCGTAGTAATCTATCAACCATTGAGTATGTGGTAGCTTTACCTGTTTTGGCTAGTCCAACCGTCGAATCAGCAAGTGAAGACAAGCATTTAAGGTCTGAATTATTGCGAACATCCAACTGAAAATGGGGAAGTTGAGACTCCAATTGAGCCCTTTCTTGACTAGAGAAATCCTCAGGATAAAACTTTTCAACCAGTGTGCATATTTTTGAGATGTCAAAAGAATCATGCCTTGGATCTAAAGATGCACAAAGTGTCAAGAGTTCTGTACTTTGAATACCAAAGCGATCATTTATCTCAGCCAATTGTTGACTTATAGCAACATTGAACACATCTGCTTTGTAGTGATGTAGCGTTGTTGTGTTATCATGCTTGTTGCAAGACCTTGTCACGTCAGCGTACCTACAAATTGCAATATATATGTATTAATACTAGAGTTAAGAAAGTATGAATGTATGATAATATATATTCTAACGGATAAAAATACAAGGAAAGAGATATTACTTGCGGTTCAAATCGGGGACCTCAATGTCATGCTTCGAACAGAAATTCTGAACCTCCTCCAAAAGAGATTCCCAACCATTTTCTCTTAACTTACCTAGCAATACTTTTGTGTTCGAAACTGAATCCAATGCATTTAAAATGTCAATGGAGTTCTTTTGGAGGGTTTGACATAAGACATATATGATCTTCATGATTTTCTCCATTAGATGCAGAATGAACACAAAGTCAAATGACAAAATTATTTTTAAAGCACCTACATCATCTCCTCTAGAATATTTGGAGACTGAGCGGTCAGTTGCTACGCCCTGTAGAACAGCAACCGTAGCACCAAACATTTTAATTAAACTCTTAATCGACTTGAAGTGAGAACTCCATCTAGTGTCACCAGGTCTCTGTAAAGAGCCTATCTGATTTGCTCCTCTTCCCGTATCAAGCTCACCCAACTCAATTTCACGTTCAATTTCTGCTGCTTGGTTTGCCAATAACTCATCATTGCGTTTAGGCGACGCACTAACAACATTTATTATGAGAATAGCATGTTGGAAAAATTTGTGCACCTCATGTACCTCCCTTGATGCGGCAACAAGAGCCAACTGCAATTGATGGATCATGCAGTGTACATAATAAGCATAAGGACACTCGTTCAGAATTAGAGCTTTTAACCCATTCCATTCACCTCGCATGTTACTTGCCCCATCATATCCTTGTCCTCTTATATCTCGGATGCTCAAATTATTGTCCGCAAGGACAACACAAATTGCCTCTTTGAGAGTCAATGCAGCAGTATCAGTGACATGAATGATATCAAGAAAACGCTCCTTTATGTATCCTTCATTGTTCACAAACCGGACGACCAATGCCATTTGCTCTTTTTTTGATTCATCTCGAGCTTCATCCACCATTATACAAAACTTGCTAGTACCAATTTCTTCTCTAATTTGCCTCTGAACCTTTCGAGAAAATATCTCAAGAATCTCTTGTTGAATAGTAGGGGAGGTGTACCTTGCATTCCGTGGAGCATTATTCAAGACAACCGCATCTACCTCCTTATTATAAAAGGCCAGTAACTTTACCAATTCAAGAAAATTACCCTGATTTATGGATTCTTGAGATTCATCATGGCCTCTAAAAGCACAAGCTTGGAATGTTAACCACCTGGTGAAACCGACAAGGAAAAAATGTTAATAACATGCTTAGTACAATATCTAATATTCTATTGTCAGAAAACTATTTATTACCTAATGGAATCAATTGTGACTTTAAGCCTCAGCCTTGCATCTAAAACCTTTTTTTGGTTTCTTGTACAATTGCCTTGTCGATGTGGGTCATACTATTTTTCAGATTATCAAAACATCGAACTGAATAATTATGAGCTGAGTTGGAATCTTTGCCCATGTGTGTTAAAAAAGCACACTCTTTTCCATCATTCACCTTCTTCCAATTTATAAAGCCTTTAGATGTGAATGTATCTGAGCCACATCTTCCACTTGGTTTTTTTGTAAAGACGAAACAAGGCAGACAATATGCACGATGTGTGGAAAGTGAATACTCTAGCCAAGGAAAATTTGTGAAATAACTAAATTGGAATCGGCGAGGATTTTTTCTTTTCCATTATGTGGATATACTCTCATGTATGGCTGATAAGGGCCCTCGGTAATATAGAACCTCCGTGCTTCTTCTTGCTTATCAAGCGGAAGTTCCCAAATCTATTGACGCTTACCAGGATCTGTTTCATATGTCGTGCTTCCAATTCTACCCTGTTCTGAAACTTGTAATGGTTCCACAATATTTTGATCATGAGTGTGCATATCAACCGGATTGGAACTGTCACCTATAAGAGGTTGCTTCTCCTCAGATAGTTTTGCATTCTCAGCAATAGATTGGACAGTAATATTAGCGCTCGAAGTTGAACCAATCCGCTTGAAAAAGAAATCTACTATCCTTTCTGATGGTCCCTTTCTCTTCATCTCTCTGAGCACAACAAAATGATAAAAGACACAAATTAATAAACTAATCAACTGATTTATGTACTAATGAACCAGGTCAAGTGACTAGGAATCTAAGATTTTAATTCCTCAAAATTCAACATGGTGCTAATTATAGAACAAACAATAGAGAAGTCAGCAGATACGTACGTGGATTCCTGCTCAGGTCAGCTGGTCTCTAACTTGAGGCAGTCCAGCTGGGCTGTATGCCTGTATGCCCGCGAGATCGAGAAGTGAACAAAGTTACACGGCGACTCGGCGACTCGGCAAACGCAGAAAGGCGGGCGGCGGCGGTGCCGAGGCGTCGAAGAGAGGCAACAGGTAAGAACGTAGGTGTAACTTTCGCTGATTGATCAACGATCAGATTGATCGGCTGGAGTCTGCCTCCAAATTCCACGATGGCCTAAGCCTTGTACGTGGGCTCTTGTGCATTGGCCATTGGGCCTAGTTAATTCTGCATGCAGTTTATTAATATGGGCTAATTAAACGTGATCATATCCGGCTAGCCCCCCCTACATATAGGACATCTGCACAGTACATCATATATACGTACATGCCTAGTACTACATACTGAAAAAAGTTGGGGGGGGGGGGTCTGACCCCTGCTAGCCCCCCCTTGTCTCCGCCCCTGGCAAGAAGAAAGGTGGAGCTGCTGAATCTTGTGGACAACATTCTAAGAAGAAAGCTCCTAAATAGATGTTTTAATGTCTAAAAAATATTGTCATTTTGTGTCTAGGTCAATTACTCTTGGGACTTGTTTTGAGCTTCTTAGAATCATTATGCCTCTATGTGTGTCTATGGCTCCTGAACCTTGTGAAAAGTTTAAGTCTGTTTATGTCATTACATATCTTGTGTCACCCCAAATTTATATCCCCCAGGTTATCTATGAATAAAAAATAAAATGGAACATTCTGAACTGGAATCTCAGAGGCATGAACTCTGAGAAGAAATGGTTGGCTTTAAAAAGCAAAATCATTGAATCTGAATGTGACATCATTTGTCTCCAAGAAACTAAAAGAGAATGCTTTGACATGAATTACTTAAAAAAATTCTGTCTAAGTAAGTTTGACAGCTTTGACTTTCTCCATTCTATTGGTGCTTCTGGAGGGATTATCATCATCTGGAACAGTTCTTTGTTTAATGGAACCAGAGCCTTCCAAAATGAATTTTCTACTTCTGTCACTTTCTCCTCCCAACTTTCTAATGACACTTGGACACTTACAAACATCTATGGTCCATGCCAAGCTGATAGAAAAGATGAATTTTTGG
The DNA here is from genome assembly GCA_910589775.1 of Avena eriantha. Lineage (NCBI taxonomy): Eukaryota > Viridiplantae > Streptophyta > Magnoliopsida > Poales > Poaceae > Avena > Avena eriantha. The sequence continues at coordinate 149,129,535 of OU342742.1, read as the reverse complement.
ATTGGTTTTGCAACATTGTTAATATGGACTGGCTTGTCTTAGGGGACTTTAATCTTATCAGAAGACTTACTAACAGAAATAAGAGTGGAGGAGATGTTAATGATACTTTGCTTTTTAATGAAGCTATCAACAACCTAGGGCTTATTGAGTTACCTCTGAAGGGAAGAAAATATACTTGGAGCAACATGCAGAAAGACCCCCTTCTAGAAAGGCTGGATTGGTTTTTTACTTCTAGCTCCTGGACCCTCAAATACCCTTATACTTTTGTTTCCCCCCTTTCCAAGCCTACTTCAGATCACCTTCCTTGTGTCATTTCAATTGGAACTAACATTCCCAAAGCACAAGTTTTTAGATTTGAAAATTACTGGTTACATCATTCTAACTTTAAACAAATTGTGCAAAATGCCTGGAATATACCAGTGGAACAACCTAACTTGGCAAAAAGGATTTGTGCCAAACTGAAAAATGTGAGGAGAGGTATCAAGATTTGGGCCAAACAATTACCATGTTTAAAAGATCATATTAAGAAGGTTAATGACACGATTGACCTTCTGGATTTTCTTGAAGAGTCTAGAACTTTAACCATCAATGAATGGCACCTCAGAGACCTCCTGAAATCTCATGTAATTTCTCTGCTCCAGAATCAAAACACCTATTGGAAACAGAGAGGGAAAATAAAATGGGTGAAATTAGGTGATGAAAACACAAAGTTCTTCCACTCCAAGGCCACCATTAGTTATAGACACAATTATATTTCAATGCTTAAGAGTGACAGTGGACAAGAATTCTTTGCTCACTCTGACAAAGCTGACATTCTATGGAATGATTCAAAGCTAGAATGGGTACTTCGATTAAAACTGAGATGCTCTTCAATCTTGAAGATTTTTTTGGAAATGGTATGACTGAAGAGATGAAAAACTCACTTGAAATACCTTTCCTAGACAAAGAAATTGAGGAGGTAATCTCTGAATTGCCAAATGACAAGTCTCCTGGACCCGATGGTTTTAACAATGAATTTATCAAAAGATGCTGGCCCATCATTGGAAATGATTTCAAATTGCTCATCCATGATTTCTATAATGAGAAAGTCTCTCTTGAAAGTATCAACTCCTCTTACATTACTCTCATTCCTAAAGTGTCAAACCCTTCCACCCCTGCTGATTTCAGACCCATATCCTTATTAAACTGTGTGTTTAAAATTATTACCAAACTCCTTGCAAACAGACTGCAGACTGTTATTTTGAAATTGGTACATAAAAATCAATATGGCTTCCTCAAAGACAGGTCTATTCAAGATTGCCTTGGATGGGCTTTTGGATATCTCTTCCAATGCCACAAATCTAAGGAGGAAATTCTGATTTTAAAATTGGACTTTGAGAAGGCATTTGATACAATTGATCATTCATCCGTCATAAATATTCTCAAGGCTAGAGGATTTGGAACAAAATGGATTAAATGGATTGAGATGATTTTTGAGTCTGGCTCCTCTAAAATTCTTCTAAATGGGGTACCAAGAAATAAAATTACTGCAGGAGAGGTGTGAGACAAGGAGACCCCCTTTCACCACTCCTTTTTGTTCTTGCTGCAGACCTTCTACAATCTGTCTTGAATAAAGCCATGCACCTCCAACTTCTGACCCCTCCAATAGGTGGACCTCCTAACAATGACTTCCCTGTGATTCAATATGCTGATGACACCTTGGTTGTACTAAAGGCAGATGCTACGCAATTTTTGTGCTTAAAAGCTCTTCTTCAAACTTTTGCACTTTCTACTAGACTCAAAGTCAACTATTTGAAATCAAGCATGATGTCAATAAATTTATGCAATGATAGGCTGATACACTTTGCTCAGACAATCAATTGCCAAACTGGTAGCCTCCCTTTCACTTATCTTGGGTTACCTCTAAGCTTATCAAAGCCATCCATGGAACATTGTCTGCCTATTGTTCAAAGAGTAGAAAGAAGACTTTGTGGTATTGCTGACTTCTTAAACTATGGAGGAAAACCGCAACTGGTTAAATCTGTCCTATCCTCACTTCATTTATTCTTCATGAGTTGCCTGGAGGTGCCAATTGCCATCAAAGATCAGATCATAAAATATATGAGACACTGTCTTTGGAGAAAAAAGACTGAAGATGTTCAAGCCAAGGGGCAGGCACTGGTGTCATGGGATAAGATTTGTCGTCCTAAAAATCAAGGGGGACTTGGAGTCCTGGATCTAAACATTCAAAATTCTGCCCTCCTTTTAAAGAACCTTGACAAATTCTACAATCACCATGATATCCCTTGGGTTCATCTCATTTGGGAAACTTACTATAAAAATGGAAAATTACTTGGAAGAATCATGGAGGGATCATTCTGGTGGAAAGCCCATATCAAATTAATTGATAATTTTAAGGCCATGGCTAAGTGCAGTCTGAAATCTGGGAAAACTGCTTATTTTTTGTCTGATCTTTGGCAAGATGGTTGCTTTATGAATAAATTCCCACATCTGCTGCCCTATGCAAAGTCATCAAATATCAGTGTGCAGGAATTTTTACAGGCTGATTTCTTGGAGGATAATTTTCACCTGCCTCTTTCTCAACAAGCATACTCTAAATTTTTAATCATGGAAGATAGATGCCAGGAGATCCTTCTAACCTTACAAGAGAATCTCCATGATAATTGGAGTTACATTTGGGGATCTAATAGATTTGAAGTAAAAAAGGCCTACTCTTCCATGATTGGTTACTCCCCTACACCTCCTCATTTTTCTTGGCTTTGGACATCCTCTTGCCAGAACAAACACAAATTCTTCTTTTGGATTTTGCTTCTGGATAGACTAAATACAAGAAATCTTCCAAGAAGGAAACAATTTACTCTGCTTGACTATAATTGTGCAATTCTCAATTGCCATTGGAAGAATTGGTTAACCATTTATTCTAGGATTGCTCCTTTGCAAAAAAACTGCTGGGATCATATTTGCATAGACAGAACAATAGATTTATCAGGTTTGGAGGCTTTTTCAGACATTAAAACCAAGCTGCATCTGCCTTTTGCAATGGAAATTATTATCTTGGTTGCTTGGGGTATCTGGATCTGTAGAAATGAGAAATTTTTTAATAATAAAAGACCAACATTAGAAGGATCAAAGATGATTTTCTATCAAGAGATGAGATGGGTACAATTCAGAATCAAAAGAAAATACCAGGAGAAATTCAATACCTGGCTGAGCCAACATCTAGACCAGAGATAGAGTAGATTACTACCCTGTTTGAGGTGGATCCTTTTAAATTTCTTGATCTCTCTTAGATCAGTAGACTCATTTGTAATATCTCTTTGTAACATATCCATACCTATATAATAGAAAAAATTGCAGTGGGGACTTTCCCTACTGTTTCACCTCAAAAAAAAAGTTACCAACAGAAAACAATGAAGGATGCAAGCTGTAAAAAAAGAACATAGACATACTTTTTAATATTCGACCTGTTCTCTTTATTTGTGTGTATGATAACCTTCTTGTACAATGCATCTTCAACTGTAATTGTGCTAGTATAGGAGAATGGAGGGAGAAGAGACTTAGAAGGGTGAATAAGTCTCACAGTGCCTAGTCGTGTCGCAGGTGTAACACTGCAAGCGACAAGAATAGGAAAAGCGAAACTAATACTAGGAGTTGAATAATCAGGGACAGCTGCAATAACAAAAAATGCATCACAAAGAATTATACATTCGAATACAAAGAAGAACAAAACAAATTTGTTTGAATACCTATAACAGAACAACTATTTTGATTGAATTGCTTTGTATCTTTGGTAAAGCTCTGAACAACTTGAGAAACAATCTTTTCAACCAACAGGTCATCAAGAGAAATAACTACATTTTCATCATTTACTGACTTTTTGCACTTACAATCAACTGTTTGTTGATCCACTACTAAAATACTAAAGAACAGACAAAAGGAAATGTCCAAATGAAAAAGGATAAAAATGGTGCCCCCATGTGGAAAATAAGTACCACATGTTTATCACCACATAAAAAATTAAAAAATGAAGTACATGAACAAATATTAAATAGTAAGGGTAGTTTAATTACATCATATGAACATAACATCATATAATTTATAGCACAAATTGTTCCATGAACATAACACAAAAGGAAAGTTCCCATAAACTATAACCTAGATTTAACTACGGATAACACTACATAAAGGGAGAACCTCCATCAGGATAGATTGCGAACCAAACATCCCCGCTGGCACAAAATCCCAAGCCCCAAACAACCATCATAGGGATGATCTTCAAGTTCAGAATGAGCTGAATAGTTAACTAGATCCACCAGCACCCTCATTTTTATTGCCACCCATATTCAGTAAGTTCAATAAGTTAACAACCACATAAAATATGTCCAAAAAAGACAAGAAGAAAAAGGGACCAAACAAGAAAAACAATTATTGTTACTATTTTATAAATTAATGTTATACACATGCCTATAAGAAACTTGTTAACTCATATAGCATGACAACTAAACATAGGACTATAATTATACAACTAGCATGAACTTTAAAACACATAGAGAAACATGATATTAACTACACTAGGAGTTACCAATGCATATATGTCTAGTAATCCACCTGTTAAAACTACTGTTACCCAATCATATATGTACAAGTTATCCACAACTTAACGCAACATTTACCCAAGCATGGATATGATAAATTATAAATCAGGACATTTGCATACAATTCAGAGGGAGTTACCCACACAGGCAAGTTAAAGTTACCAGCAATAATATAGTACAGTGACCTAGGGTACATATATAAAGTTATTAACACCACAAAATTCACAAATCATGATAAACTACATGATACACTATGAAACATAAAATCATCAATAAAAGATGGTTGTACATTGCAAAAAATACAAACAATATGCAAATGTGAAAAGCATATGATGAATTTCCATGATGACATTTGAAGTTAAATTGAGGTGTGTACTAGTGGTTGGAGAAGGTGCCCATGACAAAGGAAGCGCATATTTTTCTTCTTCTTCTTCAAAAACATAGAATAAATCACTAGGAGCAACCACAGTGTTAGGGGAGCCAGGGACAGGATGATAAGCAACATGCGCAATAATAGAAAGATCAGGGACACTAGGCATGGAAGTCGCATCATTGGAAAGGACAACCACAGGAGCCAAACGACTAGGGGCAACAACAGGAGGACATGCTGAGCATACACATCAGACGAGCAACAAAAGGAGGATCCGTAGCAGGCTGAGGCTTCAACGATACAACATCAACATGAAGACGTAATGGGATGCCAGCAGCAAGACTCAACTTGGCATCAACATCAATAAATTTTGCTTTCTTAATCACCATGACTTCACCTTGAGAACTTTTAGGTACACCATCAGATGGGATAGCAGGATCTGATCCACTAACAAGTGGCGAAGGAACATTAGATGGCTCATACATAGGGGACTGCCTGCTGATAGGGTTTTTGAAAAGACTCAACGCAGGAATGAAGGGACCAGAACTAACTAGTTGTACATATCCCTGATAACTTCCATCCAAGCTAGAAAGCACACCATCATTTATACCCTGAGTAGATGGAGCTCCAACCAAGCAGACATTAGGACTTGTAGACACATCAGCATAAGTAGTAGTTGTTGCAAGGTTGGTGAACAACAATGATGCATGAACGAGAATACTACCATCAGGACAAATATAACTGCTAGGTGGATCATTGGCAGCAACCTGAGGAGCAATTATGGTGGCAACAATGACTTCCGTGATAATACCATATTGGTTTGCCACGATATTTACTGCGCTGCTGCTACTAGGTTGGCCACAAGCAAGTTTCAGCAATGGACCTTCTAAATTTGGTTAATCTCGAGAGATTGTCACATCAACAAATATTCCTTCTGCAGTTGTAGCCGATGCAACCACAATATTCTTGACAGTTGTTTCTCCACCAGATACAATAGCTTGAAGGTTATCAGCAAGTGCATTCACAACAACTGGATTTACATCATCATTAGTAGGTCCTTCAACACGAGTAGGTGAAGAAATTGGAGAGGATCCACCAATATCTATAATAATTGTTGTTGGGGGGATACCCCCGGGTAGGGTCACACCGGGGTATAAATGTCGAGTTAGCCGAGGTTCGGCAAGGTCAAAGCGGATGCTGGCCGGGTCACCTCAAGGCGGGCCGAATCATGGAGTAACCCAGACCAAGGGATCTCCACCTAACTGGGTCTCAGCCGACTTAAGCCGTAAGTCGGAATGATGTATCTAACTTTCATGCAGGAACGGGTGTGGCCGGATCTACTACGATCCAGGTCATGTCAAGCTTCTAGGAGAAGGAAGGAATCTCGCTGTCAAAAGTAGCCCCGGTACGCACGGCATGAGCAAAGCGGACAGAGACAGGACTAGCGAGGCGTGGCCGACAAAGGTGACAAGGCCAATGTCGGGTGACGCAAGCGCCGCAGAGGCTCACGTAGCCTCTGCATGGATGACGCGGGGGGAAAGTAACCCGGACGGCTTACTATTTTGGGAGGAGGCATATTCCCAGGAATATGCCTCCACGTATGCCCTAAGTGGAGACCTAGCCATCCCTATATAAGGAGGGCTAGGGCCTCTGTAGAAGGGGTTCCGCTATTCTGATTGGTTTTAGGTTCTAAGGGTTGATCTCTAGTTGGTCTCGTACGGGTTAGCTGTGGGTGAGAGTAAGAGAGTTCCTTCTTCCTCATCTCGCCAATACAGCTCTAGGAGCACTTGTAACCTTGGGAGTGAATCATATATAAAACTTCTGTGTGAGGAATCACCTCGTTATCCCTCCCTAGATTCCCCTAGTGCATTTAGTCCCCACCTTTAGCCTATCCATGGCATCTGCCGTGACACCACCACGACAGTTGGTGCCCACCGTGGGGCTAGCGGCGCTAGCAGGGGTCAAGATCCGGACGGGAAACCTCATCGGCACCGGGGAACGCATCGTCTCCGGGCTCGTCCAGCGCTTTGGAGCGCTAGACTTCGTCAGCGACAACGCTGGCTGCTTCGGCACGCGCCCTCTTCGGCGCAACGACATCTTCATCAAGCTCGGCACGCACAAGGTCTACGTCGCTGTGGATGTATCATGCGTTCATCCGCGGCACGTCGTCGAGCCAGGGGAGCCACCCCTTAGCGTGGTTCACGGGGCGCGTATCACTAGCTCCCGGGATCGTGCAGAGGTGATGATGACTGCGCCTGGTGCAGGCGCAAGCAAGGATCCGGCGCCAGATCCGGAGGTAACGCCTAAGGCACCAAGGAAAGGTAGAGGTCCTCCACTAGAGAGGCTAGAGAATGTGTTGCGGGAAGCGATGGATAGCTTGGCAAACCCTGTAGTAGCAGTAGTAGATCCGGCTCAGGCACAGGCCGAGCTTGAGGAAACTAGGCAAAAAATACTAGAGGGTGCGAAAAAGATAGCCGCGGCTTAGCAGTCGTTGAACATGACGCTGCGTGAGTACACAAAGGCAAACAAAGTTGATGCTGTAAAAGTGAAGGGGAGAAATCTCATGAGTGAAATGAATAGAGAGGGTGATACTAGGCTACCGAGGTATAGTACCCCGGCAAAGAACCTCAGAGCGGCAGATGCAGCTGCATCCGAGCTAGAGGGTCTGATGGGTGAGGCCCGTCAAAGACAACAAGATAGGGTCAATGAGTTGGTTCGGATCGCGAATAGACAAAATGAGGAACTTCTCAGAGCTAACCCGGAGAGAGCTGGGGCCTCCAAGATCGTTCGTTCGGCGGCGGGTAACCCAGAGAAATCCGCTGGAGCCACATCGTCTCCTCATGGTGATCCAAGGAGAGAAGAAGTAGTAACCTCGGCCAGAAGGAACAAACAGATCGTCCCGTATGACCCAACACGGGCAGGGAAAGGAAAAGAGGCACAGAAAAATGATGATCGACAAAGTGTGAGCCGAGGTGAAGCTGGCCGGGGTAACCGCGACCAAGGTAACGCCGGTCAAGGGAACGATGTGAACGGCAATGCCAGACTGCGAAACTCGGCAGGAGCAGGACAACCGTAGCAGCGGAATATACCAAGGCAAGAGCAAAGTGCCAGCCGAGGTATGCAACAGAGAGGTGCTCCACGAGAGCAAGACCGATACAATGATGGAGATTTGGAAATGGTGAACGCGGGATACCCAAGGCCGGACTATCATGTGATAGGGTCAAGATTGGGAAGCAGGGATTTGATGCCAGACGATGCCAGGTTGAAACTGGATCGACTGTATAGGTCAGAACAAATCGAATGTCAAGGTCCACCGGGTCCTGCGTGTTTTGGGCCCCGAATCATGAAGGAGCCACCTGTACCCAACTTCCAGTTACCCAGAGGCACAAAGACGTATGACGGTAGTACCAAGCCGGAGGATTGGTTGATAAACTATGCTACAGCTGTGAAAATCGCCATAGGCAACTTGAGATGGGCTGTGAGATACGTACCCCAGATGTTGGAGGGGCCAGCAAGGGTATGGCTAAACAATTTGCCGCTCGGAAGCATTAAATGCTGGATCGATTTTGAGGAAATGTTTATCAGCAATTTCTCAAGTACGTATCAGAGGCCAAATAGGCCACAGACCCTAGCCATGTGTAAGCAGAGACCAAACGAGACGGACCGGGAGTTTTTAACCCGGTGGTGTACCGTGAGAAACTCGTGTGAGGGCGTGATAGAATCACAGGCCATAGCATGGTTTGCACAAGGGTGCAGATATGCAAGCGAGCTGTGGCAAAGTTGCAAAGGAAAATGCCAACCACATTGGCAAAGATGATCTGGATCGCTGATTCGTATGCTCTGGGTGATCCGACTCAACCTAGGCTCGTGTCAAACGAGTCAAACGATGAGTACTACCAGAGAGATGGAGCTGGATCATCCCGGAGGAATGACTACAGAGGTAAAAGAAGAGATGACAGACCGGATCACCGGTACAGTTCGCAACAAGTTGCAGATGTGAATCAAGATCAGCCCGGAGCAGGGGGCAGTCAACGTCAGAAAACTGGAGCGCAATGGACTCCGAGAAACGATGGAAAGAAAACTTGGACGCCAGAGCAAAGGAAACAGTGGCAGGAAAAGAAGGACCGTCCGAGGTATACTTATGAGTCAATGTTGGATCAGCCATGTAAATTTCACACGCCAAATCCGAATAACCCAGCGGGTCATACAACAAGGCAATGTGAGTGGATGCGCAAAATAGAACAAGGTGGTTCGGGGAATGCTCAGGCACCCCGGAATGATCAACCTCGGAACATGCAACAACTAATGTTGCCTCCTCCTCTGCCGAGGTATGATAACCATGAGAGAAGGGATGCATTGCATCAGGTGGAAAACCAGCATAAGCCGGATCAGAGGTACCCCGGAAATGAGGGGAGGAATGAGTACAGAGAGCATCATCAGAGTTACTGTGTGTTTACCACTGAGGAAACAGATAGAAAGAGTTTGCAGCACCGACATATGGAGGTGAATGCAGTAATGCCTGCGGTGACGAGGTATATGCCTTGGTCGGACCAAGAAATCACCTGGAGTATTAAAGATCATCCCAAGCTTATGCCAAGTCCTGGTTCGTATGCGTTGGTGCTGGATCCGACATTCATTGGGCCTAACATCAATGTAAGGTTCTCAAAGTTACTGATTGACAATGGCAGTAGCATTAACATCATGTATGCGGACACAATGTGCAAATTGGGTATCTCGGAGAACATGCTACAGGCCACAAGGACAACTTTCCATGGTATTGTGCCCGGCATTTCTTGTGAGCCCATAGGCAAGGTCCGGGTTGACGTATTGTTCGGTATGAGAGATAACTGCCGAACCGAAAATTTGGAGTTCGAGGTGGTGAACTTGGAAAGTGCATATCACGCGTTACTCGGAAGGCCAGCACTGAACAAGTTCATGGCAAGCTGTCACATTAGTTACTTGAAGATGAAGTTGCCCGGGCCAAATGGAGTGATTACCATTGCTGGGGATTTCCGACGTTCCATGGAGTGTGCATCGGCCGGGTCTAACCTAGCCGAGTCACTTGTGATTGCACAAGAGAAAAGGAAAATCCAAGAGGTCGCGGCATTGGCTCAGTCCGCACAGTAGTATATATGTCGGCGCTGAGTAACCCGCATGGAAGTGTCTCATTCCAAGCCAAAAGATACCAAGAAGGTTCCTATTGATGATATGTTCCCAGAGTGCACCGTAACAATTGGTGCCGGGTTAAGTGAAAAATAGGAAAGCGAGCTCGTCAACTTCCTCCGTGAGAATCGGGACATTTTTGCTTGGTCCACACATGACTTGCAAGGTGTTCCGAGGGAGTTGGCCGAGCACTCTTTAAACGTGAGACCCGGAGCAAAGTCGGTGAAGCAACCTCTCCGCCGCTTCGCCGAGGATAGGAGAAAGGTCATTGGAGATGAGATAGCTCGGTTACTAGCTGCAGGATTTATCATGGAAGTTCTTTACCCGGATTGGCTGTCTAATCCGGTGCTGGTGGAGAAGAAGAAGGACGATCCGAATGTGGCGGTGGTTTGGCGTATGTGTATCGATTACACGAACCTAAACAAGGCGTGTCCAAAAGATCCATTTCCACTGCCAAGGATAGATCAGGTCTTAGACTCAACTGTTGGATGTGAATTCTTGTCGTTCATTGATGCATATTCTGGTTTCCACTAGATACCTCTGAATCCGGATGATCAAATAAAGACTGCATTTACCACTCCGTATGGGGCTTATTGCTATAGCACCATGCCGTTTGGTTTACGTAATGCAGGGGCAACGTACCAAAGATGTATGCAAAAATGTTTGCACAACCAAATTGGTCGAAGTGTATAAGTGTACGTGGATGATGTGGTTATCAACACCAAGGAAAGCAAAACGCTCCTTGACGATATCAGGCAGACGTTCGCGAACTTAAGAAGGTTCCAAATGAAGCTTAACCCGAAAAAATGTACTTTCGGTGTCTCGGCTGGAAAATTACTCGGATTTCTTGTTTCCAGCCGAGGTATCGAAGTTAATCCAACTAAAATCCGGGCCATTGAACGAATGGAACTGCCGAAGTGTCTTAATGATGTCCAGAAGTTCACTGGTTGCCTAGCATCGTTAAGTCGGTTTGTATGTCGGTTGGGAGAAAAGGCACTGCCTCTCTACCAACTCATGAAAAAGTCGGATAAGTTCGTTTGGACGCCGCAGGCCAATGAAGCCTTTGTCCACTTGAAGAGGATGTTAGCCACTGCACCAGTGTTAGCTTCTCCACTATCAAAGGAGCCAATGTTGCTCTACATAGCCGCAACCAACCGAGTTGTAAGTGCAGTGAGAGTGGTAGAGCGCGACGAGGAAGGTAAGTCGGTGCAAAGGCCAGTGTATTACCTACGTGAGGTATTATCTGCCTCAAAACAGAACTATCCACACTATCAAAAGGTGGCTTATGGTGTCTATATGGCAGCCAAGAAGTTGAAGCATTACTTTGAGGAGCATCCCATCAAGGTAATATGTGAGGCTCCCATATCAGAGATAATGAGTAACAAGGATGCAAGTGGTAGGATTGCAAAATGGGCAATGGAACTAGCTCCCTGTGCACCACAATATGACAGAAGAGAAGCGATCAAGTCTCAAGCTGTGGCGGACTTTTTCGTAGACTGGGCCGAGGTGTAATACGAACCACTGCTACCAGATCCGAATTACTGGAAGATGCACTTTGACGGGTCAAAAACGAAAACCGGGCTAGGTGTCGGAGTTGTACTTACCTCGCCAAAGAAGGACCAGCTGAAATACGTGCTGCAGATCCATTTTGCAGCATCGAACAATGTCGCTGAGTATGAAACACTTGTGCATGGGCTCAAAGTGGCAAAAGAGATTGGGATACGTCGGATCCTATGCTTCGGCGACTCGGATTTGGTAGTACAGCAAGTGTCGGGACTGTGGGACGCCCTTGATCCAAACATCGCACTGTAGAGATTTCATGTGCAGAAGATATCTGGTTACTTTAAGGGATGTGAATTTCACCATGTACCCCGGGTGGAAAATGAGGCTGCCGACATGTTGTCGAAGCTCGGGTCAACCCGACAAGCAATTCCATCGGGTGTAGCATTAGAGCACCTCAGGAAACCATCCATCAGGCCATCCCCAGAAACCGACTCAATTTATGTCCCGGAGGACATGGAATCTGGAGCTGTCCCCATGGACATTGACATGGGAGGTGGTGCGCGAAACCCGGAGACTGCCACGGCAAACCCAGGGACTGCCTCAACGAACCCGGGGACTGCTTTGCAAGACCCAGGGACTGCTCAGCGTGATCCGGTCGAAGTTATGCCGGTGGATCAGATAGAAATTGATGAGGATGTGTTCCCTGTGCGAGCAATACTAGCTTGGGAAATAACTATATTTTAATTCCTGAAAGATGGAACTTTGCCCACTGAGGAGGTGCTATCTAGGCAAACTCAGAGGAGAGCTAAGGCATACACGATCATCAATTTCGAGCTATACAAAAGGAGTGTGACCAATGTCCTCCAGCGATGCGTTGACCCGGAAGAAGGGCTTGACATCCTCCGAGATATACATCAAGGGGAGTACAGGCATCATGCCTCGTCCCGAGCCTTGGTGGCAAAAGCTTTCCGACATGGATTCTACTGGCCAAGTGCCTTAGTACAAGCAGAAGATCTGGTGAGAAAATGCAAGGGTTGTCAGAGGTATGCTACCAAGACACATATGCCAATGTCGGAACTCAATACCATACCAATTACATGGCCATTTGTCGTATGGTGCTTGGATATGGTTGGCCCGTTTAAACCAGCAAGGGGAAATATGACTCACATTTTGGTCATGGTGGACAAATTTACAAAGTGGATTGAAGTGAAGCCTATAAGAAAATGTGATGGAGCTACGGCCGTAACATTTCTCAAAGACATCATCTTGAGATATGGTTACCCTCACAGTATCATAACTGATAATGGCACAAATTTTGCGGAAGGAGTGTTTGCGTGTTTCTGCCGGGATAAGAAGATCCGGCTGGACGTAGCCTCGGTAGCCCACCCCCCATCGAACGGACAAGTGCAAAGATCCAACGGATTAGTATTATCCGGGATAAAACCCCGGCTCATTGAGCCGCTGCAAAGATCAGCGGGGTGCTGGATAGAAGAACACCAGCGGTACTGTGGAGTTTAAGAACAACTCCGAATCGATCAACAGGCTATACGCCGTTTTTTCTGGTATAGGGGGCAGAAGCTGTATTACCAGCCGACATAGAGCATGATTCTCCTAGGGTCACCCAATACACAGAAGCCGAAGTGCAAGAAGCCTGGCAAAATGATGTTGATCTGCTGGAAGAAGCGAGAGAACTGGCATTGTCCAGATCCGCCATATATCAGCAAAATCTCCGACGCTATCATAGCCGTAAAGTAATCCCCTGAGTCTTTCGAAAAGGCGATCTGGTGCTCCGGTTGGTACAACGTACTGCTGGCAAGCATAAATTATCCCCCCCATGGGAAGGGCCATTCATTGTGAGCAAAACATTGCACAATGATTCTTATTATCTTATAGATGCAAAGCCATAGGAAAAGAACAAGGCGGACAGGTCCAGCGAGGAATCTAAGCATCCATGGAATGTAGCTCTACTTCGTCCTTTCTAGACTTAGCAAAGAAGTGTATGTATCCGAGTCTTCTCATGTGTCGGTATGTATGCCGGCAATGAGCTTATCAATGAAATGTTGGCACCTCGAGCAGTAACTCAGGGACTGCCTTAATTATATTTGTTGTCTTTTGTGCATCAGCTGGAATAAGTTGTTCTACTTAACTCGGATTAGTAATGTGTGAGCACCAAAAACCCAACTCTTCGACTTGCTGTTGTCCAACAAGAATTGGCTTCATGGCAAGCAAGAGAACAAGTTTGGAATTGCTTAGCACATGAAAAACGACCAAGGAAAAGAACTTAATCGAGCCGACGTCTGTTTTTCAGACTAACCTTGTATTTTCTTTCAAATTATTATGCTGAGTTATTTTGAGCTAAGCCTAAAGTTTCCAAGTATTGTTAAAACAATTTTTGAAGCTCGGATTCGTAAGTCGTAAAACCGAATCAAGGTAGACACGAACCAAGCCAAAAGATTGGACGAACAAGAAAGTGAAACTCGGGGACTGCGCCCAAGTTAATCTGGCATTAGAAAATTAGTGGCAAAATATCACATGTGTACTGGATACAATTCCACCCGGCATACCGAGGATCTGATAAGTTTTCAAGTGTTTTCACTCAAGGAGCAGGAGGAGGAGGAAGTTCAGCGTCATCTTCGCTGTCTTCGATAACCGAGGCATCGTCCTCTCCATCCTCGTCCGAGCCATCTTCAACGTTCTCAACCTCTTCGTCACCAGCGGCTTCCAGGAAGCTCGGTCCCTCAGTCCATTCATGGATGGGAGCATATTCGATGAGGCTATGGGTGCAAGCCTTGCACCGAGCTACCCACTCCGGGTCACTGGTCCATTTGGATCTGGTGCGCATGCGCGTTAAGAGGTCGAGGTCGATCTTCTCGTACCACGTGAGTACGTAGTGGAGAACGGTCTCAGCTGCGGCGCACCCAGCGGATTGCCTCCAAAGGTCAAGCTGGGTCTCGCACTCCATCAATTTTTCAACAAGAAGTGCGGTTCCCTCCTGAGTGTCTTTTGCAGGCCAAAACGTGTTGAAGACTCGGACTGCAGCGTCAAGGATATCCTTGCCATAGTTCTTGATGATTTCCACGCGAGATGACAGGCTGACCAGCAGGTCCTCCATGTCATAGGGAATCTCTTGAGTGTCAGGCCCAACGGGAGTACCCCTCTCCCAGCGGAAATCAGCAATAGCAGCGCTCGTGATGGCAGTGCCCTCTGGAAATTTGCCTGAAAACGAGATAAGAGAAACAGATAAAGAAAAGACATATGAAGTAACCCGGAGAAGTACGCTGGATAAGGGAAATGAACTTACGTGAAATATGGCTGAGGACCCGAGTCAAGTCCCTGGTACAGTCATCACATCTTTTGCGAAGCTGCGCAAGTTTAGCGTTTGCCGAATCAAGCTTGACGTCGGACTCCTGAAGAAGTTCTCGGTCCTTAGCAATTTGGAGGTTGAGGCGTTCGTGCTCTTCGGTATAGTCCTGGCCGGCCTTTTGGAGCTCGGATTGATGTTGTGCCTTCAATTTCTTCATCTCGGCCTTAAGCTTGGCGATCTCATCATCCTTGGTCCGGAGGAGGGCAAGCTCATCATCTTTCTTCTTGAGCTCGGCTTGATGCTGTCCTGCTTGTTCGAGAAAATGCAGCATCATATCAGGCACGGGCACACTATCTTCAAGAGATGCTGAAATAGGGTATTGACCCGACAGAGCCGAGGGGAGGAAAGGAGATGGAAAGCGTAGCAAGGTCGGACAAAAGTAACTTACCCTTGATCTAGTCTAGATTCTTCCTCATAAGCTTGTTCTCAGCCTCCACCCCAGCTGTGGAAACCGAATGATGGATTAGTTCGGCAGAAGAAAATGAAGAAAACGAAGAGATGCCAAGGAAGGAATTTACCCCTTTTTTCGTATTCTGTGAGAAGTGCAGTTTGCTTCGCGCGTAGCATCTTGTGAGTGTCCAGGAGACGCTGGAACTCAGCACTCCGGCGATTGGTGGTCACCTGAAAAGAGTACAAAAATATAACTTAGCTTGGTACATATTCGAAGTGTACAAAATCCAGGCCAAGTGGAACTTAACCCGGCTCTAGGTGTGTGCATATTCAAAGTTATCAAGATCCGGGCCAAGTGGAACTTAACCCGGCTCTAGGTGTGTGCATATTCGAAATTATCAAAATCCGGGCCAAGTGGAACTTAACCCGGCTCTAGGTGTGTGCATATTCGAAGTTATCAAGATCTGGGCCAAGTGGAACTTAACCCGGCTCTAGGTGTGTGCATATTCAAAATTATCAAAATCCGGGCCAAGTGGAACTTAACCCGGCTCTAGGTGTGTGCATTATCGAAGTTATCAAAATCTGGGCCAAGTGGAATTTAACCCGGCTCTAGGTGTGTGCATATTCGAAGTGTACAAGATCCGGGCCAAGTGGAACTTAACCCGACTCTAGGTGTGTGCATATTCGAAGTGTACAAAATCTGGGCCAAGTGGAACTTAACCCGGCTCTAGGTGTGTGCATGTTCGAAGTTATCACGGAGCTACGTTAGTTTTCTAAGGAGCATCCGGCCGAGTAACAAGTTACTCCCCCAGAGGCTCGGGGACTAATGGTTATGTCATCATTATCTACAACATGTAAAGGGGAAGTGACGTACCTCCATCATCTGACCCGCGAGGTTGATTGCCTTAGCGGCTGTGTTCATTTAGGCGGAAAATTCGGCGGGGCCAAACCTCTCCGGGAGATCATCGTCATGGACGAACTCTGCCTTGTTCCACTTGTTGACGAATTCAATAAGGGTCGGAGGGTATCGCTCGCCGGTGGGCATATGGGGTGCCACCAAGCCCTTCGCATGCATCTCCTTCCTCTCAACCAAGGCAAGGGCCGGGCTGGTGTGCAAAACCATCTGTTGTGCATCACTTGGCTCGGCAGGGGCGTCCTTCAGTGCTGGAGGCTTCTTGGGAAGCATGGACGCGAGAGTGCGCTGTCTAGCCTCGACGAACGCTGCCCTGGCGGCGTCAGGGGCCTTTTTGCCCTTGGGCTGCTGGGAGGAGGAAGTGGTTGCAGCAGATTTTCCCTTAGGAGCTGTTTGGGTACTTTCTCGCCGACACTGAGAAGTCTCGGACGAGGCAGAGGAGCTTGGCGCTGGTGCTTTTGGTGCTGGAGTTGGTGCTGGTGCCGGAGTTGGTGCTGGCACTGGTGCTGAGGTAGTCTTGGTGATAGCTGGTTGCGGCGGAGCCGAAGTTGTGGATGCTGCCGCCTCGGCCGAGCCAGTCTCCCGCGCTTCAAGGTTGCCCCCTCTTGACGAGGTGGAGCAGAACCCGGAGCAGCCTCAGAACCCTCTGGAACTGGGCTCAGCAGGCGTGACTCGTCGCCACGATGGGGAGAAGGGCAAGGTCGGAGCGGCGAAGCAATGCCAGACCCACTCTGGGGGACCTCCACCGCAGCCCTGTCAAATCAAACAATGATGGATGAGAAACTAAAACAGTACAAGAGCAAGTAAGTGGCTAAGGGAAAAGAGGCTTACGCGTCCGAGGTCAGGGTCTCCTTGGGCTTCCGAGCTCTTCGTGCTGGGGCCTTGGCTGCTGGCTTGGAGGCAGTTTTGTCTCCGGACTTCTTTCGCCTTTTGGCGGGCTGAGAAGGTCCGGAGGAAGAAGTTGATGTAGCTCCCCGCTTCTTCTTCGGCGCAGCCGGAACAGGGTCACCCACGGCAAGGAGAGGGTCCTCGTGGATCTGCCCACCGGGGTTAGCTGATGCCGGAAAAGCATAAGAAAGGGGGACAGCGTCAACAGCTTCCATCATCGGGCCAATCTCTAATGGAAGAGGGTTTACTGGTGGGTCGCTTCATAGCGTCGGTCATCGGGAGGAACATCTCCTTATCCGGCTCTTCCTCGTCTGAGGTCTCCTAGTCAGGCACCCACTTAAGGGTGGGATCGGTGCCATCTTCTAGGGACTGCTGAAGGAATAGCTAAGGAAAAGAACAGACAACAGAGTTAAAAATACAACAGCGACCGACATAAGGTTTAATTCGGAGAAAGTTTGCGACACAAAACTTACCGCGGGAGGAGGCCTATCACGGCAGAAGTGCTCAATGCCCCACGTCCACTCAGAGGAGAAGTCCTTGTGCGTGGTGAAGAGAGCCTTGACCCGGTGATAGATCTCCGTGTTGCTCAACTCGAAGGACGAGGTCCGGTTGGGATCGTGGCCCCAGATCATGTGACACACTTTGTGAGTGCGCTTCTGGAGGGGGGAGATCCGGTTGCGGACGAACGTGATCATAGCGTCCTCGTTGCGCAACCCGAGCTTCTTCCGTTCCGTGAACCTTTTATTGACCTGGTTGGCCAAGGCCGTGGGCTTCTTGGGGACAGCCTCCCACAACTCCGGGTTAGGAGGACCCGGAGCATAGGGGAGCAGCCGGATCAAGTCTTCGGTGCCCACATTCTGGACATAAAAGAAAGTCCGGGCCCATCCCTTGCAGGAGTCCAACCCGGTAACTCGGGGAAAGACGGAGAATCTCTGAGGTGAAATGGACGTAGCTCCGAATTGAGTGAGCTGCTTGTCCTTCGGATCAAGTTGAATGTTTGGAATGACATTACGACGAAGGCCGAAAAACCGGATCCATAGCTCCTTCGTGGGCCATAGTCCGGCATAGCCTTCGATCGTGGAGGCGAAAGCAGAAAGAGAAGTAATTGCATTGGCAGGAAGGTGGTGCGGCTGGAGTTCGTAGGTGCTTAACCAATCATGGAAGAAATCGCTGACCGGCAAACCGAACCCCCGCTGGAAGTGGGACAAGAACACAACGTACTCACCCGGATTGGGTGAGGGGGCGAGTTCGGCGGAGGCGAGGCGCGCGGTGACGCCGGCGGGGATGCGTCTAGTGCGGTAGAGCCAGTCCAGGTCGTCTTGGCAGACCCAAGACCCGGTCCACGCACCACGGTCCGCCGTGGCGGTGTCTTCCTCCATCTCTTGCTCGGTGACGGCGAGCTCCTCTTCTGTCATCTTGTGTTCGCTGCCCTCACCGGCGCTAGCAGCGGTGGGGGGCAATGGCCTAGATTGACAACGACCCGTGGCGGAGGAGGTACGTAGCGGTGGCGGCGATGCAGAGGCGTGGGGAAGCAGTGCGGCGGCGGCACGGCTACTTAGAAGCAGTGGCGGCGACGCTATTGCGGGGAAGACAAAGAAGAAGAAGAGCTAGAGGCAGAGGGGCGCGGAAGGGGGAAAAGACCTAAGGGGTGCACCCCTCCCCTATTTAACCACTCCCTCGTGAGGGAAGTGGGATCGTGCTTTGCGGTTACGCCGCACGGTGTGGCCATGTACGCACCGTATTGGCCAATCAGCATCGGGCCACACGGAAGGTCACATGGCGCAGACGATACCATGACATGACGCATGGATGCAGTTAACGAGGAGGCAGGCATGATGTGACGTGCGCATAGTAACTCGTGACAGTAACTGCGGCGGTTACTGTGACAGGCCCTTAAAATGAGGCAATGTGATGATTACCCTCCATGTGGGGAAGCGTACGAGGGAAGGAAGAACAACCCGGATGAGAATATGGTAACCCGGCTGGCAAGTAAAAACTTGGAATGTGCCAAGGGAAAATAAATCCATAGAATCCGAGATAAGGTGGTAACCCGGCCAGCAAGGGACAACTTGAAATGTGCCAAGGGAAAGTAAATCCATAGAATCCGAGGTTAGGAGATAACTCGGAAATAAAATCCTAAGCTCAGTGAAATTGAACCTGATGTGGCCTTAGCGGCCAAGGCAGCTAAGACCGCACCAGCTTCGGGGACTAATGCTGGGGGGATACCCCCAGGTAGGGTCACGCCGGGGTATAAATGCCGAGTTAGCCAAGGTTCGGCAAGGTCAAAGCGAATGCTAGCCGGGTCACCTCAAGGCGGGCCGAATCATGGAGTAACCCGGACCAAGGGATGTCCACCTAACTGGGTCTCAGCCGACTTAAGCCATAAGTCAGAACGATGTATCTAACTTTCATGCAGGAATGGGTGTGGCCGGATCTACTACGATCCGGGTCATGTCAAGCTTCTAGGAGAAGGAAGGAATCTCGCTGGTCAAAAGTAGCCCCGGTACGCACAGCATGAGCGAAGCGGACAGAGATAGGACCAGCGAGGCGTGGCCGACAAAGGTCACAAGGCCAATGTCGGGTGACGCAAGCGCCGCAGAGGCTCACGTAGCCTCTGCATGGATGACGCGGGGGGAAAGTAACCCGATCAGCTTACTATTTTGGGAGGAGGCATATTCCCAGGAATATGCCTCCACGTATGCCCTAAGTGGAGACCTAGCCACCCCTATATAAGGAGGGCTAGGGCCTCTGTAGAAGGGGTTCCGCTATTCTGATTGGTTTTAGGTTCTAAGGGTTGATCTCTAGTTGGTCTCGTACATGTTAGCTGTGGGTGAGAGTAAGAGAGTTCCTTCTTCCTCCTCTCGCCAATACAGCTCTAGGAGCACTTGTAACCTTGGGAGTTAATCATATATAAAACTTCTGTGTGAGGAATCACCTCATTATCCCTCCCTGGATTCCCCTAGTGCATTTAGTCCCCACCTTTAGCCTATCCATGGCATCTGCCGTGACACCACCACGACAATTGTGTTGACTCCTGTAGATGATTTTTTACTAGAATAAATAATTAACAACAATGATTACAAGAGGTTAAACAAACAAAATGAAAATAAAACACATACAATACACTCACTATAAATATAAAAACAGACTTAAAAAGTGCATTGACATACATAAGTTATCGAGGTAGAAGTACATAAATTATCTAGAGTGAGAAAGATAAGTTATCCATGCAAAAATAGCAAACAGTTACCCACATGCTTATGTAAATGTTACCAATTGTTTGCAAATAAAATTAGGACACTTGAAAACATAAAATTACAACATAATACAAATAATATCTAGCCATTTCATAGATTATATGATCCATGGGTAAAATAGAACTTTATGATGAAAACAGAAAGGTTACCCACATGAATATAAAGAAGTTACCATGTGAAAATGTTACAGTTATTCACAGTCAGAAAGTAAAGTTATCAGTGCTTAACAAAAAATATAGGAAAAGAGCGAAATAATATCGTATGTTGCCTCATACCTCCTAGAAACCACAGACCGCATCATGCTAGGCATGACGCCAATATCTTTACAGACAAGAGACTTGATTTCATTATCAACATGCTTGGTTGTACGCAACTTCTTCATCCTAGCCCTTTTGTAAACACAAATTGGAGGTTGTTGTCCAGAAACAACAGTATCATCAGGAGCTTCAGTTTCCCGGTTAACATTGATGGGGCGAGTATCTTCAACCGATGAGACACGACCTGAAATAGGTGACCTATGAACAGGTGACCTATCTTTCAGTGTTGACAAATAAGGAGCGGCAGGTGATCTTGGTTCTGGACTGGTGTTCTGATCTTCAGTGAAACCCGGGCAAGACAAAGAAGTATGAATTAGTAGAACTACCAACACCATCGCCAACCACACCCTTCCCCTTTCTGTCTGCATGGACATACCGACCAGCATCATTGTCTCCACTTCTGTATGATTGGGGTTCTAGGGAGATATCATCATCATCAGTTGTACAGCAAGTTGACCACCAAACTGGCCAGTAAATTGTTTCGCCATTTCAGCACCAGCATTACCTTGCAATGTTGTCCACCCTTGCACGCGGGTACTCATTAACCCAAAGGGTCCAGAGGCAAAATTGCCCACCATATTAGCAACCTATGCTTTTTGTTGCACAAAAACAGGAAAATAAATGCCATTAACATTAATAAAAATGAAGGGACACAAAGTAATATGACGAAAATTTTTAGTAACATCTCAAAATGCAAATGTAACCTCATTTGAACAACTAGGGTTCACCAAGTGTCAAACCATCTGTTGAACCCTCGGGCACCACCAAATAGTCCAAGTTGATGCCATACCGAGGTTTCAGCTGCACCAACAAAAAATAAAGATGAGCCAAAAAGGTATTTACCCACATAAGTTACCCACACTTTATGCTAACTATGATCAACCAGTTTACTAAATAATTACCCACACTTAAAGCTAAAAGTTATGAACCAGATAAAAAACATATATTAAAAATGAACAAAATGTACAAGCAGATTACCTCGAGCTTTTCATAGCTCTTTCCATCATGTTGCAAATCAGCCTTCAACACTTGATCAATTAGCTCTTTGGACCAAATGTTTGTAGCATACTGATACATTGCAAATGTATCTATAATTTTTGATGTTCCATGCTTGGTTTTATCCACTTTCTTGTGTTTTGTTCCAACTTTGGAGTACTTTTCATATGATTTCTTGGACTAACCTATTAACAAGAGCCACAGTGCCAGCTGCCTATTTTCTGCTGTTTTTGGTTCCAGGAAAGTCAAAAAATGAATATTCTCGGAATTGGACGAGACAAAAGCCAAAGTGCCTATTTTTCCGGATGTCATCAAGTGCTAGAATACGAGACGGAGAGAGGCCAGAGGGCAGCCACACCACCTGTCCGCGCGGCCAGGCCTGGCCCGCACCAGGGGGTGTGGCCAGCCCAGGCACCCCCTCGGCCTCCCCTTCCGACTATAAGATGCCCTCGGGACGTAAACCCTAAGTACCCGATCAAAAATCCACGAAAGAGTCTGTAGCCGCCGTCATCTCCATCCCTAGATCGGGAGGGATCTGAAGCTCTTCCCAGCACCCTACCGAAGAGGGGAATTCACCCTGGAGGCTTTCTTCATCACCATGCAAGCCTCCGGCGTGATGCGTGAGTAGTTCATCCTTGGACTACGGATCCATGTAGTAGCTAGATGGCTGGTTTCTCCTCCTTTGTGCTTTCATGTTTAGATCTTGTGAGCTCGGTTCATGATCAAGATCATCTATTTGTAATTCAAACATGTCGTCGGATTGAGGACAAGTACGCCATGAGGGGGT
Organism: Avena eriantha; assembly: GCA_910589775.1. Lineage (NCBI taxonomy): Eukaryota > Viridiplantae > Streptophyta > Magnoliopsida > Poales > Poaceae > Avena > Avena eriantha. The sequence continues at coordinate 149,106,992 of OU342742.1, read as the reverse complement.
CCTCGAGGCGTGCGGAAGAGAGGGGGGCGAGACGTACGATATTCCAGGACGGTGAGCACACAAGTTACCCAGGTTCGAATCCGCTGGCTTTGGACGGATCCTACTCCTGCTAGCAATCCAGTAATACGGCAGAGCCGGAATATGGGTCACAAGGGTATCGCCTGTGCGAGTTGAGGGTCTAAAGTATTGGGTGTTCCCTAAAGGCTCTCCCTAGGACGGCTTATATAGATATTCGGCCTAGGGTTTACAGGAGAGATCAATCCGGCTACAACTAAGAGTTGGTTATAGAGTACATCTTGAACTACAAGTAACATTATGGGCCTAAGTCGGTAAGTCTTCTGGGCCTTCCCGTAGCCGGATTGGACTCCGTCTTCTCTCCTGACTGGGCCGCCCGTGAAGCAAACCTCTAACCCGAAGTGGGATACCCTGGTCAGTGAGGAACTGTGAGGATACCCGGAAAGTATATCCCCAACAGCAGCCCCCGGAGGCCTCCAAGATCTAAAGTCGGATTTTATCATCGTCTAGCTTGATCTTCGGCTTGCAGAATCTTGAAGGGTTCCTAAAACTTCACAAAAAATACGATCCGGGTCTTAAAAATAAGTTGGACCTATCAATTAGTTACTCGGATTTTCCAGCTCGATTTTAAACTAAGCCGGAACTTGGTTTCTACGCCACCTGACACAAGCATGGTCAAGTCACGTCATCTGACAGGCGTGCCTTCAGCACGACCGTTGGTGGGTCCGCGGTTCGTGGAACCAAGGCGCCGTTTCAATGCGAGCATGGAGATCGAGGAGACGCAACCATCGCGTGGGTCCTTCCCAGTTGTTTCCACGACGCGTGGCGGTTACACTGTAGCATTTGCACGAATCTTGGCGCAGTTAGGTGGATATAAGGGGTTTGGATTTCTCCTTCTCCTTTCCACCAGTCTTTGCCATTTCCTTTCCTCCCAATCCTCATGCGCGCTCAGAGCTCTCTCGTCCTTCCCCCCACAGAAACTCCCAGCGCCGCCACTTTCAGGTCATCTTCTCACTGGAGAAATGGCTTCATCGTCTTCTTCCTCTAGTTTGGCGGCAGCAACGACGGCGGCGACGGCGGAAGCAGCAGCGGAGAAGGAAAGCTTCTAGGGAATCTGGATCCCCTGCGCCCTTGACGAGGATGGCCTCAAGAACGTGGAGGAGGAGGGGCTTCTCGCCGCAGGCGACTAGCGGACCGGCTCCGGTGAAACCGTCCCCAACCCGCGCGAGGGCGAGCGTGTCCACTTCGGCACCCATTTGGACCGAGGTCTGTCTTTTCCTCACTCGGAGTTCTTCTCCGAGGTGATAGATCACTATGGAGTTCAACTCCACAATCTTCCTCCCAACTCTCTCTTAGATATGAGTGCGTTTGTATCGCTTTGCGAGGGCTTTCTCGGCATTAGGCCGAGTTTGCTTCTCTTCCGGTATTATTTCCATGTCCGGAGAAATTCCATCACTGCCGGTGTTCCTTACATCACCGGCACTATTAGCTTTTCACTTAGACGTGATCGGGCATATCCCAAAATTTCTGCCAGTGACACGGTCAAACAATGGCCAGCCACTTTTTTCTACCATAGGGATATTCCGGCTCCCGGCAAAGCTACTACTTTGCCGGCTTTTATCAACGGAGCTGCCACGACCCAGCCTTCCTGGGACGAGGCTGCTCCGGCTCTCACCGACAATCTGATCCTCGCTAAGAGGCGGATCGAATATATGATCAAGCACATGGGTCTGAAGGGATCCGACTTGGTCCAGTGTTGGGTCTCACGTCGGATCCAGCCACTTTAGTACCACGGGGATAGACTGATGCACTCCATCACGTCTTCCAAAAAATACTCCCTCCGCATCAGCCCCAAATCCTACACCACTCAAGGCTACATCAGCCAGATCAAGTGGCTGATCAAGGAGTGGATCGAGAGGAGGATTCCGGAGATTTCTCTGGATATGTACATAGCGGAAACCCCGTGGTGCCGGTAAGCTTACATCAATACACCTTTTATGTGTTTCAATCTTTAAGTTATATACTACAATGCTGATATGCTTTCTTGTTTTTAGCTTGTTGACCTCCCCGAGTCGGAGCTTGCTCCACTCGAAGGATATCCTCCCGAGTTTTCTCAGGAGACTGAAGTAGTCCCATTGCCGGACCTTGCGCTCAAGAAGCGCAAAGCTCCGACAGTGTCTGTTGGCACAAAGGAAGTGCCTGTTGTGAAGAGGTAACTTTCATTCACAATTTCTGCCTTTGTACCTTTCTCGAATTTCTTTCTGAGATGTAATGTTTCCGACTTTACTACATTCTCAGAGCAAAGCCTCTCATCAAGGGTAAGGGGAAAGGGATTCCTGCGAAGCCCCTACGACAGACAAAGCTCACCATAGCTTCTCATGCCGTGGCTCCTCCAACTCCTGCCCCTCAACCTTCTGCAACTCCGGCGATCATTCCTTCTCCGGTGGTTGCAGAAGATCCGGCTCCTCCAACGGACCTGCGATCCTTGGGTCACAGACTGACGTCACCGTGGGTGCGTCAGCTCAAGATAAGGGTGAACCCTCTTCGGGTAATGATCCCTCGGCTGAAGTCTTCGCCGAAAACCTCCTCAGCAATCCGGGACTTGCCAAGTTTGGCCTATCCCGGAAATCTGCAGAGGAAATCCAGCGGCTGGCCAGGCAAGTCCTGGACAAAAGCCATCTATCCCCCGAGGAGGAAGCGCAAGAAGCAGAGGACGTCAAGTTCTCTGACCTTCTCGCTCAAGTCCGCCTTCGCGACGAGAGGATCAGGACTGGCGAGCTTCCAACAGCCCCAGTAATCCCTCTTACCCTCACCGAGAAGGTGGCAGCTGAAGTGAACACGGGTTTAGACAAACTCACCCGCGAGCAATATGTAAGTCGGAATTCCAACTCTTGTTTTTACATTATGTTATATCATATCCTCTAGCCCTCAAGCATGAAGTAGGATATAGAATCCGAGTTTATGCTTTATTAGGATGCCAAAGAATGAACTAGTGTAGCCCCCAAGGCTCGTGCTGATATTTAGCAAAAAATATTAGCCCGCGTCTTAAGTAGCTTTCTGACTTCGGGTATTCTGACTTACAGAAAGTATGTTCCTATAACCAGGAATTATTATCCAATGTCTGTGATAAGCGGAGAGAGATCAAAGCTCTCCGGCTTAAAAATGCTGAGCTCAAGGTAGCCAAGGATGAAGCCGAAGGTAAACATTTTGAGATTCAAACCTTGTCTTTTGCTTTTTCAATGTCGAATTTTTCTGAACTGTTGTTCTTTTTGACTTACAGCGTTGGTGAAACAATCCATCGCTATGATTCAAGAGGCCGAGAACCTCAAGAACCTAGTGGTGGAGAACAAGGGACTTCGGCCAAGAGCTGGATAAGCTCAAGGTGGATCATGAAACGAGCATAGCTCAAGTCCTAGAATCCTCCTCCATGGCCACTGAAGAGCGTGATCGCAAGATTGCTGCTCAGGATAAAATTATCTCGGACCTCAAGAATGAGCTTGGCAGAGAGAAAGATCTCTCCGAAGCGCTCCAGGCTGAACTCTAGAGTCTCCGGGAGGAGAAGACCAAGATTGACGACGTCATTCTTGGTACGTTCCATCTGCCTGACTTATCAATTCTTCGACTTTCATCAATGTCGGATTTTTCTTGACTTGTTTTGTGTATAGGTCCTCTGAACTTGACGGACTCTTCCTCCTCCGAGCCCCGCACCCTCCGGCTTACCCAAGTCGATGATCTTCTGCATGACTTCCGCCAGTCTATTGAGGACATTGGCGAGTCTCTCAGGATTCCGGACATGCCAAGCATGTCGGATTTTCAGGTGTGGGACAAGGCCAAGGAGATGCCGCAGCTTGTTCGGGACTGGAACATGTCCTACGCGTGGACTGCTACGTAGAACGCTCTCACCATGGTCATGAGCCACCATGGAAACATGGAGATATGGCAAGTGACCAGAGGGTACTGCAAGGTAGACGAAGACGGTCAGGAGCAAGACCTTCAAGCCATCATGCACTCCTGCGCCGGATACGGGTGCCACGTAGCTGATCTGACCAGCTACGAGATCCCCTTCTTCACCCGCGTAGATACTCCGCCGCCTCCTCCAGAAGAAACCGAAGAAGTTTCCGACGATGAACGGACTACCTCGAATCCGGACATCTCGGAACGATATCAAGGCGGAGTAACCAGCGAGCCGGCAGCTCCTTCATCTCCTCCTGCATCATAAACCAGAAAACTATGTATTATACCGGAAAGACATGATGCGTTTTGTAAATATTAAGTACTATTGACTTTTGCTAGTGCTAAGCTTTTAATCTATTCAGCACTTTTGGGCTTTTGAAATTTTTGCGTGCCTGAAATGTTCACATAAGCACTTGGAATTTTCCGTCTCTACTTATCGTTTATCTGGCTTTCCGCCTCGTCCCTTTCGTGATCCGGCTAAACCTTCAGCCGGAAAATTTGTCGAGCAACGAAGCTCAATTGCTAAACCAGTTTAAACTCGGAAACAAAGCCGGCTTCCAGTACCAACAATTCTCTACTCGGAAAATACCCGCATCCAGCAATCAGACAAATAACCCAAGTAAAGACTAGAATTTTTAGAGTTATACCCAAAGGTAGCAGTTTTAGAATCGGAAATCTAAACCAGAACGAACATGAGCATAAAGTACTTTCAAGCATTCTGGGATTTTCGACTATGACATGATCATTAGGAAATAAGATGGTAAAAACTTCTCAGAAAAACTTTGAGGTAACCAAAACTTTTATTTCTCACAGAACATATACATATGTATGATTACAAAGAAGGATAAACTAAGAATAAAAAGGGACGTAGCTGAGCAATATTCCACGGTCTGTCTAACTCCTCCGGATTTGTACTGCCTCCAGCTCTCTTTCTCTTCTTAGTAGTAGGTCTTTCTTTGACTGGCCTCATGTCAGTTAAGTAGTACGATCCATTGTGCAATACTCGACTAACTAAAAAGGGTCCTTCTCATACTAGGGAAAGTTTGTGCTTTGTTTGTTGCACAAGCCGGAGAACCAAATCACCTTTATTGAAAGATCTAGTTCGGGCTCTCTGGCTATGATACTTGCGTAACTTCTGCTGATAGGCTGTAGATCTCATTTCAGCAATGACGCGAACTTCTTCGACTAAGTCGAGATCATTTTGTCGAGAAATCTCGGCATCCTCTTTGATATACACGGCCACACTAGGAGAAGTATGAATTAAATCGCTAGGAAGAACTGCTTCTGCGCCATAGACCAAGAAGAAAGGTGTGTATCCTGTTGACCTGTTCGGAGTTGTTCGTAAACTCCAAATTACAGAGGGTAATTCCTCTACCCAAGCCCCCGCAGCACGTCATAGTGGTGCTTCGAGTCTTGGTTTCAGGCCTTGTAAGATTAAACCATTTGCTCTTTCGACTTGTCCGTTAGCCTGTGGATGTGCGACTGATGCAATGTCAAGCCAGATATTTTGCTCATCGCAGAATTCAGCCAATTCTCCCATGGAAAAGTTACTCCCATTGTCCGTGATAATACTATATGGATAACCATGCCGGATTATAACATCCTCGACAAATCTTTTGGCTGTTGCTCCATCACAACTAGTGACAGGTTTATCCTCGATCCACTTTGTGAATTTGTCCACCATCACTAAGAGGTGAGTGAATCCACTTGGGGCTCGTTTAAAAGGTCCTACCATATCAAGCCCCCAGACCGCAAAGGGCCATGTTATAGGTATTGTTCGCAGCTGATCAGCCGGAACATGAGCTTGATTGGCGTACTTTTGGCAGCCTTTGCATGTCTTGACTAATTGTTCGGCATCTGCCTGAGCTGTAAGCCAGAAAAATCCATGTCAAAAAGCTTTTGCCACTAAAGATTTGGCTGTAGCATGGTGACCACACTCGCCTTCGTGGATTTCCCTTAACATTTCCACTCCTTCCGGAGATACACAGCGCTGAAAAACCCCAGAAACACTCCGTTTATGGAGCTCACCTTTAACAATAGTATAGGCTTTTGCTCATCGGATAATCTGCCGGCTCAGCACCTCGTCTTCGGGTAATTTGCCATCTACTAAATAATCGAGGTAGGGTTGAGTCCAGCTGGGGATTACAGCCAGAACTGCTATCAAAGGTGAGTCAGATTTGGTCGGATATTCCTCATCTACTCCCTTTATCGAGGGAACTTTGAGGTGCTCTAAAAATGCGCCATCCGGGACCTCTTTCCGTGCAGAGCCTATTCGAGATAGTGCATCTGCTTCCTCATTTTCTGCTCGAGGGATGTGGTCAACTTCAAACCCCTCGAACGATTTAGATAGATCATCTACGACGACTTTATATGCTGTCATGTGCTTATTTGCATTACAAATATCCGAGACTTGCTGAGCAACAAGATCCGAATCTCCGTAACACATCAAACGTCGGATGCCAATATCCTTAGCAATCCGGATTCCATGCAGCCATGCTTCATACTCGGCAATGTTGTTTGTCGTTGTGAAGTGGATCTGCAACACGTATAAAAGTTTATCTCCTTGGGGTGGTTTGAGCACCACGCCATCCCCCGAGCCCCCTCGAGCCTTAGACCCATCAAAAAAGAGGGTCCAATATTCCGACTCAGGGAGGACCATGTTCTCCTTGGTCTCTGTCCAATCAGCGACAAAGTCAGCAAGGATCTGGGATTTGATTGCTGTCCGGGGTTTGTACTCAATATCGAAAGCTGCAAGCTCTATGCCCCATTTCGCGACGCGTCCTGTGGCATCGCTATTGTTGATTATATCTCTCATGGGAGCTTTGCTCACCACGGTAATTGGATGCTCCTGAAAATAGTGTCGTAACTTACAAGATGCTAGAAAAACACTATAAGCCAACTTTTGATAGTGCGGATACCGCTGTTTTGATTCTGTCAGGACCTCGCTGACAAAGTACGTCGGACGCTGCACTAGGTGTTCCTGATTTTCTTCTGGTCTCTCCACTACCATAACGATACTGACAACCTTATTTGTCACAGCAATGTAGAGCAACATCGGTTCCTGAGATTCCGGCGCTACAAGGATAGGAGCAGATGAGAGTACTTTCTTCAGGTCTTGTAGTGCAGCTTCAGCTTCGTCAGTCCAGACAAAATCCTTGGTCTTCTTCTGGAGTTTGTATAATGGTGCGGCTCTTTCACCAAGCCGGCTTACAAATCGACTGACCGCAGCAATGCAACCAGTTAATCTTTGTACGTCCTTCAGGCGAGTTGGCCTGGAAATATTGAGAATAGCCTTGATCTTGTCGCGGTTCACCTCTATGCCTCTTTGAGACATGATGAAACCTAACAATTTTCCGGCTGGTATTCCAAAGAAGCATTTCTTCGGGTTAAGCATGATGTTGTATTTTCATAGATTGGCGAACGTCTCCTCCAAGTCGGAAATCAACGTTTCCTTCTTTTTGGACATGACCGCGGTATCATCCACGTATGCATGTACATTGCGTCCGAGTTGAATCATGGAGGCAATGCTGCATCGTGCGCTGGTACGTAGCTCCTGCGTTCTTCAGCCCAAAGGGCATCGTAACAAAACAGAAGGTTCCGAAGGGCGTTATGAATGAAGTCTTGACTTTGTCAGATTCCTTCATCCGGATTTGGTGATAACCGGAATATGCGTCGAGAAAACAGAGGAGTTCCGAGCCTGCCGTAGAATCGATAACTTGATCAATTCTAGGCAGAGCGAACGGATCTTTTGGACAAGCCTTGTTCAAGGCAGTATAATCAACACACATCCTTAAATCAGTGGTGTCCTTTTTAGGGACCATTACAAGGTTGGCCGACCAATCAGTACGGATGACCTCTTCTATGAATCCAGCTAGCTCGAGCCGCGCTAGTTCCTTAGCTATTGCCTTACGCTTTTCATCGCCAAACCGTTGTAAGGACTGTTTGACGGGTTTAGCGTTCGGGTTTACATTTAAAGAGTGCTCGACAAGTTCCCTAGGTACTCCGGTCATGTTAGATGGCTGCCATGCAAAGATATCTTGATTTGCTTGGAGGAACTTGACGAGCGCGCTTTCCTATGCGCTACTTAGGCCTACGCCTATTTGGGTCACCTTGGAGGGGTCATCATCCTTCAATGGCGTCGTCTTCGTCTCTTCTGATGCCTTGAACTCCGGATTTGGCTTTGTGACCTCCTTCTTCGTTGCGGGCATCTCGGACAGATCTATGCTCTTCTTGATCTCCTGGTACTCCTGGGCGTGCAACACGGCTTCGGCAAAGGCGGCA